>JAOTNS010003557.1:537500-1006903 GCA_028476615.1 Culter alburnus
GTATAGTCATTATTTATATATATATATATATATATATATATATATCCACATATAGAGACACTTTTCAATATCCAATCAATTCACTATGAGTAAAATCAAGTCCCGCCCTATTTTTACTCCCATCCTGTTTGACTTATTTGACTGTGATTCATCTGTTCTCGTGTGTTTTAGGTGACGTCTCGAGTGCTATGGATTGTACTGCGTCAATATCTGGGTCATGGACTGCGACAACTGCGCCTGCGCGGCCTCCTGCTGTCTGCGCGCGGCGGTGCCTTCCTCACAGAGTCCTGGCTGCAGGCGCTGCGCTCAAAGTGCCCACGTCTGCGCAGACTCTGCCTGCTGCACGCAGACCTGCGCGGTTTAAGCAGCTGCCGCCTGCTGCCTCCTTCATTAGAGGTGCTAGAACTGCATTTTTGTGAAGTCCCGTCTGGATTCTTTGCACAGGATCCCTCCGGATCCGCCGCAGACACCATAGAAACGCTCATCCTCGACAACGTGCCATCTTTCTCCGATCAGCACCTGCGCAGTCTCAGCTCGTGGCAGCGATTAAAGCGTCTAGAGCTGCGCGATCTCATCCGTGTGACCGTAGCCGGTCTGAAGAGCTGCGTCCCGCCCGGCGCGCAGACGCTCGCGCACCTCAAACACCTGGAGCTGGAGACGTGCAGCCGGATGCAGATGGTGGCGCTGGGTCTGGGCGAGGGATGGCCGGGTCTGGAGCGGCTCAGTTTGGGCGGGAAGGAAGTCAGTCCGGGCCTGCTGTCTCTCAGCCGCCTGCCGGACCTGCGCTCGCTACGTCTGCGCACATGCAGACTCACGCAGATGATGGTGCTCAGAAGTTGCAGGTGGGTGGGAAAAATAGACATGTATTTTTATATCTTTTTTTACACTCGTTTATTTTAAAGTTTTGTGGTTTGACAGATGGATAAAAGTGGAATAATTAAGATTGGAAAAATTATAGTTTTTTGTTGTTTTTAAAGGAACACTCCACTTTTTTTGAAAATAGGCTAATTTTTCAACTCCCCTAGAGTTAAACAGTTGAGTTTTAACGTTTTCGAATCCATTCAGCCGATCTCCGGGTCTGGCGGTACCACTTTTAGCATAGCTTAGCATAGTTCATTGAATCTGATTAGACCGTTAGCATCTCGCTCAAAAATGACCAAAAGAGTTTCGATATTTTTCCTATTTAAACCTTGACTCTTCTGTAGTTACATCGTGTACTAAGACCAAACGGAAAATGAAAGGTTGCGATTTTCTAGACTGATATGGCTAGGAACTATACTCTCATTCTGGCGTAATAATCAAGGAACTTTGCTGCTGTACCGGTCATTTTTGAGCCAGATGCTAACGGTCTAATCAGATTCAATGAACTATGCTAAGCTATGCTAAAAGTGGTACCGCCAGACCCGGAGATCGGCTGAATGGATTCGAAAACGGTAAAACTCAACTGTTTAACTCTAGGGGAGTTGGAAAATGAGCCTATTTTCAAAAAAAGTGGAGTGTTCCTTTAAAGAGCCTGTTCTGCTCACAAACTGACGTGTGGTTTGATCGGCGCAGGTGTTTGACGCAGCTGCGCCTGCTGGAGTTCATCGAGGTGGAGTTTGTAGAGGACGAGGTGACACAGGACGAGACCGACAGACCGCAGGCGAGTGAAGACGATCCCGCGCCGAGCCTCAGGTGCGCGCTGCGCTCGATGCTGCCCGGATGCGTCACGAGTTTCACCAAATGCACGCGCACCGTCAACAAAGACTGACGCTTTTCATGAGGACGAGCTGGTGTGAACAGACTGAAAACAAACACCCTCGTCTTCACAAACCAGTTTAGAAAAGCAGAGAACATGATTTTTAATGTATAATAAATTATGTCTGAATACAGTGAATGCTTACTTTTTTTTTGCACTGCCTGTTATTTAAATTACTTTACATTAATGGAAATCTAATGAGAAGTACAAATACATTCTTGATTGGCTGCTGGCCATGTTTTTTTTAAGTATCAGAAAATGCATACCAATTTTCAACTTCATGGATCATGTGGTTGTGGAGTTATAATGGTTTAGTTGTAGCGCCCCTAGGGCTATATGCACGGTTACTTCCTGGTTGTGGTTAAGCCAGCTCAGGCATTTCCGGTGAACTGTAGTCGCTGTACATCGACACAAAACCATCAATGGTTGACTTTTTAATGCTGTATTCATATTTTAATGCAGTTATCACATTTGCCTAATTTGCCAATAAACCAGTTTTATTGATTGCAATAAAGCTGAAGCTAATGGGACCGTTTAATTAGACACACACTTCACGTTATTTTTAATGTGATGACCACATACATTACTTGTTCATCCTTCTGAGATTGTCCCCATTGTAAAACTGAACGTTTCAAAATGTAGGAAATTCAACATTTGATAGAAAACACTTGTTTAAAAATAAAAAAGACAATAATGACTACTTTAACCAGCAGGTGGCGGCAAAGTAGCATTTATTTGCGCATATATCAGCCATTTCCTCTAATCATTTTTCACTTCGTTTTTGACTAAAAATTAAACATTATAAAATAACTAGATTTAAAAATACATTTTGTCAATGTGAAGTATGAAATACTCAAAAAATCTCATGAAAAACAATAACTTTTCTTATTGCGAACACCGCACTTTCCCTTTATAATCACAGCAGCTGTCAGTCAGTGCAGCGCAAGATCAATGATTTCAGCACACTTGTGAAATCATTGATTTTATTCAATTAATCTAACTAAAGTGCACAATAAATATTTAATTTTTGAAGCTTTTTTTCACATAAAAGTGTGAAAACTGATGGTCGAATTGAATTTAGCCAAGGAGGAACACTGAGGTCTTTATTTATTTATTTATTATTCCCTCTTACATTTGAATAACTAAATTAATGCTATGCCTGACTATTTAAGTGACTATATTCTGATTATAAACTAAGGATTACACTACTGATGCTCAACACACCAGCACATGACTCTCACCGGAAGTTTTCGAGCTGGTTTATATTAATGCAGAAGTTCTAAAGAACGCTCCGTGCATATAGTCCATTAGCATAACTGTACGAAACTCAGAATGTCCTGTTGTCTGGACATTGCAAGCTTGTTAAGCAGCTATAGGTCAACTTGTCCAAAATGGACGTTGTCTGACCAATTAACTTATAACTTTGCAATGCTTTGATGAATTAAAGTTCTTTTTGGTAACTTTTTGCCAGCACCGTGCCTAGCTGCTGTGTGCCAATTTTGGTGAAGGTTGGATTAACGGCCTAGGAGGAATTCGAAAAAGTAGGTTTTTAGTAAAATTCGAAATGGCGGGGAACTTCAAGGATTTAGGGCAAAGAGCTTAGAACCCAAGAGGTGACACTTAGATACTTTTTGGGTAACAGCCACTAGATGGCGCTCGGTAGCGCGGCCACCATTATGGGGTGAAAATACTAACTGAACCATTGAATCGTTCACATCTTACGCACCCAAAATCTGTATAGCTCTAAATTGTATGGCTCCTACAGTAAATGTTGTATTGTCTTATAAATGTTTTATTTTACCAGTTGTGGAATCCAACCATTCATCCATCTGAGGTAACGTAGTTAGCCTACTTTATTGAGTATTTCCATTTTATGCAACTTTACAAATTTATTCATAGTAAATTAATAATTAATACATTTAAGATCATCATGTTTGCAGCGAACAATATATTTCAGACCTAATGGAGTAATAATAATAATAATATACCACCAGGTCTGAATTGAAATATATATATTGTACGTTTTAATGGATCACGCTACAAACATAATGATCTTATAATTCATGATGCATCGCTGTGTCCGTTATCCCACAATTCACACTTTTGCTTTAACAGACATTAGACAACACTGCAAAATCAAGCTGTTATATTCATATATTTATTGTCATTCCCAATTTTTCTGATGCATGTCCTTAATTTAATTTCATATGTTGGTAATAATTCAGTGTTTATAAGCCTTTTAAAGAATTTTAACCCAAACTGACTGGGTTTCTAGAGAGCAAAGGTTTTGTTAAAAAGTGGAAGACTTAAACACAAAGTGTGTAAAATAAACTGATAATAACTAGTGATAGTATTTTATTCTGTGTTGTCATCATTCAGGTTGGATTTCAGTACGGTTTTTTAACAAAGCAGCTGATATTGTGTGTATTGCGTGTGTGTGTGTGTGTGTGTGTGTGTGTGTGTGTGTGTGTGTGTGTGTGTGTGTGTGTGTGTGTGTGTTACTGTGCGCCTCCGCGCCGGCAGGTGGCGATATGAGCGCAGCGCTGCTCGAGGAGGAGACCGTTGCTGTAGTAACGCTGACGTGCGCGTCTGTGGCTGAACATGTGAGTAAATAAATCTCTTTTCACTAAAGCTCATCTTCACTATATGATCCCTAATAAAGCAGAAGTGTCATTAAATAACTGCAGCACACACTTAAACTGTTTCGACCAGATTTAGAGACAAACCGCGACTGTATGATGGGATGTCTTGTCTAGTCTGTGATGTTTGTACAGTTGTTGTGTTTGTGTTGTTGTTGATACTGCAGGTGTGTTTGTGTGAAGGCGGGATGTCTGCGGTGAAGAGTCTCGTGCCCGCGCGCTTCCTCACGCTCGCCGCGCACCTGGTCATCATCATCACCATCTTCTGGTCCCGCGTGAGACACACACACACACACACACAGACAGACAGAGAGAGAGACACAGACACAGATCTAACATCTCTGCTCAAGAGAGTCACAGAACTCAGACTGTGTGTGTGTGTTACAGGAGAATAACATCCGGTCATGCCTGCCACTGGATTTCACTGAAGAACAATTCAGAACAGAAGATACACGGTAAAACACACACCAGTTCACTTCATATTCACATTTTTATTGTCACACACACACACACACACACACACACACAACCGTATACAGTACAGCATCTCCCTGCATAATATAAAAATGTTTATAAGAATGAACACTGGAATAGAGCGGACATAGGGAAAAAAGTGAAAGAAAGAAAAGTACATAAACAGAAAATACAAGAAAAAATAAATGAATAGGAATAGAAAATTTAACAGGATTAAAATTTACAAATGAAAAAGTACATTGAAATAGAACACAGGATTTATATTTAAATTATTTTATATTAAAGAAAAAAACAGCCAAACGGGAAATACAAGAAAAAAAAAAATAACAGAACATCCGAATAGACCTTTAAAGTAGGAAAAATGTATGTGTATAGAGCAGACATGGGAATAAATAAAATAAAAATGAATTAACAGCATAACACAGGAAAATACAAGAAAAAATCAAATAGGACATAGAAATAGAATAGAAATTTAACAGAATAGAATTTGTAGAAAAACATAATAGAGCGTAAAAACACAAGCATAACAAACAATAACAGGAAAAATAAAGAAAGAAAATTAAATCAAACATAGGAATTTTAAATAGGAAACATGGGAAAGAAAATGGAATAGAACAAACATACAAATAAATAAAGTAAAAACTTATAAACAAGCGTAATAAACATGAAATACAAAAAAAATTAAATAAATAGGACAAAAAATAGGAATCAAATTTATCAGGAATTTAATTTATGTAAGTAAAACATGTGAATAGAGGGGACAGGGAAAAAAAGACAAAAGAGCATAAAGAAATACAAGAAAAAAATATAATGAATAGAACAGGAATTGGAAAGGAAAATTAACATAGGGATAGAACTTTATGTAAGAAAGAATGTGATAATAGAACGGACATAAAAAGGAGAAATAAAAGGGCATTAACAAGCATGATATAAACTATAAACAGGAAAAATACAAGAAAAAAACAAGACAGAAATGTAACAGGAATAAAATTTGACTTGTAAGAAAAATGTAAGAAACAGAAAAGTAAAAAAACAAAGAGAGAGAGAGAGAAAAGAGCATAAAAAGAAAATACAAGAAAAAATAAAATGAATAGAATAAAAAGATTTAACATAGGGATAGAATTTTATGTAAGAAAGAACATAATTGAACACACAAGAATAAAAGTAAAAACAATCAAAAAAACAACATAATTCTAAATAATAATACAAGAAAAAAAATGAAATAAATATGACGTGGGAATAGAAAATGTACATATGAATATAGGAAACATAAGAAAATGGGAATAGAACGGACATAGGAATGAATAAGAAAAGAAAAGATCATAAGCATAACATACAAGAAATACAAGAAAATGTAAAATAAATATGAATACAATCTACAGTTCACAAACACATGTAGAAAATAGTATATATACAGGATATATGGCAAACAGATGGTGTTTTATGGTGGATGTAAGCGTTGAGTCGATCTGATGATGCTCTTGTAGTTTTTCCTGTAGTAATATCTGACGTGTGTGTGTGTGTGGTGTGTGTGTGTGTGTGTGTGTGTCAGGCTGGTGGTGGCTCTGTCTGTGACTCTGGCTCTGTTCGTCATTGAACTGGCTGGATTTCTCTCGGGAGGCTCCATGTTCAACAGTAATCAGGCCGTCCTGTGTATCCTTACAAAACACCCCGTCAATAACAAACTGAAGAATTAATTTCTGCTTTTCACTCTGGAATGTGTTTCCTCATAGCAAGTGCAACGAGTTAAAATAAATGATTTGTTCTGGTGATCAACATTATGTCACAAATATAGAATCTGAATCAGAAGAGCTGTGTGTGTCATTATTACCCGTCCTGATGGATTTACATTGAATAAATGTGTGAAGTAAATGTAGAGGATTGTGTCGCTGTCATCTGATTGGCCGAGGTGTTTCTCTGAACGTCTGCTCAGCTCTGGTCGCTCACTCCAGCGCCAGCGTCAGTCTGTCCTTCTTTGTTTTCCAGCAGTGGCCCTGCTGGACCTACTGGATCATATTCAGCCTCTGCAGGTCCGTCTTCTCATCCACATTTTTATTTATTACTATTAAAGTGCCCCATTATGCTGTTTCAGATATTCCCTGTCATGTAGTGTGTATTCATGTCTGTTTGTGAATGTAAATCTCAAAGTTTTAAAGATTTTTGTTTCCCAAAAGAAAGAAGTGATTCTGAACTGAAACGAGTCGTCAGTAATTTCAGTCTCACTTCCTGCTGAACCTACTTAGGTTTGTAACTAATTTGCATAATGCCCACCTCTGGTCTTCATTGGCTGAACAGTCTCTTTGCCCCGCCCTCAATCACTGTAGTTGTATCTGAGACTGGAAGAGTTTGGATTGTGTTGTTCATGATATGGTAAAACCGTGTATCAAGCGCTGAGATTCAGATATGATAATGAGCATTTGGTTTCTGACCAATCACAACAGACTGGGCCATCTGAAGGCGGGGCTTAGAGAGACTGAATCTGTGAACGAACCATTTCAGACACTGAGAAAAGAGCTGATGCTGTAATGGATATTATGAGAAAATTAAAGTGTTTTTTGATGTTGGATGAATGTGAACCTGTTGTAGGAGACTCCAAAACAACTTTAGGAGCTTTAAAACAGCATAATGGGGCACTTTAATAAGTATTAGAAAAGCTTATCTGTATCTCAAAAAGGTTTGACTAACAAGTGTCCAACAAATGCATGATTGTAAAATATAAATGCATTATTTACGTGTTGCTTGGTATAGTAAAATGGTTAATGTAATGAAAATGCCATCTGAATGGAGATGCGTTAGTCATAATTCATCATTTGTGTGTGTGACAGTGTGTTTCCAGCGCTCTTCGAGTTCATTCTGCTCATTTCACTGAAGTCAGTGTGAAGATTCTTCAGCCGAGGCCCTCGAGGACATGAAGACCCGCAGAAGAAACACTGGTTACACTTTTAGTGTAATTACACTTTTGTCTCAGATAGAGATGGTCCCGTGTTTTACAGAACGTCTCACACGCATCTCAGACTGCAGGCGGAGAAATGTAAAGATTTGTAGCTGATTATCTTTTCTCTGTGTTTTATAAAGGAATTAAACATACATTTCCACAGTGTATTTGTGTGCGTTGTTGTCTTTTTTAGTTTTGGGGACTTGATATGCATTTTATACAAAGAAGTTATTGAAGACTATTTCTGTCACATATGAAAAGCATGCTTTGGTAAATCATAATTGTTACACAAAAAGTAAAAATTATGACTTAAAATGTTGAAATTGTCTTTTAATGTTGAAAAAATGTGATAAAAGTAATAATTATGAGATGATGACTATTAATCTCGTAACTATATCTCATCATTTTGACTTTTTATGTAATTTCTTCGACTTTTGTCATCAAAGCATTTTTTTTGTCTCTTATGTGGCAGAAATGGGCTTTATTACATTTACAATTTACATTCCATTACATTTACAATTTATACAATGATGGTAATATATGGGCCATTCTACAGAATTGGTGCAAGCTGCTGTCCCACAACCAAAAAAACACATTTAAAATGCATTTTAGTATTCAAATTTTAGATGTTTACTAAGATCCTTATTATCTATTGAATATTAGTAAGCTTAATATATATAAAATCATCATTTATTGGCTAATTTCAATTGGGAGGTGTCTGTCCCGAACCCTAACGCCTAAATTTCAACTTGTGAAATTACTGAAATAATTTTTGCAATTTTTTCCGTTGTTGTTTTTTAAAATATATATTTGATTTTCTTTTTAAAAAGTGAGGTTAAAAAAATATATTAATTTGATATTTTATTTTTAAATCATGAAACTTTATGTAAAAAAAAAAATTTGAGCAGCTCAAAAGTATCAAAAATTGTCACTAACGAAACTTTCGGTACTGTTTATAGTGACATCATTGTTTTGGTAGTGACAAAAGGAACACATAATCATTTATTTGGGGGAAATAAACAAAACTTTAGTACAGTTATGCAAATCATTAGAATTTTAGTATGTTTTATTATTTTAGAATTTTTATGTTTTTATGCAATATTGTTTCAGTATGTGAGTTAATATTCTGTAATGTGATGTCGTCACTACTGAAACATGGGATGTTTTGTCAAAAATAAAGTATATTGAATGATCAACTAAGATGATAGTGTTTGGTTCAATTCAAACTAATGAATCCTTCACTTTGAAATCAGTATGATAAATTTTTGCAAAGAAAGATTGGATTCAAAATACAACAAATCTCATAAATTACACTTGAAATATTGTTAAAATTGTAAATGTTATTGATTACCTCTCAAAACTTTTTTTAAAAAAAAATAGCGAAAAATATATTTACAAGGTAAAACAAAATCTAATAGGTCAATGTAACCCTTCTTATTAAATTATTTATTATTGTGTTTCGGTAGTGACAAATTTGTGAAGACGAAAATAATCCAAAACTTTCTGAAAATACAATTGGAGAATTAACTGCACAATTACTAGAAATGTGACCTTGGAAAATATACAATTTGCATGCATACAAATTGACAAAAGACGTTTCCAACGGACTTTAACCAGTAGAGAATGACCTTATATTATTATGAGTCAGTTACAATGTAGGAAATGATAAATATTTTAATTCCACACACAGTATTAAATCATATATGATTTTAAAATGTCTGTTCCGTTGTTTGTGTAAAATCTCCGAGGTGGGGCCAAAATGATTGGAAGGTCTCGGGCCAATGAATGTTCTTCATTCTTGGCCAATCAGCGAGGCGTTCATGGCGGTTGGGCCAATAGCAGAACAGCTGGGTTTCATTTTAAATCCAGGCGGTTGAGAGAGAAAAAGAGCGCTGAAGCGCCCAAGACCCACAGAAGAATCATCATCATGCAGGTATAGTTATCGCATATTAATAATCTCATTTCATTATAAGTGTATAAATATATATTTATAAGTGTGTAGGAGATGTTAGTGTAGCGGAGGGATTGATCTGTATCAAAGTCAGCGTTATTGTCCGAACGAAACTACGAGTGCTAAATCTACTCAGACGTTGTTAGTAATATTTGTATTTTTTGCATTACCCATATCTTGTTTTTATTGATGATAGTGCTTTATTTGTTCAGTGTGTTGAGTTTGAGATGTCTTTGTGTGTGTCTTTTAATCGAATAAAGAGAACAGGGAACCCAGAGCTCTGCAAACACAGGTGACACAAACACTATCATGTCATTTCTGTTCATCTAGCGAGTTATAGTGCAGTTTACTGAGATCACGTGCTCCTCTGTAGCTGGACGTCACTGTTGTGTGTCTGATGCTCATGTTGTGTGTGTGTTTGTGTTTCAGGCTGCTGGTGAGATGAAATCAGACACACACACTGTTCAGGTAAACCTCAAGAACTGTGTCTCGAGCAAACCTTCCTTTATAAACTGACTGTAAGATGTGGATGTTTGCAATAGGTTGCTGTGGTGGTTTGACCTTTCTGCAAAGTTACTTTATTGTCTGGCAGGTGAAATTGTTTAGTGCACTAGATTATAAATTATCTTAAAGGGGGGGTGTGATGCTATTTCATGCATTCTGACTTTACACTGTTAAAGGGTTAGTTCACCCAAAAATGAAAATAACGTCATTAATTACTCACCCTCATGCTGTCCGCACCCGTAAGACCTTCGTAATCTTCTAAACACAAATTAAGATATTTTGTTGAATCCGATGGCTCAGTGAGGCCTGAGCAATGACATTTCCTCTCTCAAGATTAGGGCTGCACGATTAATCGCATATTTCGTCAGTAAAGCGGTTCCTGATACCGCTAAATCGCCATCACCTGCTTTCAAATGAAGCGCATAATAGACAAGCCGTTGATCACTGAAAAGCCACGCAATATCGTCATATCGCAGATGAATCGTGCGATAATGAACCGATATTGCGTGGCTGTCCGTGATCTACGGCTCTGTCTATTAAATGCGCTTATTTGAAAGCGATTTAGCGGAATAGGGAACGGCTTTACTGACGAAATGGCGTGAGAATTGCGATTAATCGTGCAGCCCCTACTCAAGATCCATTAATGTACTAAAACATATTTAAATCAGTTCATGTGAGTACAGTGGTTCAATATTATTTATAAAGCCCGAGAATATTTTGGTGCGCCAAAATAACGACTCATATTGATGGCCGATTTCAAAACACTGCTTCAGGAAGCTTCGGAGCGTTATGAATCAGCGTGTCGAATCAGCGTTCAGAGCGCCAAAGTCACGTGATTTCAGCAGTTTGACACCGATCCGAACCGCTGATTCGACACACTGATTCATAACGCTCTGAAGCTTCCTGAAGCAGTGTTTTGAAATCGGCCATCACTAAATAAGTCGATATTTTGTTTTTTTTGGCGCACCAAAAATATTCTCGTCGCTTTATAATATTAATATTGAACCACTGTACTCACATGAACTGATTTAATATGTTTTTAGTACATTAATGGATCTTGAGAGAGGAAATGTCATTGCTGGCTATGCAGGCCTCACTGAACCATCAGATTTCATCAAAAAATATCTTAATTTGTGTTCTGAAGATTAATGAAGGTCTTGCGGGTGTGGAACGACATGAGGGTGAGTAATAAATGACATTATTTTCATTTTTGGGTGAACTAACCCTTTAAAGAGTTGCATTCTCATGATGAACATGGCCAAAGTTTCAAAACATGAGTTGGACGTATGACGGAGTATTTCTGTGCCAAATCCACTACTTCCGGATTTGGTACAGGATTCAGAGTTTTCTTTTTTTTCTTTTTTTTTTTCGAGTGTGTCCTGTGTGACGTAAAAAAAAGAGCGGAATTCCTCGTATAGGCACTCTCACTGATAAGCGCGCACACACATCACACAGAGCAAGATCACGCCCATCAACACGCTTCGTTCGGGATACGGAAGCCGAGAGATTTTTCAACAATGGCTGTGTCCCAATTCAGGGGCTGCACCCTTTGAAGGCTGCATACATCATCGAGGCAGTCTCATTTAAGAAAAATAACTGTTAGATTGCAACGTGAGAAAGAAATGACAGTATTACACCTCACAATGAATATCAGTCAATTTTATTACGGTTACTTTTCTTAGATATGACATCCTTGATGAACTATTCAGCCTTCAAATGTGACCTCCGGAGGACGCAGCCTCCGAAATGAGACGCAGCTCCTGTAAACAAAGGAGTGTGTTTTTGGTTGTGAGGGAAAGATTACCTTTTTCAGCTTCCCAAAGAATCCAGCGTCAAGGGAACAGAAGATAGTTTGTTTTTCCGGGGCAGCGACGGAAGTTGGGTTCCTGGGATTGGTGACGTTTTGTACGGTCGTTTGGCGGGATTTGCAGATTGCGGGCGTGAGTACCGATGTCTGTGTGGTTGGCCGGTCTTGTGACGTTTGTTCTTTGCGAGCTTGCTAATTGTTGTGCGACGGTCTTCTTTTTTTTGGCCCGCCTTTTGACTTTTTCCGTCCCCTTTTTTCTTTTCTTTTTCTCCCTCCTGCTTTCTCCTTTTCTTCCTCTTTTTTTTTTTTTTTTTTTTTTTTTTTTCCGTTTTTTTTGTGTTTAACCATAATGTAAAAAGCTAATATGTAGGGGACCATCTTCTGTCACCAAATCCCTTAAAAATCAAAGCAATCTAGAGGGTATTAAACATCCCACCCCCAATGCTAACTAATGATGGGAATCAGGTTAAAGGGCCCAAAAGCTCAAACGGCTCTGGAGCAATAAAGAATAAAGGAAGCAATGCGTTTTTGAAAAAAGCCATATGGCATAACTTTAAACATAATCGCTGGCTTCCAGTAATGGCGTCTGGGTGAACTAGCTTAAGTAACCTTTTAACTTCAGACATTTACTGGAGAAGCAAAATGACTGTTAATTATGGAGTCAATTAATGCTTAAAGTTTGCCCCAAAGTTTTTGCAAAACAAAAAAAAAATTGAGCAATAAAAAGTTTGCAAAAATAAGAATTGCAAAGGAAATAAAGTATTGAGCGAAAAAATAAGTTTTGCAAACAAAATAATAAATTGCAAAATAAATACGTAGTGAAAAATAAAAATATCATTACAAATCAAGTGCTCCTGTATCTATTTATCGTCCACATTTTGCTCAAACTACTAAATCATTTGCAACGCTCATTTTATTCTGGTTTTCAGCGTGCGCTCGATCCGGTTTTCTTTGCGCTGCTTTTGCGGCCTTTTTTATGGCACTGGTTTGTGGGGGTGGGTCAAGAAACGGGGGCACGCCCCCGCGAAACACGTCGGAGGAAGCAGATCGCAACAGAACGATCAATCATAGATACAGAGCGCATTTTTATTGAAAACCAACGCCCACCGGGGGGAAAAACCAACCTCATGACTTTGTATTGCGTGGGCTGCTTTGTCTTTCTGACTCTTACAAAAAACAAACAACAATGCCTAAAAGCTGCTGTGACAAGGTGTACAGCTAACAGCTAAAAACCCAGAAATAAATTTTTATAAGCTTTCGACCCCAAAAAAAACCGAATGTTTAAGGACCAAAAGTGATACAGGCAGTGAGCGCAGACGGGTCATATTACTAAGAATGCATTGGAGGGGGTCGTAATCGGCGAACAACATATGCTAAACAAACCAACAAAAACAAACCATTCATTATTTTTAACCATGTTAAAGAATTATTTCACCTGTCGCCGATTACGTTCCCCTCCAATGCATTTCGCGGAGGCGTGCCCCCGTTTCTTGACTCCACCCCCGTCAAACCAGTGCCATAAAGAGATCCGCACAGAAAAGTGCAGCGCAAAGGAAAACCCGGTATCGTGAGCGCACGCTTGACTGAACGCAGAATAAAATGAGCGTTGCAAATGATTTAGTAGGTTTGAGCATGAAAAATGTGGCAAAGATAAAATAGAATTACAGCTGTCATTGATTTTTGTAATTTATTTATATTTTTATTTTTGCACTACTTTATTTTATTTATTTTGCAATTCTTTATTTTTGTTTGCAAAACATTTTTTTTATTGCTCAATTCTTTTTTTGTGTTTTGCAAAATGCCTTAAAGTTTTGCACAAAAATAAAGTTAATTTGACTCCATAGTTAATGTTTCTGAGAAATTGATCAGTTAGGTGAGTTTATGCTTTAAACGAGAACAAATGTCTGCCAGTGGAGTCAGCAAAATAAACTCTTGTTTGCTCCTGTTTTATGCATAAACTCACTTGATCAGATTCTCAGAAAACAAGATTTTGCTTCTCCAGTAAATGTATGTTGATTTAAGAATGTCTGATGTTCTTGTTCAGGGTTTCCATCTTGTTTTCCAGTAAAACATCTAGTGTTTATTAATAATATCTGCTGTTCCAGAAAATTCACCATTAAAGACTTCGACATCGGCCGTCCTCTCGGAAAGGGAAAGTTTGGTAACGTTTACCTTGCGAGAGAGCGGAAGCTGAAGACCATCGTGGCTCTGAAGGTTCTGTTCAAATCTCAGATGGAGAAGGAAGGAGTCGAACATCAGCTGAGGAGAGAGATCGAGATCCAGTCGCACCTCAGGTGTGTGTTTGAGTTTTGTCAGGTGTGCTGCTGTTACTTCCTGTAGAAGCGGTTCATGTGGTGATCCTGATCTGTGTGTGTGTGTGTGAACAGGCATCCAAACATCCTGCAGTTCTACAACTACTTCTACGACGACACGCGTGTGTATCTGATTCTGGAGTACGCGCCGCGCGGCGAGATGTACAAAGAGCTTCAGCGCTGCGGACGCTTCGATGATCAGCGAACCGCCACCGTGAGTGATCAAACACGCACCCGTCGTCTGTGCGTCGCTGATGTTGACGCTGATCTCGTGTGTTTCTAGTACATGGAGGAGTTGGCCGACGCTCTTCACTACTGTCACGAGAAGAAGGTGATCCACAGAGACATTAAACCAGAAAACCTTCTGCTGGGCTTCAGAGGAGAACTCAAGATCGCAGACTTCGGCTGGTCTGTCCATGCGCCATCGCTACGGTAACAAGCATCCCATAATGCAAACAAAAACAAATATCTATCAATGGGGGTCAGAGAAATAATCTGGTTTTCACTAAGTTTATTTTTCTGACCCCTCTTTTTTGTGTTTTAAGCAAAATCTAATTTTATTTTGATGTTTTTCCACAAAACAAGACTTAATTTCTGAAGTAATTTTGTTGCTCAAGTAGATGCATCTTGATTTAAGAATGTTTAGATGTTTGTAGTGAATCTCATGATCTCTGACCGTGTTTCAGACGCCGCACCATGTGTGGCACGCTGGACTATCTTCCGCCGGAGATGATCGAGGGTCACACTCACGATGAGAAGGTGGATCTGTGGTGCATCGGTGTGCTGTGTTACGAGTGTCTGGTGGGAAACCCTCCGTTCGAGACGGCCAGCCACACGGAAACATACAAGCGCATCACTAAGGTCTGTGTTGAGAAATGCATTTATATACTGCCTCTTATTTCTACTGAAAATGCTTTTATTTTTGTGTGAACAACCATTGCTGTCTGTCAGCAGAAATGCTTCAGGTTCTGAGGACTGGTTTCTCAAAAATCTTAAAGTTAAGAAATTTCTTACAGAAAATTCAAAAGTTAATGCTCTCAAGTGCATTAAGAACTTGCATCTCTTAAAGTGCATATTGCAGGTTAAACATTTTTTTTTTTTCGAGATGAATATATAACCTTGTACAAAAATACCATATAAAAGGGTACTGCAGGGTTTAAAAATGTTTTACAGGACATAAGGGCATGAATTTAGTAGATATAGTGACGGTCTTTCAGCGTCGCGTCATTTTACGTCACTAAAGGGAGTCGTTCGCCGAGCTCTGTGTTGATTCAGTGCAGAGTAGGCTGGTATTCAGTGACAGCGGTCGTGAATCAGTGTGTTTTCTGTAGTTTTTGTGTTCTATTTATCATCGTCATGGTAAATTATTGTGTTTGTGGAGGTTGCACAAACTCCAGCCTGTCAGGACATCGAGTCCAGAGGTTTAATAACAAGAAAAAGGAAGCTGCTATCTTCTGTGCCGGGGTGTTTTGTGCAGGTGAAGAGAAGGGACTTCATTTCTGCATCTGCTTCGAAAAACGCGTTCATTATAGACCGGAGGATTATCATCCTGGCGATATGATGGAGTTCAACATTGTAATACTACTGTAAATAATGATATTAAATGAATAAAACTTACACACGCAATGCTTCACCGTTTTTACTTCAATCAATTTCAACACTGAATACAAATTATGTACACATGCATAGTCTCACACTTACACAAAACATTATTGAATTATGTGCTGGTAATGTACTCCAATTTCATTCATGCCATGTATATACTGTAAACGTATACATTCAAGTTCACACAAGTACATAATCATGGCGTCATATACATCCTCACACTATCAGTGAATGGGCACGGAATAAACTCATAACACAGAATTAATGAATAAAGGATAACATTACATGAAACGCATACAGTAACTGTTCGGCCGCTGGCGGGAGACATGATCACTGATCCGTCAGAGATGCAGCTCGATGAACACGTGAATTGTGCACCGTAAATCTTTATTATTATTTTATTATTTCATTTGCTAACTACCAAATCAGTCGTGATGAGAAACCGCTATATCACGTAACTTTAGTGTGGACTGATATTAACGCGTGTGACATAGGCCTGATCAAGGTTTATTAGATTCTGTTATTAGTAATCAATAACGTTACTCCTAAATGACCAATAGCTTTGCTATTGCCTGATTCATGATGATAATCTGTACAATATTGTGATCTGAGCACATATCGTTAGCTAACATGTTCTCCACTGCTTCTCCTCACACAACAGCTCAATTTCTCTTTTGACCGTTATTCTGTCTAATTCTGGCCTGTCCCTGCTCTCTTAAACACATAGCAGGCTAATTGTATGGCTGTGGTTTGTGATACGAGTATGAATAAACATTTACAATTTCCTCAGCGTCCGAACTGTCATTGCGATCCATTGTTTTCCTATTGTATATATTGATCGCGCTCCCTTGAGTTGCGTCACTTCCGATTTGGCATTTTTCAGATGCAGAAATAAAATTCTCTCACAAAAAACGACTCCAGAAGCCTATGTAGCGTATTTATACGTGTTTTTTCAAGAAAATCTATTTAATACATTATTTTTCTATACATTGAATCACTGAAGCTCTAACATGCAATATGCCCTTTAAGTTTTCAAATATTTTCATAAAATTGTTTTGTTTTTAAATTTTGTGGAATTTATCGAATATAAATTTATGCAAAAAAAGTCACATCAGGCAGAATGCTATCTAACGAGCTGTAACTGTCAGTTTTACCCTTCCAGTCAAATATTGCGCTGCAAACATCAAGAATAAAATGACCATGGTGTAAGCGGGATGATCCAAGGTTAGCTGTGCATTAAAGGTGCAGTAAATGATTTCTGAGAATGTGGTCATTTGAAATCCGCAAAACAATCACGGCCCTACCCAAAAGGATCACATCTTGATAGCTTCACCCCACAAATTCACAAACACGCTATGCAACATAGGCACCTCCCCCTCTAATGCGTGTACGCCCCTTACTGCTGATTGGCTACAAGTGTTGTGGCGCTCGGTCCGAACCACTTTCAACAGCACTTCTCAGAAATCGCTTTGAAACTATTTTAATGCATGACGTGGAAGCAAAGAACCGCCTGATGTGAAGCATTAAAGTGCATTAAAATCATGCCGTATGCATTTTGATTCTTTATATAAACAATGTTGTCCAATGACTTTTTTTGCATTATTTAGGCATTGTTTTATTTGTAAGGCAATAGTTTTTTTTTTTTTTTTTTTTTTTTTTAGCGTAATGAAAGTTGGAGTGTAAAATAATGAATTTTGAAACTTGCACTGGTTCAAACTACGCTACTGTACGTTTGATTTATGTAGAAGTGTTTGGGACATGGCTTTTAATGGTGAGACTTTTGTAATCAGGCAATCTTCTTTAATCACACAAAAAAAAATTGGATTTAGATTTGTCGGCCAATATATTATCGGCTTTCAAATATATAGAATTATCCATTTTATATACTATATATTATGCATCACTACAAATTGGAGGTTATTTATGATTTTTAAGAACATTCTTTTCAGGAATTCAAATTAAGTTTAGTCTTTGTTTGTGTTCCTTTTCAAGTTTTTGCAAATGCAAAATATTCTTAACTCGATACCTGACTGCTTTTTTTTTTTTTTTTTTTTTTTTTTTTTTTTTTTTTCCTCCCTTTTCTGTTTCATGAAAGTGACCCCTGCTCATAGAGTTTCTCTTGTTTGTTACAGGTGGATCTGCAGTTTCCTAAAATGGTTTCTGACGGCGCTCGTGATCTGATCTCTAAGCTGCTGCGTCACAGTCCGTCCATGCGTCTGCCGCTCAAGAGTGTGATCGAACACCCGTGGGTCAAAGCAAACTCACGCAGAGTTCTGCCACCCGTCTACAACCCACAGGCCGTCCCAAATCACTGATGGGATCTGCTCGTGTGTGTGATTGTGTGTGTGAGACATTAATTGGTTAAGATCTTTGACCGTTAATGAGCCTGATGTTGTAAAAAAACTCTAAGGTTGTTTTATTGCTCTTTTACACTGTCTTGTATAGCTGTAGTTCTCTGCTCTGTTCTTATTCATGTGGTTTTACTGTCTTCTATGAATGAGTGTCTTGTCAAATTATATTAAAATAAGAGCTTTCAAGGAGTTTGGTGTTGTGGTGTTTTGATTTGCACGCTCAAGTGTTTGTTAAACTCCTGTACTGATGCATTCAGATGTTCACCAGTATTGTGTTGGTGAAAATGTGGCTTACAGTAGAGAGTATCTCAGATTTCTTTTGAAAAAACATTAACTAGTCCTCATTCTGTGGTCATTTAACTTTATAAACATTAATCGTGCATTAATGTTTAGGATCAAAGTGTAGTTCTGCATTGATTTAGAGCCTGCTTGCTCATTCAGAATTTCTCATTTATGCTCTTGTTGTAGAAATGTTTTGCTGGCATACAGTGTGCAAAAAGGACACATCCTTGGGGTTTTTTTGTTTGTTTTTTGTTGTCTTTCTTTTGCTTACTCCAATTCACCATCGACTCCTGGAACAGTTCAGTACTACTTTTGTCACCCGAGTGTGACTGTAAAAACCTCTTAGGAGTTTAGAGAGACTGAATCCTTGATCGAACCGTTGAAAAGAGCTGATGCTGCAGTGTATATTATGAGAAAATTAAAGTGATTTTGATCTTGGATGAATGTGAACCTGTTGTAAGAGAGTCCAAAACAACATTAGGAGCTTTAAAACCGCATAATGGGGCATTTTAAAGGTGATGGAGGGGAATTTTTCGTCGACTGAGAATCCAAAGACTGTTACTGAGTTTTTGAAATGAGCGCATGCGTAAGAACAGCCCCCTCCTTCACAGCTCATTTCAAGGGAACGCCTCCCAAAACTCGTGCTACGAGTGTTTACCACCGGCATTCGCTGTGTCGTGTTTTTTTATTCATTATGTCGGACTCACCGCAGGTAACTCATAATCTGCAGTTGTTACTCCTGTCTCCTGACAAAAACATTGCATGCGGCGCCTGTGGAGTGTGGAAAGTTACTGGAGCGCGCAGCCGCGCTCGTCTCTCACAAGGAACGTCACGGCAGTGATTGACAAGCCAGAGGGCCAATCGTTTACGCGATCATGGCTGATGTTTTTAAGGCCCTACCTCGTTCACAGATGATGTATATTAATATTATTACTTTCAGTGGACCTAATAAATAGTCTTTTATCAGTTAGTAAAGACAGTTTCAAGTAATATTGCAAAAATGTATAAAACAAAACATCCTCTTTAGCACCTTTAAGATGGAGAGACTTCTAGCACAAAGACTTCTAGCAGGGTTAAATGTCTGATATGTTATGATCTGACAAACTATTATTAGTTCTTGTTAACAGTCACTTCAGTTGTTGCTGCGTCTAGAAGTTAGTTAACTTTTTATTGTATTTCTATTTGATTATTATTCAGGACTAGTTAATCTTATAAGCAATAGTTTGCCCAAAAATCATCCTTTATCAAACACATCAGGCTTATTTTCTTGTGTGCAGTACAAAAGGAAGAAATCCTGAGCCACAGCTTTTTTCCATACAGTAAATAATTGGTGATTTGAATGGAAAGAGCATCAGAATTATCCATATCTCATGGACTGTGAAATTGTGTTTTGTTTCACAGGTTTTGTGATGTCCGATCAGAAATGAGCTTGTGAAGGTCATGATATTTCATTTATTTGTAGTGTAAAAACTCAAACTCAAAACTGCTGAGCTGCATAAACATGAATGTTGAGAATAAAGGGTTTTTGAGTGCCATTTTGAAATTTTGATCCATAGATGGCGCCATTTCATTTCACAAAGTGCAAGTCTGCATTCATTTAAAACTCAAGGCTGAATTATGTATGTAAATCCATATGAAAGTCAAAGAGTAAATGTATGTGCATTTATTAAAGTTTTGCATAATTTTGCAGATGAATGTGTGTTCTTATGACTGCTTTGATGTCTACACATTATACAGTAACTTCATATCCACCACTATCATAAAACAAACCCGGAGGTGGAAGATGGCCTCCTTTTCCTGATATGTCTTTTGATATCAAATGTTTTCCCATTTTTTTTTGGCATCACGCAGTCTTCCTCTGAGAACTTGCATAAAAGTCTGTTTCTTTAAACGTGTCACATGATCACGGTCTGACCCTCAGGAGTTGCTGCAGAACATTCTGGAGAAGTTATTCATGATGTCCCATGGTTCAGTTGTGACATTAAATATTATGTAATGAGACCGCTAACAATACACGTCTACGTTGCCATATGCAATGACTAAGGAGCTGTGCTATTTGTGTTAATTTTAACAAAATTCTCAAGCTTTGAAATATTATTTTGCCATAATCAGATCCTGAAATGAAGCATGCATTTGATACTATTATTTAAAACCATTTTATTATATGTCAGTAATGCAGCTGGACCAATCAATCCCCTTTCTGTCCAGAAAACAATATTTAGCATCTTGCATTTGACTCATATAAGAGAGGAGGGCTGACCATGAACCTCAGCACACAAACAATGTATAAAGCAGCTAATTTACACCAATTTAAGTAACTTTTATATTGTGTCTACACTTAACTAACAAGAATTCATAGCTTCATTCATGTGATAAAACACATCCAGATGGTTTTAGAAGGCTGCTGCTATAATAACACCCCTCCTGACCTCATCACATCATGTGATGTGGCTCCATCAGGATGATGTTGGTGGACCAGGCCAGCAGAACATGTGTTGGGTTATTTGATGAATAACAGTAGATCTAAATCTTACACATTTCAAATGTTCCCTGAAAAACTCCAAAGATCAGACATTTAGTTTGCTGGTCTTAACTGGCCACCAATCTGATTTCCATTCCAACATTACATGTCAATTAAAAAATGTTATATCATATGTTCTCAAATTTTTTTTATCATATGTTCTCAAAATTTTGTAATGTGCTCATAATTTTGTTAAAATATAGTTTTTATCTTACAGTGGTTATAGTGTGATTTTTCTTGTGAATTGGATTAAAACATAATTATTAATTACAATACAAAAACGTATAAAATGCATTCTCCCCATTTTTTAATTAATAGATAATTAAAAGTGAGATTTCAATTATATTTTTTATCTCTGAACTAGGAAATGTCCCCGTTTTTCATTTAGGAAATCACCTTAGAAGAAGCTGTTCGGTGTTTTAGCAGAATCAGGCCATAATCTTCAAATTCAAATTCATACCATCTTTATTAAGGTCAGGTCAAGTCAGTTCATTTCATTTGCATTGCTCTTTTCACAACCCATGTCGTTTCAAAACGGCTTTACTGAATATAAAACGGCTTTATTTTTTAAAGCATGCTAAAATAAACTCAGGGCCTTTTATTATGAAATTACTGTACGCATGGCGCATGTTTTCCGTTTCTGGCTCACAGTCGCAGCCGTCAGTATTCACGCCCGTTGCAACTTGCAAATCTCAAAGAATAGAAAGTATTTATTAATCAGTCTATGTTATAAATACAGAAACTATGAAAAGCTTTGAAAGAGACACACATCTGGCCTGTTTTTGCAATGTGTGAGTTTATCTGTCAGGATGGCCGAGCGGTCTAAGGCGCTACGTTCAGGTCGTAGTCTCCCCTGGAGGCGTGGGTTCGAATCCCACTTCTGACAAGCTTACTTTTCTTCATCGAAATAAATCTTGTAACATAATGCTACTATACCACACAACACCAGTAAGTCCTGGAGAGGCTGATGGAAGTGTTACCCATTCCACAGAACATGAGCACATATATTTTATAAGTTGTGTTTGTATATGTTCTGGTTTGTCTAAAAAAAAAACTAGGCACAGGCAGAGTTGGGTGAAAATACATCAAAAAATATTTTAAAATAAAATACCAAATACGTTAATTTTAAGTGTATCAAAATAAACTACAAAATTCAGCAGCCACACTATGTATCAAAATAAACTACTGTATTTTTGTATTTTAAAAAAACTGAAAAATACTTTTACAAGGGAGCATGAAATTTCTTTGCAAACCTTCCATAAACTGGCCTATTAGATCGATCCCTTCACCATTACACTGACTCAGCTGATTAAAGGTGCCATAGAACACGTTTTCACAAGATGTAATATAAGTCTAAGGTGTCCCCTGAATGTGTCTGTGAAGTTTCAGCTCAAAATACCCCTTAGATTTTTTTTAATACATTTTTTAACTGCCTATTTTGGGGCATCATTAAATATGCGCTGATTCAGTGCACGTCCCCTTTAAATCCTCGCGCTCCCCACCCCCGAGCTCGCAACTCTATAATACATTGCATGAACAAAGTTCACACAGCTAATATAACCCTCAAACGGATCTTTACAAAATTCGTCATGCATGCTGCATGCATGCATCGGATCATGTGAGTATTGTATTTATTTGGATGTTTACATTTGATTCTGAATGAGTTTGAGGCTGCCGTGGCTAAAGCTAACATTACACACTGTTGGAGAGATTTATAAAGAATGAAGTTGTGTTATGAATTATATAGACTGCAAGTGTTTAAAAATGAAAATAGCGACGACTCTTGTCTCCGTGAATACAGTAAGAAACGATGGTCATTTTAACCACATTTAACAGTACATTAGCAACATGCTAACGAAACATTTAGAAAGACAATTTACAAATATCACTGAATCGTGTCAGTTATTAATGCTCCATCTGCCATTTTTCGCTGTTGTCCTTGCTTGCTTACCTGCATAAAGTCTGTTGATTCAGCTGTGCAGCTCCAGACATTAATACTGGCTTGTGTAATGTCTTGAACATGGGCTGGCATATGCATGAATTTGGGGGCGTGCATATTAATGATCCTGACTGTTGCATCACAGACTGTGTTATGTTGAGATTCGCCTGTTCTTCAGAGGTCTTTTAAACAAATGAGATTTACATAAGAAGGAGGAAACAATGGTGTTTGAGACTCACTGTATGTCATTTCCATGTACTGAACTCTTGTTATTCAACTATGCCGAGGTAAATTCAATTTTCCATTCTATGGCACCTTTAAGTAAACAATGTTTGTTTATTTTTTGTTGACTTGTGTATTTACATTATCCCAAATGTTTCTATGAATGTTTAAATCCAGAGAAATAAGCAGTTGTGCCTGTGCATCGCCTATCAATGACATATACCTGTGTTACCCTCGGGGCTGGTTTTAATTTGCAGAAACTATGGAAACACCAAATACACATCATATTCCTCATCTGTCTAATAAAACATGTTATATGTCAATGGGGCCCATTGACATATAACATATCACCTCATAGACGTGAAGACAACACATCCCATGATTCCACAAAATCAAGGATAAGCCACCTCTAGCAGGGAAAATGTACATATTGTGGCTTTAACAGATCAAATATTCACAAATCCCTGTGATCTCCCAGATGAAGGTTAGTTTTAAAGTAACCAACAGTTTAATGTTTAACAGTTTACAAATGACTCATAGTTGTATCCTAGTTTAGTTACTTGGTGTTTGGTAACGAAGGGCCTACTTTGCATCAGCAATACTGACTCATTCATAAGAAGACAAGTGATGGCACCTGTATTCATAGCAACTAGTTTCTAACTAATTAATCAATTGATTGTAAATCATAAATATAGGGGCTGCTGCTCGGTATAAAAGTTTTCAAGAGCATTATGTAAATTGGTAAACTATTCCAAAACTTAACATCTGTTCTGAACTCAAGTCTGGGCAAACTACTAAGTAAGCACCAATCAGAGGCTGCAATTTTATGATGTCATCATGTAGACTTCTTACAAAGTATTTTACAGTATTTTAAAACTACAAAAATACAAAACACTAAAGTATTCTGATACAAAATACAAAGCCATTTTCATCAACCCTATCAAAAACAAATTACAAAATACTATGTTGTATTTGAAATACGTATTTGAAATACATGTATCATAAATACTGCCCATCCCTGGGCACAGGAATAGTTTTTTTTTCCCAAAGGCTATTCCCTCTTGAACAGTTAAATGCCCTTCAAGTGCAATACTCCACTGTTTAGTGCAATATCTTCGTAAAATTTATTAATCCTATTTATTCATAATATTATTCACAATACTGTAAATATGTTCATTATCTGGACATGTTTATTCTGACTAAATCTATCTGTCTTATACTTTATATATTTTTTAATTTATTCTAAAAGCAATATATGTTTTTGTTATATTTTTATGTGTGCACTAAAAGCTTCAATACCAAGTTAAATTTATTGTGTAAATTCCAGTGGCAATAAAACTACTGATTCTGATATTTTTCACCTCTGAACTAAGAAATGTCCCCGGTTTTCATTAAGGAAACATTACAGGAAGCTGTTCTAAGATGTTTTAAAAGTCCATAAGCTTCGTAACAATGTCAAATTCATGCTATCTTTATTTAGGTCAGGTCAAGTCAATTCGATTCATTTTATTTGAATTGCTCTTTTCACAGTCCGTGTCGTTTCAAAGCGGCTTTACTGAAAATTGTGCTCTGCAAAATAAACTCAGGGACTTTTATTATGAAATGACTGTACGCATGACGCGTGTTTACTGTTTCTGGCTCACAGTCACAGCCGTCAGGGTCAGTATTCACGCCTTTTGCAACTTGTAAATCTCACAGAAAATGTTATAAACATGCCGACTGTGAACTTCATAGTCAGTGACAGAACTGCGGCACAGAAGCTCGTGTGTCAGGATGGCCGAGCGGTCTAAGGCGCTACGTTCAGGTCGTAGTCTCCTCTGGAGGCGTGGGTTCGAATCCCACTTCTGACAACTTTCTTTTTAATTGAAATAAAGTCTATAGCGTCAATGCCACTATACCACACAACACCAGCAAGTCCTGAAGAGGCTGATGGAAGTGTTACCAAATCCTACAGAACATCAGCACATTTCTTTTACAAATTGTGTTGATATGTTCTGTTTTGTCTCCATTGTACTTCAGGACACACCCAACAATTCAAATATATACAAGCTCCCCCTTCCATTTTTTCCCCTTTGTGGCATCACAAAGATGCTGCAAAAAGCACTGAGTTCAGATTACAAAACACCATTCAATACCCAGACTAATGTTACAGCCCTTAACAGTGGTTCCCTTTCTGTGGTGCTCATGAAATATTTAGGTACAAATTGTTGGGCATTTTTAAATTAACTCACCTCAGCTGGAATGAGAAATGGAGTAACACTGTGACAGCTAGCCCCAGGCTCCCTTATTTATAGTCTAAAAATTATTATTTTTTCTATACTTTTGTGTGATATATTATCTTCAGCATGCTTGCACAGAAAGATTTTGTCATTTCATTGTGACCAGTGAACTTTGAGCAGCTCAGCCTCGGGAAGGGTTTGTTTAATGTGTGTGGGTGTGGGAGAAACAGAGTTCAACACTAGTGTATAATGTAAATATCACATTAACCACTTAATAAATAATGTTAACGTTAACACTGTAAATACATACACTTTTAAATATGACTGAAGTCCATTCATTTTAAACGGTGCGAACAATGTGCACATAAATATTTCACGAGGATACTGAAAGCACAGTTAACATGATAGTCCGGGTATTGAATGGTGTTTTGTCATCTGATCTCAGTGTTTGAAGCATGCTTTCTTCAAGTACTGTGACTGCAGTGACGATAGACAAGAAAGAAAGAAGCCTTGCATGTATGAACATCTATTTTTCCTGCCTGAATGCATGGATGTGGGCCGAAATTAACCTCTCTATACATCACACGACAGTCTTTACTGAGCATTAATAAAGATAGAGATGTCAAGACATTCATTTATTTTTTCTTATAGAGTATATACTTATAACATGGCATTGATAAAATAGTCATGGCTCATGTTTGTCTGTTTCTGACCTCTGATAACCCTTTGATGCATGAATAGAGCTGTCCAGTTAGAAGGTCAATCAGAAGACTAACTTACGAAGCCCCACATATGACAAACAGGAAAAAAAAGAAAGCAAAATCGTGCGCACGATTTACAAAACTTGGGAACGAAATAACGAAATAGTAAATCGTGCCCAAGATTTTGCAAACCGAGCGAAAATAGTAAATCGTCCTCCGATTTAGCAAATCGACTAATATCGCGCTCAAGATTTACAATTGAGGGCGAAATAGTAACCCAAATTTAGCAAATCGAGGAAACGAAATAGTAAATCGTCCTCAATTTAGCAAATCGGCGAACGAATAGTAATCGTGCTCGATTTATCAAATCGAGCGAAATAGTAATCGTGCCCAAGATTTTGCAAACCGAGCGAAAGTAAATCGTCCTCAAGATTTAGCAAATTGAGGGAACGAAATAGCCCCAGATAGCACACATACATGTGGCCGACGTCGCCGCAGAGCGGAACTCGGCCTCATATCTGTAACATCTAATAGGATCGCCAGGCATAGGCTCGTATCTTCAGTCCGAGCTCTATTTCCACTCGTCGGCTTTGGGTCGGATCACGACTGCAGGCCGATATGCCGCGCTTTTCTGTTTTGCGCGTGACCATTCATCTGTGCAACCGACGAGAGAAATGGCGACTCCCGGCAACATCTGTGGTTTTCAGGTAATTTTTCACTTTAAGTAAATTATAAAAATCTTTTTTTTATATTTCTGTGACACTTAAAAGTTACTAAGGCACTCGTTACTACAGGCAGTTGTAATCTCAATTTCTCGGAGGCGAAGGGAAGATGAGCAGCAGAATGCTAGGTCAGCCCAGCTTGTTTAGTCAGAAAAGTTTTTGTAAGTAGCCAAATTATTTGAACATATCTCGTCCTCTGCAAAATAACGGATCAGTCATAAACCGGTAATGGTATATGTTTAAATACTGCATGACTTTTGACTTTTACCTGTTTAATGGCGCGCACTTTGAACTTTCAAACACTGGAGAAGTTACCATGGTAACGGTGCACCGCAGTAACGGACAAGCTGCAAAATCTCCGTCTCTCGCTGTTGCTTTCTCTGCTTTCGGGTGAGTTTAGTCCCTAAATCACAAATAGTATAAAACTGTTCTGGATAGTTTTTCTTACCTGTAATTGACACGCTTCTGTCGAATATTTACTTTATTGAAATAGTTTATTTTCTTCGAAAAAGTCTGTTAGCATAACCGTTTTCAGAACTGTTTGGCTAATATACTGAGCTCTTATGAAAGTTTTGCGTTTTTAATCACATCTTTATGTTCAGAAGAGAGGCTTTGGTAGTTTTGTTAAGGTTTTTTTGGTAATCCGTCAATGGGTAATTGGGAGTGAGCTAATTTATTTAACTGCTGTACTGACATCCCTTACAGGAAGCGCGAAAATCAAATGAAACGAAATGAAATTATCTTTCATGGTAAACAAATTACCTCGATTACATTTAATGTTTAATAATTTTAATACCAATCCATTGAAGAAAAATGTTCTGTGATTTCAGAGTGACAATCAACAACACCGGAGTGAAGAAGCTGCTGACAGGAGTAACGTATCTTTAGGACACTCAGGTGAACTGAGAAGCTCATTAAATAACTTCATACGCATTTTTTCCGCAGAGGTAACACTTTAGTATGGGAACAATTCTCACTTTAAACTAGTTGCTTATTAGCTTGCATATTGGCTGTTTATTATTACTTATAAAGCGATATCAATGCCTTATTCTGCATGACCTTATTCTACAACATCCCTAAATCCTACCTGATATCCACCCTTAAACGCTATAACTACCTTACTGTCTATTATAAGCAGTATATTAAGAGTTTGAGGCAAAAGTTAATAATAAATATGTTTCCCATTCCAAAGTGTCCCTTTTTACCTATATCACCATGCATGTTGTTTTCTTTGCAAATTATTTTTTAATATTACAGTTTGTAAGGTTCTGACATACAAACGTAAGTAACACAGAGCAATATAAAATGAAGTAAGCCTAAAACAAATTCTATTAATACAATTTTGTATATATATTCTGCATATTCTACTTTCTCTTTCCCTGCATTTCACCTCTGCTGTAGCTGTTTTGATTCTAATGAACCTGACATTATATAGCTCTGTGATAAACTGTTTGTTATGTTCCTAGATTCTTCCATGCTGATGCCTGCACTCTGTCGAAGAAATCTCAGGCTAAAAATATACCACTAAGCAATCCTCAAACATGCACTACTGTTCAAAAGTTTGGGGCCTGTAAGATTTTTCACATTTAAAATCATAAAGGGTTGTTCACCCAAAATGAAAATTCTGTCATTTATTACTCACCCTCATGCCGTTCCCACACCCGTAAGACCTTCATTCATCTTCAGAACACAAATTAAGATATTTTAGTTGAAATCTGATGTCTCAGTGAGGCCTATAGGGAGACATTTCCTCTCTCAAGATCCTTAATGTACTAAAACATATTTAATCAGTTCATGTGAGTACAGTGGTTCAATATTAATATTATAAAGTGACGAGAATACTTTTGGTGCACCAAAAAACAAAATAATGACGTGATAATCACGTGACTTTGGCTCTCAGAACCGCTGATTCGATACACTGATTCATTATGCTCCGAAGCTTTCTGAAGTAGTGTTTTGAAATCGGCTATCACATTATTATTATTTTTTTTTATTTTTTTTTTTTGGCACACCAAAAATATTCTTGTCACTTTATAATATTATATTGAACCACTGTACTCACATGAACCAATTAAATATGTTTTTAGTACTTAATGGATCTTGAGAGAAGAAATGTCATTGCTGGCTATGCAGGCCTCACTGAGCCATCGGATTTTCAGCAAAAATAACCTAATTTGTCTTCTGAAGATTAACGAAGGTCTTACGGGTGTGGAACGGCATGAGGGAGTAATAATGACAGAATTTTCATTTTTGGGTGAACTAACTCTTTAATCCCTGGTTGTTTCAGTGAGAGTGTCTGTGAAAAGCCTTTAGCATAAAATAATCAGCAAATGAGATGAGGGACCAAAATAATGTTATAGTGGTTGTAGTTATGATAAACTATTATGATAACAGGATGTTATGTCATTATATATATTTTCTCTAGGTCTTTTTTGAGTTATTTTGTGTGATTTTTTTACTGATACATCTTAAATACATTTTACTAAATTGGTAACTTTAAAAGACATTTCAGTTACATTAGTTAATTTTAACTAACTTGAACTAGCTATGAGCAATACATTGTTGCGGTATTTACTAATCTTTGTTAATGTTAGTCAATGAAATATAGTTGTTCATTGTTTGTTCATGTTTAGTTCACAGTGCATTAACTAATGTTAACAATTTTAATAAGTATTAGTATCTAATGTTTAACTAATGGACCTTATTGTAAAGTGTTACCAAATACTTAAATACTTTAAATGCTGACTGGTTCAGGGGGTCGACAACTTTAGGCATTTAAGTTATTTTTCACATAAATCTTGTCAGCTTACACACTGCTCATACTCAGCCTCTAAAATGTTTGAATTAAATCACCAATACAATATCAGGGCGTAAAGATGTCATTAGGGTTCTTACAATTATGGCTGTGCTCTTGTTACCAGATGAGATGTGATCCCCAGCGTTTGGCGCTGAGATTCTTCAGGACTTGGCCTTGATGCCATGAATGGTGAGTTTCCCAATAGCTGCCACTACCCAGATCAAGAGACTGATGATCAACTTCAATCTGTATTAGTCTATTTTGATAGGTATATATGTTTATGGTCTTTTCTTTTTCATTACAGCCCATCACTGACAGGCTTTCCTGTGTAAACAATCATATTTATCCAATGAGGTTTGTAATGCATGAATTCTTTATTTTACATTAATCATTAATTTTGAATAAAATTACTTATAGAAGAAAATGTGACAAGGCCTCACAAAATGCCATATTAAAGGACTATTCAGAGTGCAAGTCAAAACTGTTTCTTTTGGGCAATATTATGCTACAAATATTGTCTATTGAGCTAAAGTTAAATTGAACCTGGAATGGTGATTTATGTTACCAGATGCGATACTTGTAATGCGCATGTACAATGGATTTTGAACTCTACTTTTTATTGCAGGGTCTCTGGGATCCCCAGCTGAAGGCATGAAGACATCAATCTTGGCCTGGACAGATGTACCAACAGTACACCACACCGACTTCTGCTTTTGCATGGATGGCTGATTACTACCATGTTCTGAGAGGGTATTACTATAGTAAATGAGCACCTGTGACAGTGGGATTTGTAGTGTAAAGAATAATCACACAATGTTTTTTTAGAAGTTGCAAACTTTTCTCTCTCTTCTCTCTACAAACAACACAACAGTTAAACCTTTTCAAATTCTTTTGGTGGTGCACAAGTCCTATTCTACAAATCAGAAATTAAGATATTCATATGCTCACATTTAAGCTGCAGACACACTACTTTGAGCATGCGAAATTCTTCAGACACTGAAATTAGCCATTAGGTCACACCTTCATATAGCAATTTTGTACTCTTTACATATAGACGTGTGATGAATTTGCAGGTCAGAGTTCCAAACCAAACTTTTTGCATGAGCTTGCGTTTCTGGTCTCCCGCATTTGTGTGCATATGAATGGAGGTCAATGGAATGAAAAGCGTAGTGTGACCACACCTTATTCTACAGTTGCAGCACACCTGTATCAAAAGTGTGAAGTCATGGACAGATTTTATTTGTGAACTGATATGCGAGATCTCACATATGACATATCAGTATGTGACATCCCACTCAAACGTGCTCTATGCAGTGATAAACATGTTCTTGTCGTTATTAATCAATCAGTAATCAACACAGCACCACCCTGAAATTACCTTGCACTGTAGAATTATGGTTTTGGCAAGAAATGAAAAGTAGCCAAATATTTATTATAAATGCTACTATTTTACAATTAATATTTAAGACTATGTTAGAGAGGATAGGAGTCATTTTTATGGATGGTAGGATTTTTCATTACAGGTCATTTAGTTTCATAATTTGAATTTGTAGAATAAGATTAGTACAAATTTAACTGTTGTGGTTGTGAGAGAGAAAAGAAAAGAAAACTACAAGTTTGAAAATCCTAATACATTTTCTCAGTGACTTTACTGAAATATTCTCTACAAATTCCACTGTCACAGGAGCTCAGATGTGCTACAATATATTATACAGCACATGCATTTTTGAGACAATATTCTGATTAAATTTCCAGTCTCATTTTATCAATGACAAACCATGTCTATCTTATTAACTACTATTCATTTTGTGTATAATCAATATATAAACAAGTGATATTTAATTGTTAATGAGGGATTGGCTGGACCCTGCTGACCCAATCATTTCTCGTCCAATGGTCATACTGGAAAATTTTCCAGTTTTCTAGTGTTGCATCCTTCTCATGGGCATTTCATGACTTTTCATGAAAAGGTTTCCTCTTTTTGGCCCATAATATGTTTTTTTTTTTTTTAAAGTAATTAAAAATAGTTTTGTCTATGCTATTGAATTGTGGTTTACATCTTTTCACCTTTTTCACCCAAGGAGTTTACATTCCTGATAATACAGAGCGAGGAACTTACATTTTAATTACAAAGGAAAACCAATTCGTATTCTTCCTATATTCTTCTGTCCTCCGTTTTCAAGGGTAAGATTTTTTTTTATATAATCATCAACTCACCCATGTCTTATTTTTGTGGAACACAAAAGGAGAGAGTCACAGTCTCAGTCACCATTAGAAAAGAAACTGTGATAGTGAATTGTGACTGAGGCTATCAGTCTCTTGATGTTCTGCCTTACATCTCCTTTTGTGCTACAATAAAAATGTTTGGTACAACAGAACATGACCAGTTTTGTTCATGAGTAAATATTGCTTTTATTTTTTTAACTTGAGACTGTTAAGCCGTAATTTACTTGTATACCTCTGTGTTATTTAAATGTAAATGCCTTCTCTATTATATTGACGGTTTATAGGAGGATGTATGCTCTAAACATGTAGGCTATCTGTAACTGTATTTTGTAAATATTAAAACAATGTTAACTGAATGTGATGTGTGATTATTACATAAACATGCACAATTATCAATTAGTATTTGAGATTTTTAAAAACGAAAATGTGTAAACTGTGTAAAACTTTAGCCCAACTGAAATCAACATCGTGTTTCACTCAACTGATGTCAACATTGTTTCAGCATAAGGTAAGCAAACCATCCGCGTCGATTTTCCGTTAGTTTGAATGGCGTGTCTGACGTGGTCTTTGATGCCGTGAGAACATCGATTCTAGGTTAATTATGTGCTATCTGGTGTAGCATGAAAGGTTCAGCCTAAATAATAAAGGTCCTAGAAAGCCCCTGCACAGCGGCCAGTATTTACAGCTTTGCATCGTCCACACATCGGCCGGAGAGCATTCGCGATCAGAGGCCGACGTCTCGGCGACATTTTCCCGATGAGCAAACGCTCCGTGAGCTACGTCCCGGCGATAGAACTTTGTCCATCGAGACAACATCGGCCCAACGTATGTGTGTTATCTAAATTGTGCCCAAGATTTAGCAAATCGAGGGAACGAAATAGTAAATCGTCCTCAAGATTTAGCAAATCGCGAACGAAATAGTAATCGTGCTCAAGTTTAGTAATTTGAGGGAACGAAATAGTAAATCGCGCTCAAGATTTAGCAAATTGAGGGAACGAAAAAAGTAAATCGTGCTCAAGATTTAGCAAATCGAACGAATGAATATAAATCGTGCTCAAGATTTAGCAAATCGAGCGAACGAAATAGTAAATCGTGTGCATGATTTAGTAATTTGAGGGAATGAAATGGTAAATCGTCCTCCTCGTCCTCAAGATTAGCAAATAGTAGTAAATTTAGTCGAACGTCCTCAAGATTTAGTAAATCGAACGAAATAGTAATCGTCCTCAAGCAATTCGATAACGAATAGTAAATCGTCCTCAAGATTTAGCAAATCGAGGGAACGAAATAGTAAATCGCCTCAAATTTAGCAAATCGATGGAACGAAATAGAAAATCGTCCTCAAGATTTAGCAAATCGGGGAACGAAATAGTAACGTTTTAGTAATTTGAGGGAACGTAAAGATTTAGCAAATCGAGGGACGAAATAGTAAATCGTCCTCAGATTTAGCAAATCGAGGGACGAAATAGTAAACGAAGATTTAGCAATCGACGAACAAATAGTAATCGTCCTCAAGATTTAGCAATCGAGGAACGAAATAGTAAACGTGTCATGATTTAGTAAATTTGAGGGGAACAAATAGTAAATCGTCCTCAAGAGCAAATCGAGGGAACGAAATAGTAGATTTAGCAATCGAGCGAGAAATAGTAAATTGTGCTCAATTTAGCAAATCGAGCGAAACGAAATAGTAATCGTCCTCAAGATTTAGCAATTTTAGGGCTCAGTAATTTGAAATAGTAATCATGTGCATGATTTAGTACTAGAGGTGGTATACGACCACTTTTGTCAGCCATATACATTTACACTTAATCATTTAACTGATTTTGACCAAAACAGACAGGGCTGGGTTTCCAATAACGATGTATCTTAGCTCTTAAGAGCGCTTTCTACGTGCAAGGTTACGAACGCTCGCTGCAATTCCACGTGCGTTTCCCAAAATGCCCTTAACATGAACGCGCGAGAACGCGCTCTACGTGCTACTTAAGAGTCGCTGTCCCTTTCTCTCAAGTGCTGAATATTACCTTATAAATCGTATCCTTTAACGTTTAACCTAATAATCGTCACCTGATGTGGTTTAAAATATAAATAAATAAAGATACCTTTCAAAAAGATTAAATTAATGTTCTTCTGGAGGAGGTAGAGCTAAACAAAGATGTAATTTTTCAGACGATTTCTTTAAGCTATATATATATATATGAAGACTTCAGATGCAAAAGCCTCTAAGTGCCGTCTGAAATGTTCTTCTAAAATTAGCATTTTTATCAAGCTGTATGTTTAGGTTCAGTAATTTCACTTTAATGGCAATTAATAGGTCATTTTCTTTTCCATTAATGTGAAATAACTGAACATAAACATAGGCCTACAAGCTTGATAAAACTGTTCATTTTATAAGAAAATTTCAGATGGCACTTAGAGGCTTTTGCATCTGAAGTCTTCATATATATACACACCACACGTCAAACCACAATTTATTCAGACACCTTGAACATTTCATTCATTATTACAGATTATTCACTATAGTTTGTTTTTTTTTTTGTTTTTTTTTAATGGTAGTAAAATGACAAGATCTCAAATAACACTTTAGCAAAACATAAAAAAATTATTCAGGTCAAAGTGTCTGAAATAATTTTTGGTTCCAAATTTGTATCAATTTTTTACTGGTAGTCCACTGTATGAAAGACTTTTTGGGCATAATATGTCACAGTTTACTTTATTTGTCATTCTCACTCACTTACATAAATTAACTATAGTGTCTATATTTAACTTAATTTAATATATATTTATATATATATATATATATATATATGGTGTGTGTGTGTGTGTGTGGTGTGTGTGTGTGTGTGTGTGTGTGTGTGTGAAATCAATCAAACTGTGATTCAGTGTTTTTGAAGTTAATATCTAAACTTGTTTATGTTTTAAAATTTAGTTTATAGTTGAAAAAAGTCAGTCACTTAAGAAACACTTAAGAGAACTCCTATAGTATTTCATAGAGCTTTAGGCCATGGGTGGTAGGCCTATATAAAGCCTATATAAAGGGTATATAGGGTGACAGTAGTACAAATTATGTACTTCATCTAGCCAATTTCTACAGGTGTACAGACAAATTTTTTATTGCAGACATGTTTTATCAGCACTATTTATGACATCATGTGTATTTTTATTTTTTTTATTTTCTTCCCTTTTCTTTTCATATTAAACAACAAAGAGGATTTAAGAGGAATACAGTCAAAACCTTAGCTGTTATACACATTCCACTTTAATAAAGGTGTAATCTGCCGGTTGTCCTGTAGGTGACCTCATAACTCTGTCTTCTTACGATGCACTTAGAGCTTTACGATTACTCCTGAGCACTCGTATATCTACGATCATTTTCAAGTGCAACTTAAGTAACGATGCTTTTGGGAAACAGACCTTAATATTAAGATCACTCGTACGATCGTTTTTACGATCAACTTAGGCTTACGATGCTTTTGGGAAACGCAGCCCAGATTAGGAAAATTAATTTGACACCACTGAAAGTCTATTTACCCAAAACTCTGATGGTTCAAAATGTTCATGAAGAGAGCGTATAATAAATCCATAAATCGAGCAGTTTAATCCAAGTCTTCTGAAGAGACATGATCACTTTATTTGAAGAACTTTTTTATCCAAACAGTTGGTCCCCATTGACTTCCAGGATTTTTTTTTTTATTACTTTACTGTGGAAGTCAGTGGTTGACCAGCAAAAGTCTGTCCTTTTGTAAAAGTTGTCATGTCCTGACTTGTTGTCATGTTGTTGAATCTTACTAACTTGAGAATATCAATGCCTTAAATCAGAAGCTGAAAATGGAGTAGCCTAGATTTCATAGTAACTTGTATGTGCAGGTGAGCAGAGAAATAACTTTTCAGTGTATTCATTGGCAAATGTCATTTCAGGACAAGTCAGCGGCCGAATGAAAATACACTTACAGTACACGTGTATGTTTGCTATATGGTGTGTTAGGGTGATTCTGCACTTCTAGTGACTGGAAGAACCAGTTCTTGATTAATCACTGCAAACGCGGCCACACACACTGATGAAGATGAACATACAGATTGAATTGTTTGCATTGGTTTTTCCTTTCGCTGTTGAAACTTGCAAGTCACAGTGAACAAAAGAAAAGTAAATTAACGTTTTTCACATTCCTCCATAGAGCATTTTGTTGTTAAGTGCACAAACACATCCATCTTATTTTTAAAGTAAGAGTGAATGTGTCCATTTGAGGGCGTATGAATCAGACAATCAGAAATCAACTGGAGAGACATGTGAAATTATAATTGACCGATGACCTAGATATAATGCCTCTTAGCTAATAATTCATTTAAAGACCATAAATGTGACCATAAACAGGCATTGCAAGCACATATTTGACTTGCTTGCAGAATATATCCCTAAAACTTATTTGGCTTCCAAATGTTGAGATTACAGTAACCGTATACTCCTAGTCTGTTTATGCTGGGTTAGCTAATAATAGTAATCTCTTGTGCTCAGAACTGTTTCCCGGAGCAACAGGAGACAGAAAAACATTATGGGAAAAGCTTAAATGTGTCAATGATTTAACACGGATCATATTAATAAAAATACAATGCAAGACATGAGAAAAAGAGTCGTATTCAGGAAATGGTGCAATTTGTGCTTGAAAGCCTTAGGAAATTGTTAAGAATTTAATCTTTAATCTAATTTTTCTCATGCACTTATGTAGCAGGATGCGTCTAATATAATTATCATTATTGGTCAACAGATATGCATTTTTAATGGACTCTCAATCCTTTAATTCATCATGAAACTGAACAAATGTAGGGCGGGGCTTGATTTTGTCTGTGGGGAATTGATTGGATGGTTGTGGTTTGCTATTGGTGGATCTCATGTGAGTGACAGGTTGCCCCGCCCTCATCATCAGAGAAGAGAAGAGATGTCGCTGATAGAGGTTATTCTGATTCAAGATTACCACGAACATGAATTTAACAAAATTATCACTTATAATAAACTGCAATATTCCATGAAAAACAAGAACTGTAAGTTTTGATTTAATCTCCTCTGTCTCTCGCTTCTGTGTCTGTCGTTAAATGGCTTTTTGGCCAGATAAACAAGGAGAGGGAGACTTGAATCTGTTCCAGTAATGAAACAAAACTTGGCTTGTGAACTAGGTGAGATGACAATCAACAACCCCACTTGATCTGAACTGTCTTTACTTTCCTTTTGTACTTTTTCTAAAAAAGTTGGTTGTCTCCCAGCATTTTAGACTACAGAACAATGCAAAAAAGCAAAAAAATAAAAAATAAAATACAAATACAATTCAATACAACAATACAAAAATACAATAATTTATTACATTTTTTATTTGCATGTCTCTGTCTGTGCTGCATGGGTTTACTGCTGCTTGGACTGATCTGGATGAATCCCCGATTGACCAAATACTAAAATAATATATGCAAATTAATTATCCACGATAAAGTTGTTGCGTAACCACTGCTTTCATTGGCAAGTGACATGATGACTTTATACTTTACCTCGCTTCAGAGTCAGGAAAAGCTAAATATCTCCAGGAACTGCTTGAAGACCTTGCCCCCTAAAACATCCACAACAGTTATGATCGAATGACATGAGAATTTAAAAGGCTTAAGGTTAAATTTAAGTTTTTAAGTGCATGCAACTCACAACCCACACTTATGTACACACTTTCTCTAATGCATTTTGTTCAAATAAAGCGACACTTAATGGATGTAGCTCCTCATAAAGATTATGGTTGATTATTTTCCTCATATTATCCATTGTTGCAGCTCCTCTCTTCCCAATCTGTCAGTAACGCTCTGTTTAGTTCCTGTCTCATTGAAGCCCCTCCTTCTGAAAAGCACAATGTGCTCTGATTGGTCGGCTGGAGCAGTGTGTTGTGATTGGTCATTTGGGAAATGTCCCGCCCCTTACCATAACTGCCAGTTTCAACACACTACTAACTAACTCAACCAGGCCCCGCCCCTTTATTCTGCATATTAATTATTTAAATGAGGAATATTGTGAAGAAAACTCAAGACTACAATGGAGGCGTTTCAGGAGTTCAGAAACACTGACACTGATATAGAGAAGAACTCCTGCTGGAGGGACAGCAACATTACACACTAAAGACAGATGAAGATGGAGAAAAGCATTATAGGACCCCTTTAAATAATGTCTGAACTCTTTTCCCTCTCTGATCATGTAAATGGATCAACTTGAAGGCCTACATCCAGACAACATTTTTACACTGTCTACGCATTGTGATTTAGATTGTGTGCTTTATACATTTATACTATAGTCTTTAAACTTGGTGTATAATGGTGATTCTGCACTTTTCCATACATGTCTGTATTCACCTCCACAATGAGGACTGAACAGGAAGAACCAGTTTTTATGAATGGCAAAAACAATCCCAACGACTGACTGACATACATGCATGAGCCCAGACAAGTAGTGAATATCTGTCAGATTTAACAGATACATGTATAGATTATGTTTGGGTTGCATAACAGCCTTTTCTTTCATATTGTGCTTAAACAAGAACAAATGTAGGGCGGGGCTTGATTTTGTCTGTGGGGAATTGATTGGATGGTTGTGGTTTGCTATTGGTGGATCTCATGTGAGTGACAGGTTGCCCCGCCCTCGTCATCAGAGAACAGATGTTGATGCAAGAGTGAGGAGAAGTTATTCTGATTCAAGATTACGAGGAAAATGAATGATGTGCATGGATAAATCATTAATAATAAATACTGCAAAATTCCATTATTAATAGTTCATGAAGACTTTAAACATTGCATTTGACATTCCTGCTTCAAACTCTACAGTGCCAAACCCTGGTTTGTTTACATCTGGTTAGTAATCTCCAGTGCTCAACGCCATTACCCATGTGTGATGAGTAACGAGCTCCTCTGAGATAAATCATGACGAGAAGCACTGATAGTCTCTTCATTGCAAGCAATAAAATATCTCTGTCTCTCATTTCCTCAAGCTGTTTGGCCAGCTGTCTAAAATGGATTATGGAGACTTGACTCTGTACCAGACCAATGCAATCAAAAATACTTGGCATGCAATGACAATAAATGACCTTATCTGACCTGAACTGTGTTGGCTTTCCTTTTCTCATTTTCTTTCTTTCCTTTGGCTTTTGAAACTATGAAAAAGACATGCAAACTAAACCATAATAAACCAGATTCAATCCCAAACGAGGAAAATGCCACTACAATGCTAGTTATATCTAAGTTCTTATAAGTTCATGTGCTCTTATAAGGTCTAAGTTCATGCAATATTTTGAGGTAGTTGATTTGTCTGACTCAGACATTCCACTGTGTGATATAATTACAGACATTATGATAATACAAGATTAACTAATTTTTTTCTACCCTTTAGACATTATCCTTATAAAAAGTTACATTTAATAAAGCAATCAATCATACTCTTTTATTAGTGCTGTCATCATAAATGCAGTAGACATACTTTGCGTGCTAATAGGGTGCGCACATGACTCATCAAAAAACTTAAGGCTTATAAAAGGAGCCTCGCGCACACTTCTGTTCACTGCACTTCAGGAGCACAGCCTACAAACCACACCCGATCCTACTACACGAGTAAGTACCTTATGACTGTTTACAGCTCTCATTCACTTTTGTGTTCACATATGATCATGCTCCATATGTCAGATGCATTGCTTGCTAATATTTGCATTGCGCTGCTGCAACAAACTATTTACGGCGTCTGAAGATATTCATAGAGGTTAAACGGTTAGTTCACCCAAAAATGAAAATAATGTCATTAGTTACTCACCCTCATGTCGTTCCACACCTGTAAGACCTTCGTTCATCTTCAGAACATGAGTTTTGATGAGTTTTTTTAATCCTCCATTGAAAGCAACAAATTTACCACATTCAGTGTCAGAAAAGTAGTAAAAACATTGTTAAAATAGTCAGAGTGAGTACAGTGGTTAAACCTTAATGTTATGAAGTAACATGCTGCTCACGTGATAAGGCATCGGCCAATATTGAGCCGCCGTTCGGACGTAGAACCTGGAAGTGCTGCAACGTAAATAGCGTAGCAGAACAACAGGGGAGAGACGAATTTGTTGAATAAAGTTATTATTTTTATTTTGTTTTTGCGCACAAAAAGTATTCTTTAAAGAGTCATTTCAGTGCATGGATATCAAATCTGAGCTGTATGGGTTTTAGAACTGTAATATGTGCTATTCTTATTTTCATTTTGCATGACTTTTTTTCATCGTATGTATATAATATGTGCTCAAATGTGATCACAATGAATGGAGGAAAGTGTTACGTAACGCTCAAATGCTCGTGCATGAGGAAAAAGACAAGGGCGGTGTGAATGGAGCACTACTAGTATGCAATTCAGTAAACAGTATATCGTGTAAATCTGCCTTTGCAATCGCTGCTCTACATTCCATCTGATGACTTCCTTTTACGCTTGCTTTCACATGTTCTGCAGTTTCCTCTTAACTGTTTTTCTCTGTTTTTTTGCAGTGGCTCCCTACACACTCACATACTTCGCGGTCAAAGGTTTGTATGAAAGGCTGTTTCTTTAATCTTGTCACATGATGCATGTCTGACCCTTCAGTCTGGAAAAGTTTTCGTGACGTGGTTCAGTTGAGACTGTTGGAGCTGCAAACAAAAGAAGTGCAAGTTTCATGCAACACAAGCCATATGCAACTATTAAAGAACTCTTACATTTTAGTAGTTGATTAATTGCATTTAGCACTTGCATATATATATATATATATATATATATATATATATATATATAATAATATAGCTTATTATTTAAATCTATTATTTTACAAGACGATGCACAACTGCATGAATACTCTCTCTGTTCAGAGAATGAAGAGTTGAATATTCTCCGCTCCATTGATAATCTTTGGTTGTCCAATCAGACATTTGTCTGAAGGCATTTGCCCTAGATAGGGGAGGAGGAAGAAAGGCAGTGAACTTCAGCCCAAATGCACTCCATAACACAGCTCCTCATGAATCATGGAATGAGTTTACTTTGTCTAAAGCAGTGTTTGCATTATCATTGAGTCTAATGTGCACTTTTATACATGTGATTACACACTAAGATGATTGTAGAATGCTGTTGCTATAGTAACGCCCCCTGACCCCGTGTCATGTGACCTTACAGGCAGATGTGGTGCCTTGAAGATGATTCTGGCAGACAAAGAGCAGCAGCTGAAGGAGAACCTGGTGACCTTTGAGGAGTGGGGAAAGGGTGAAATAAAAGCCAGCTGTGTGAGTTTTTTTTTTTTTTATATGATTTACCATTGAATTTTGCAGCGGAACTGTGGTAAATGTAAATAATCTATGCATGGTTTAATGCAGTTTAATGTAATTCCCTGGTCTGCATATTGATAGTGTGTTACTTGATTTGTTTTAGCTCTTTGGACAGTTGCCCAAGTTCCAGGATGGTGATCTGGTCCTGTATCAGTCCAACGCCATGTTAAGGCATTTGGGTCGCAAACATGGTAAAAAAAAAAAAAAAGTTAGATAGTTGACCAAAAAAATGATCATTCTCATCTTATTTACTCACTCAAACATTGTTCCAAACCTCTATTCATTTCTTTCTTGTGTTGAACATAAAGGAAGATATTTTGAAAAACGTTTGCATCCAAACAGTTGTTGGTCCCCATAGTAAAGAAAAAATACTATGGAAGTCAATGGGGACCAATGGCATACTACTGTTTGAAATCTTTATTATTGCATGATGAATACTGTCTTTTTTAAAAACCCTATACAGTATGTAGAACAGAACTGTTATAATTTGTCCTTTTACACATTCAGGTGCATATGGAAAAAATGACTGCGAGGCTTCTCTCATTGACATGATGAACGATTCAATTGAGGATCTGCGCCTAAAATATATGAAGCTGATCTACCAGGAATATGTGAGTACTGTAAATCTCACAGACATTCGGATGCATTTGCCATTTCAGAGCAAATGTATGGTTTCTACAGTGATATGACCAGACACTGATATTATTGTTAATCCCTCCATATTCTACTACTTGTACTATTCTGAATGATAGCTGAAACTTCTGTATTACTAGCACATCTCATGTTTATTACCTAATCACTTGTATTCCTCAACTACATTTAAGTTGCTTTGGATAAAGCATCTGTAAATGAATAAATGTATTATTTTGTCCCCATCTGTAGGAGACTGGTAAAGAAGCGTTCATCAAAGATCTGCCCAACCAGCTCAAACCATTTGAAGCCATTCTGGCCAAAAACAAATCTGGATTCCTAGTCGGTGATCAGGTGAGACATCCAGAAGAAATACTGATGTAATTTAGTTCTTGGTAAATTCTGACCCCCATCTATGTTTCGTGTCTCCTCACAGATCTCATTTGCGGACTACAACCTGTTCGACCTTCTGCTGAATTTTAAAGTCCTTTGCTCCACCTCTCTGGACTCCTTCTCTGCGCTCAAGAGCTATGTGGATAAGATCGCTGCGCGGCCCAAAGTCAAAGCCCTGCTGGAGTGCGACAACTTCAAGAAACTTCCCATCAATGGCAACGGCAAACAGTAGTTCTTCAGGACACTGATAGATCATTCTCAAGCAATGGCACTTGATGTTAAAAGGCCTTAACTGGTGCAAAATATCCCACGTCTTTATATGAATATGAATTTTGTATGTTTAACCATTTTGATAGTTTTTACTAAGAAACCAATGTATCAATTATTATTATTATAAATAAAATAATTAAACATCCAGAATGGTTTCATTGCTGCTTATATATACCTTGTTATTGAACAACTCTAAAACGTGTTTTAAATTGCATTAAAATATAACAAATTTATTAGAATTCATTAGAATTATTTTGAAGCACTGTCATGATGATGATCCCTACTGGATATGCATGTTTATAAATAGAAATTATGTAGATAAAATGGACCAGTGATGAGCATTTGTTACTGAGTTTGATAATATAAAATATTTATATGGTTTATATTACATTTTCATGTTATATATTAATATAGTTAATATATAACATATATGCATATAATATATGGCATTTTTTTCTCAGTTGGTCAGAACAAAAGTGTCAGACATATTACTTACTCCTTCAGATGATATTTTCCTGTAAAAAAAATCTTATTTTGGTGATGTTTAAAAGACGTAGAATTTGTGATTCTGAAGCAAACATTAGATTAATCCACGCCGTGTCGATGCACAACCCACGTAAAGATGATAATTCCGCAAATAACTGCAAATGCAGATTTCATACAGAGATGGCGACAAAGAGGCAAAACTTACAGACTGCAGCTTTAAACAGCAAACGTAAGCATAATCATAAGTTACAGGTACTACAACATGAATGACCCACTGGAAATCAATCATACTCTTTTATTAGAGTGTTGCCATGAATGCAGTTGTATGCAACCACAACACACTTTCAGTGCTAACAGGGCGCGTGCATGACTCATCAAAAAACGTAAGGCTTATAAAAGGAGCCTCGCGCGCGCACTTCTGTTCACTGCACTTCAGGAGCAGCTCGCGCACACAGCTTTTAAACCGCACTCTATCCTCCTACTACACGAGTAAGTACCTTATGACCGTTTACAGCTCTCGTGCACTTTTGTGTTTAGCTTCAAGTGCATGTGATCGTGCTTTAGATCTGCCATGTGTCAGATGCATTGCTTGCTAATATTTGCATTGCGCTGCTGCAACAAATGATTCACAGCGTCGTTGCAGTCAGCAGTGTGTCTGAAGATGCTTAAGCTGATATTACATAATATACAGCTATTTAAAGAATCAATTCAGCGCATGCATATCAAAACTGAGCTGCATATGTTTTTAGTACTGCAATATGTGCTATATTTTCAAACATTTTGCATGACTTTTTTCATCGTATGTTTATAATATGTGCGCAATTGTGCAAGTGTTACATAATGCTCCAATGCTCGTGCATGAGGAAAAAGACAAGGGCGGTGTGAATAGAGCACTACTAGTATGCAATTCAGTAAACATTATATCGTGTAAATCTGCCTTTGCAATCGCTGCTCTACATTCCATCTGATGACTTCCTTTTACGCGGCTTTCACATGTACTGCAGTTTCCTCTTAACTGTTTTCCTGTTTTGTTTTTTGCAGTGGCTCCCTACACACTCACATACTTCGCGGTCAAAGGTTCGTATGAAAGGCTGTTTCTTTAATCTTATCACATGATGCATGTCTGACCCTTCAGAAAAGTCTGGAAAAGTTTTTGTGACGTGGTTCAGTTGAGACTGAATGCAAGTTTCATGCAACACAAGCCATATGCAACTATTAAAAAACTCTTTTTTAGTAGTTGATTGAATTTGCATGCAACTTTAGCAATATTTGAAATATATATATATATATATAATATATATATATATTATAATATATATTATAATTAGTTTATTATTATTATTTAATTCTATTATTTTGCTAACTGCATGAATACACTGTCTGTTCAGAGAATGAAGAGTTGAATATTCTCCGCTCCATTGATAATCTTTGGTTGTCCAATCAGACATTTGTCTGAAGGCATTTGCCCTAGATAGGGGAGGAGGAACAGCAGTGAACTTCAGCCCAAATGCACTCCATATAAATTGGCAAATTACAACAGCTCCTCATGAATCATGGAATGAGTTTCCTTTGTTGTCCATAAACACAGTCTAAAGTAGTGTTTGCATTATCATTGAGTCGAATGTGCACTTTGATGCATGTGATTAAACACTTGCTGCGTCTCATTTCAAAAGCTGCATGCTCTGGAGGTCACATTTGAAGGCTGCATACATCATTGAGGTGGTTTTATTTAAGAAAAGTAATGGTTAGATTGCTAAGAAAGAAAGAATTTACAGTATTTTACACCTCACATGGAATAACAAATTTTATTACAGTTAATTTTCTTAAATAAGACATCCTTGATGACGTATACAGCCTTCAAATGCGACCTCCGGAGGATGCAGCCTCTGAAATGAGATGCAGCTTCTAAGATGATTGTAGAATGCTGTTGCTATAGTAATGCCCCCTGACCCCATGTCATGTGCACCTCACAGGCAGATGTGGCGCCTTGAAGATTATGCTGGCAGACAAAGATCAGCAGCTGAAGGAGAACCTGGTGACCTTTGATGAGTGGATGAAGGGTGATCTAAAAGCCAGCTGTGTGAGTTTTGTTTTTATATAGAATTACGATTAGAATTTTGCACTAGAATTTAGCTATTTTAACGCAGTTTCATGTAAGTCATTGGTCTGCATATTGTTTTAGGTCTTTGGACAGTTGCCCAAGTTCGAGGATGGTGATCTGGTCCTGTATCAGTCCAACACCATGTTAAGGCATTTGGGTCGCAAACATGGTAAAAAAAAAAATTACTTACCCAGAAATGAAAATTCTGTCATTATTTACTTGCTCTCATGTTGCTCCAAACCTGTATTAATTTCTTTCTTGTAATGAATCCAAAAAAAAAGATATTTTGAAGAATGTTGGTACCAAACAGTTCCTGGTCTCCATTGACTTCCATAGTATTTATTTATTTATTTTTTTGGTTCTCAATATTCTTCAAAATATCTTCCTTTTATGCAGTTTCAAAACAGACATGCAGGTTTAGAACATCTTGAGGGTGAGTAAACTGATAACATTTTTTAACACTTTAATGCATCCGAATAAAATCAAGCTTACTTAAAGGTGCAGTGTGTAAACTTTAGCGGCATCTAGCGGTGAGGTTGCGAATTGCAATATAGAGAAGCTACGGTGGCCAACACAGGACAAATATGTCATCGTCTGAGAGAGCAGAGAGTAGCCAGTCAAGCAGACATGCTCTGTAGAGCAGTTTGTCCATTTAGGGCTACTGTAGAAACATGCCGGCGAAAAATGACGACCCCGCGGTGTATGAGATAGAAATGGCTCATTCTAAGGTAATAAAAACATAACGGTTCATTATGTAAGGTCTTTATATACCACTGAAAACATAGTTATGTATATTATATTGCATTTCTGTCAATAGATCCTCCTAAAATTTACACATTGCACCTTTAAGTTTGTTTTATAATGTGACGAGGTCTTGACATTAACTTTTTTGCTCAGCAGTCACTGTGTCTAGTGGTTTTCCAAAGTCACTAGCCACTCAGCATTTTCACTGGCCATAATTTTGACATCAATACCATGGGGAAAAACTGCTATACAATTTTAATATCATCTCATAATTTGTCAGCAGGTTTATTAGGCTGCTGTCACTTTAAGAGCTGATGCACGGATCCATTATACTGTTACACATGCGTTTTCTTTCTCAACTTTTTATGTTCACTTCAAACTTAACTGACTGTGTGTACATGAATACTCGACCAAGACCGGAATTTTGACATTATTTTGTGTGTATTTGACTGTTTAAGCGCAATGAGCAGCGATAAAAGAACTCAATTTAGTACTGAGAGGCGGCTTTATGTGGCTCACTGTGGGTGTGAGAACAAAATCTGCGGGAATGAGTAAAATTATGCAGAATCCCACACTGAAATTCAAGCCCTGTAACACCAACAATGTTCATCCTGAGCAAATGAAACGAATGTAACTCACTGTTGGAGAGATGAGAGAGAGAGAGAGAGATAAAGGGCAGCTGGTATCATGTGTCTATTCTGTGGAAAATGAGTACTGGAAGCGTTTCAGATATTTCAGTATCGCTAAAAAAAATTTATATTTTTGACAACACTACATTGCACTTAGTTTATTATTTCAGATGCCTTTTTTAAAGACTACAATTGAAAAATTTATATATTACATATAAAATTCAACCTGGGTTAACTGGGTTACACGCCACTGCTGAAATACACCCATAATACATACATAATTTATCCTTTTACACATTCAGGTGCATATGGAAAAAACGACTGCGAGGCTTCTCTCATTGACATGATGAACGATGGAGTTGAGGATCTGCGCCTAAAATATATTAAGATGATCTACCAGGAATATGTGAGTACTGTAAATCTCACAGATTGTAAGTTGCTTTGGATAAAGCATCTGTAAATGAATAAATGTATTATTTTGTCCCCATCTGTAGGAGACAGGTAAAGAAGCGTTCATCAAAGATCTGCCCAACCAGCTCAAACCATTTGAAGCCGTTCTGGCCAAAAACAAATCTGGATTCCTAGTTGGTGATCAGGTGAGACATCCAGAAGAAATACTAGGAGGGTAACTGATGTAATTTAGTACTTGGTAAATTCTGACCCCCATCTATGTTTCGTGTCTCCTCACAGATCTCATTTGCGGACTACAACCTGTTCGACCTTCTGCTGAATTTTAAAGTCCTTTGCTCCACCTCTCTGGACTCCTTCTCTGCGCTCAAGAGCTATGTGGATAAGATCGCTGCGCGGCCCAAAGTCAAAGCCCTGCTGGAGTGCGACGACTTCAAGAAACTTCCCATCAATGGCAACGGCAAACAGTAGTTCTTCAGGACACTGATAGATCATTCTCAAGCAATGGCACTTAATGTTAAAAGGCCTTAACTGATGCTTTGTGATTAGCAAAATATCCCGCGTCTTTATATGAATATAATTTTTGTATGTTTAACTGTTTTTGATAGTTTTTACTAACAGAAACCAATGTATCAATTATTATTATAAATAATAAAAAATAAAACACATCCAGAATGGTTTCATTGCTGCTTTTATATACTTTGTTATAGAACAACAATATACCTGTATTTAAAACATGTTTTAAATTGCATTAAAATATAACAAATTCATTAGAATTATTTTGAAGCACTGTCATGATGATCCCTACTGGATATGCATGTTTATAAATAGAAATTATGTAGATAAAATGGACCAGTGATGAGCATTTGTTACTGAGTTTAAAAATATAAAAATATTTATGATTTATATTACATTATTATATTATATATCAATATAGTTATGTTAGATAATTATATATATTATTCAAAATATATTATACAACATTGTTTTAAAATATTCTATAATATTACCCCCCCCCTTTTTTTTTGTGAAATTATGTCACACTTAAAGGGTTAGTTCACCCAAAAATGAAAATATTGTCATTAATTACTCACCCTCATGTCGTTCCACACCCGTAAGACCTTCGTTCATCTTCAGAACACAAATTAAGATATTTTTGTTGAAATCCGATGGCTCAGTGAGGCCTCCATAGCCAGCAATGACATTTCCTCTCTCAAGATCCATTAATGTACTAAAAACATATTTAAATCAGTTCAGTACAGTGGTTCAATATTAATATTATAAAGCCACGAGAATATTTTTGGTGCGCCAAAAAAACAAAATAATGACTTATATAGTGATGGCCGATTTCAAAACACTGCTTCAGGAAGATTCGGAGCGTTATGAATCTTTTGTGTCGAATCATGATTCGGATCGCGTGTCAAACCGCCAAACTGCTGAAATCACGTGACTTTGGCGCTCCGACCTGCTGATTCATCAGCCATCACTATATAAGTCGTTATTTTATTTTATTTATTTTTTTTGGTGCACCAAAAATATTCTCGTGGCTTTATATATAAATATTGAACCACTGTACTCACATGAACTGATTTAAATATGTTTTTAGTACATTAATGGATCTTGAGAGAGGAAATGTCATTGCTGGCTATGCAGGCCTCACTGAGCCATCGGATTTCAACAAAAATATCTTAACTTGTGTTCTGAAGGTTAATGAAGGTCTTACGGGTGTGGAACGGCATGAGGGTGAGTAATTAATGACATTATTTTCATTTTTGGGTGAACTTTAAGTCATAACTATAAGATAAAAGTCGAAATTATTAGATTAAAAAGTCGAAATTCTAAACAAAGTCATAATTACGACATTAAAAGTCAAAATTATGACATAAAAACCCAAAATGATGATATGCTAAATCGTAATTTTGACTTTTTATGTCACAGGATATAAAAAAGTCGAAATTGTGACTTTATGACATAATTATAATATTTTATTAAACATATTTTAATGCAATAATTCCGACTTTTCATCTCATAAATATCACTTTGTATGTCATAATAACGACTTTTTAATGCTAATTATGATGTGCAAAAGCTCTTGTGGCGTAAATCTTCCAACTTTTATTTTGAAAGCGTTCAGGATCAGGCGCGTCTCTGCCTTCACGCTTCTGTCAGCTCCATAGCCATCTGCACAGTTAGCAAGTGCAGTCTCTACAATGTCTTCTGTTGAAGAAATGTCCAACTCCTTGGCGGAGAATTTGGAGGAGGACGGAGTAGAAGAGGAGAACCCGGTGGAGGAGGCGGAGATGGAATATGAGGAGCCTGTTAAAGGAGGTTATGTCTTCTACAGGTGAGGTTAGCAGCTAGCTTAGCATGATAACTCAATGTGTGTACGGCGAATCACTTCAATTACAGATGTTTTATTTATTTATTCTCCTCTTTATTATGTTGGACTTCAGCTTTTAATGATGTTTTCGATTACATCTAATTCGTTAAAGCATCAGTGTACAGGCAGCTGTGTTAGTTATGTTTATGAGTGATTCACATGAACTGAATAAAAGATATGAATTAAAATGCTGTGAAAACTCGTGAGGAAGTTTATATAAATAGTGTAATAACCACTAAAAATGTGTTCTTATATGACTTCAGAGTGATTCATATTCACTTGAACTGAATCAATACGTCAGATTGATTCATTTGAACTGAGTTAAGAGAATTGAGCAGGATTTAATCAATCAAAAGTAGGCTTTTTGATCACCCATTGATGTTTTGTTTTGGCCACTTTCATTTCTCATTTTTTTTTTTTTTTTTTTGAGTGATTCACATGATCTGAATTAGGAGTCTTTTTAATCCTGTGCTAAAGGAGTCATTTTAATCCAGATCAGGACTATTAGAGTCTGTTTAATCCTGAGTTACAGTAAAAGGGAAGTTTCTCATTATTGATTCTGAGTGATTCACACAAGATGAATCCATAAAAATGAGCCTAAAGAAGGTTTTTTTTAATGCTGAAACTTGTTTGATGATCACTTTACCCATTTTCTGATTCAAATGAACTAAATTCAGCAGTCAGAAGTTTGAGAATGAAGAGATTCAAATGAACCGTTTTCTTTATTGATTCATTCTATTGACTCGCTGCTGACTCCCATGTTCTTTGTCACTTCTCTTGATTTCTGCCTGATTCTGAATAAAACTTAAGGAAGAGAATCATGGTGTTTAATATGAGCTGAATCAAAATAAATAGGTAGGATTAAAATATACGGTATGAAACAGAAGTTGCGCTCGTCTTTTCTTCCGTATTGTGATGTATATTCGAATGAAACGTTTCTCAAACAAGAACAAATGTAGGGCGGGGCTTGATTGTGTCTGTGGGGAATTGATTGGATGGTTGTGGTTTGCTATTGGTGGATCTCATGTGAGTGACAGGTTGCCCCGCCCTCCTCATCAAAGAAGAGATGCTGCAAAAGGAGGGGAAGTTATTCTGATTCAAGATTATGAGAAACATGAATTTAAAATAATGATGTGCACTGATAAATCATAATATACATTGCAATATTCCATAAAAAAAACAAGAATTGTCCATTTTGTTTTCATGGTGACTTTAATCCAGATGAAAACAAACAAAGTTGGTTTCCATTGATATTATTCTTGATGGCAGCTGATTCAAAATAAATGTCATATAGAGTCATATCACATTCAAAATATACAAACTGAATCACTTCTTTGGCTTTATTAATTCAAAAGAGGTCCATTTGAGTCTTGGTGAAATGAATGGGCCCTTTAATGTGATTGTTTTGTTCTTTTAGGGACAGAAAAGAGTGGGCGGATCTCGAACCCGTTCCTCAAGATGATGGACCGAACCCTGTGGTGAAGATTGCTTATTCAGAGAAATGTAAGTACCTTTTATTCAATGAAGCTTGAACCAAAAACTGCTCTATGTTTAGTATAACACATTATCATTGATTCCTCATCTTTCATGTCTCGTATCACACTTTTTTTCTTCTCACATAATAGAATAATCTCAACTTATGTCCATCATTCTATTACATGCCCATTTATTTATTTAAGTAGTCATGTGATGATTAATGGGATAATGTTATAAACCAATTCAGTGTGAAACACGACCCGATCATGCTGTCAGGGTTTATTCAGGTTAATGACTCGCTGTATGCTGTTAGTTGCTCGTTTTATTAATGCGAATGTTAAATCTGTCATCTGCAGTCACAGACGTGTTTGACATGTTCAGAGCGCTTCTGAAGAACGATGAGAAGAGCGACCGAGCGTTTGCACTGACCGCTGAAGCCATCGAGCTCAACGCTGCAAATTACACAGTATGGTGAGATAACTGATAATTAAATCAGCTTATAAATGTGAACGTTACGGTAAAAACTGTGAAATATTATTAAAATTTAAAAGGTTAGTTCACCCAAAAATGAAAATTCTGTCATTAATTACTCACCCTCATGTCGTTCCACACCCGTAAGACCTTCGTTCATCTTCAGAGCACAAATTAAGATATTTTTGATGAAATCCAATGGCTCAGTGAGGCCTGCATAGCCAGCAATGACATTTCCTCTCTCAAGATCCATTAATGTACTAAAAACATATTTAAATCAGTTCATGTGAGTACAGTGATTCAATATTAATATTATAAAGTGACGAGAATATTTTTGGTGCGCCAAAAAAACAAAATAACGACTTATATAGTGATGGCCGATTTCAAAACACTGCTTCAGGAAGCTTCGGAGCGTTATGAATCTTTTGTGTCGAATCATGATTCGGATCGTGTGTCAAACCGCCAAACTGCTGAAATCACGTGACTTTGGCTCTCCGAACCGCTGATTCGACACGCTGATTCATAACGCTCCGAATCTTCCTGAAGCAGTGTTTTGAAATCGGCCATCACTATACAAGTCGTTATTTTGTTTTTTTGGCGCACCAAAAATATTCTCGTGGCTTTATAATATTAATATTGAACCACTGTACTCACATGAACTGATTTAAATATGTTTTTAGTACATTAATGGATCTTGAGAGAGGAAATGTCATTGCTGGCTATGCAGGCCTCACTGAGCCATCGGATTTCATCAAAAGTATCTTAATTTGTGTTCTGAAGATGAACGAAGGTCTTACGGGTGTGGAACGGCATGAGGGTGAGTAATAAATGACATTATTTTCATTTTTGGGTGAACTAACCCTTTAAACTAGCTGATTTCTATGTGAATAAATATAAACTATAATTTATTCCTGTGATCAAAGCTGAATTTTCAGCATCATTACTCCAGTCTTCAGTGTCACATGATCCTTCAGAAATCATTCTAATATGATGATTTGCTGCTCAAGCAACATTTCTGATTATTATCAGTTGAAAACCGTCCATATTTTTGTGGAAACTGTCATACATTTTATTTTTCAGGAGTGTTTGATTAATATAAAGTGCAAAAGAACAGGATTTATTTAAAATAGAATCTTTTGTAACATTATAAATGTCTTTTACTGTCACTTTTAATCAGTTTAATGCATCCTTTGCTCAATAACTATTTTTCAGTCTGCATTGGGTTGCAGATTTAAACATCTGGTTGCTTTGGTCTGCAGAAAGCTACAAAGCAAGTGCAAGAAACCTGCACTAAAGTGTGACTTTTGATGTCTGTAGGCACTACAGAAGAGTTTTACTGCAGGCTCTTGATAAAGACCTGAGAGAAGAGATGAAGTATATCACAGCCATCATAGAAGATCAGCCTAAGAACTACCAAGTCTGGTAAGTCCATCTCAGCCTGGTACAAATGAGTTTGAAGTTTGGTTAATAGTGATCTTAGTGTCAGTGTTTCTGAACTCCCTGAAACGCCTCCATTGTAGTCTTGAGTTTTCTTCACAATATTCCTCATTTAAATAATTCATATGCAGAATAAAGGGGCGGGGCCTGGTTGAGTTAGTTAGTAGTGTGTTGAAACTGGCGGTTATGGTAAGGGGCGGGACATTTCCCAAATGACCAATCACAACACACTGCTCTAGTCGACCAATCAGAGCACATTGTGCTTTTCAGAAGGAGGGGCTTCATAGAGACAGGAACTAAACAGAGCGTTACTGACAGACTGGGAAGAGAGGAGGAGCTGCAACATAATGATTATTTGTTAAACAATCTTCAGGCATCACAGGCGGATGGTGGTGGAGTGGCTGAACGACCCGTCGGATGAGCTGCAGTTTGTAGCAGAAATTCTCAGTCAAGATGCCAAGAACTACCACGCGTGGCAGCACAGACAGTGGGTCATCCAGGTACAGATTCACAGCCGCGGTGTGGCGTGTAAACTGTTTGCTGATCTGCATCTGTTCATGGTCTGTCTCTGTGTCACAGGAGTATAAACTGTGGGACGGAGAGCTGGAGTATGTGGAGGAACTGTTAGAGGAGGATGTGAGGAATAACTCCGCATGGAATCAGAGACACTTCGTCATCAGCCACACCAGCGGATACTCCGACCCTGTCATCCTCGACAGAGAAGTGCAGTGAGTCTTACTCATTGACACTACCAAACCAGAGCCTTTTTGCTCAAAGATTTTTCACAATGATCACAATTCATTTTTGTTTTGGTTCTTAACTTGTGATGCATTTGAAAAAATTACAATAATAAAAAGTTTAAACTAATTTCTTCCATTGTTCAAAAAGAAATCTATGTATATTTTTCATCGCATACCATCATTAACACTTTATAATGCCTTTCATTTACATTAACAAAGATTTATATCATATTAAACGGATCATTAGAGTCATATGAATCACTTCAAGCTGCTTGTTTGAAGAAGACGCAAGTGTGGTTACTCTCCAAACAAATACTGCAAAGTGTGAATGTTTATTTGCTTTTAAAACAACAATTTCTGCAGAATTCACATATAAAGACTATTATTCGTTACTGGTACGTAAAAATGGCCAATTAAAACCATGCAACACCTCTCTCTGTCTTTAGGTACACACTGAAACAAATAAAGAAAGCTCCTCACAACGAGAGCGCTTGGAACTATTTAAAAGGGTGAGTGCTGCAAATTCATCTGATTTCTCTTTCATACATGCAACCAGCAGATGGCAGATGATCACCATTAACAGAAGAATATAAACAGTTTTCACTTTGAGTGTAAAAATATATGGGCAAAGCACAACATGGATCATTAATAGTGTTTGCCAAGGCAAGCATTACTATTGCTCATAATTGGAGATGCATAAATACCGTTTTTTTTTTTGCATGACTTTAAACATTGCATGTTTATTTTGATTTATCTCAGAGCATCATGATGTATGTGTCGGTTCTGTGACTCAGGATCCTACAGGATGGTGGTCTGTCCTCGTATCCTGGACTGCTGGAGCAGGTGACAGAGCTTCAGGACTCGTGCAGTTCTCCATATCTCGCCGCCTTCCTGGTCGACCTCTATGAAGACGCTCTGGAGACCAACAACTCCAGCCATGACCAGCGTGAGGCACTCAACAAGGCCTTGGAGGTGAGCTGTGACTTCACACATACAGAAAACAAGGGCAGTGTTTACATGTGCATGTAAACTTGCTCGCTGTGAAGTTTCTATTTTGTGTGTGTAGCCACTGCAAATAGCTGCTTTATCATTGAATAATCATCAAAGCTTATCATTGATGCAAAACTGCTGTTGCAAAATGTGCCTGAGTGCAACATTACTATAAGAACTGAGTTTTTCATCATAAATATTTCATTAGCCCATATCACATGTAAAGCGTTTTCATAAAGAATATGTGGTTTTATCCGTCGACGTACACGCTAAAAAAATAATGTTGGCTCAACAAATAAAATTAATGCAACAGTTTGTATCAATTTTTTTGAGTTATGACAACTTTGAGTGAATTTATGTTCCACCAACAAGCTACACTGAGTTAGAGGAACTTAATTTGTAGCATAAACACAAATTTTTAAGTTGATTACTCAAAAAAATTAAATATAAAAGTATAAATTTTCATTTTTAACTTGCAACAATGAATTTATTTAAATTAACAGGTCCCCTGAATTACTTCTTAGAGTGTAGTGATTATGTTTCATCTCTTGTAGCATTCAGGTTCATTCACAGATATCTATATTTTATAGAATCTGTTGAATATTTCACAGTTTGGTGGTTCATACAAAACACTAGACATCATCCACGTCCAATGATTAAAGTAATTAGAGACTTTTGGAATTCTGTCTTTAGCTGAAAGCCCTGGTCTCTAAATATTAACTCAACACAACTTTAATAGATGTTAATTAATTATTGAACTATGGCTCCATTTCAGTAAACTAAATGCATATAAAACATTACATGGCTGTCTCCGCACGTCAAAGAGCTTGTCTGCTCCACGAAGAAAGGAAAGTCGGAACAGAGAAAGTATTATTCGTCTCTTGAGTATTTCTCCGTGACAGGCCTTGTGTTTTCCTCTGCAAATGTGTGGATGTTGTCTGTGTTGAGGTTAATGAGATTTCTTTGCTGTGGGTTTCTCATCTTGATGATGGAGTTGAAAATGATTTTCTGTTTTGAAATTGAGGCCATGTGTATGTGTTTAAAAAAAAGCTGTTTCAACCTTTCAGCTGCAGTCAGAATCACAAGCATATGAGATGAGGAATATGAAAGTGTTCAGAGGAAAAATATCCACGGATATGAAATGGATAGTTCTTCTGTGCCAAGACAAAAATTAAACTTTATAGTAATGTGGAGTGGATGGTATTTGAGGAATTGCATAGTTCTAGAACTGATTGTATTCTCTTACAATGATCCTCACATGACTGTAGAACCAATTTTATTTTGGAACACTCTTATCATAAAGTCATCGCAGTTGTAGAGTGGATGTTGAAAGGATTTTTTCATGATTCTAAAAAAATGTACATTGGAACTCTCACATAGTTCTAGAATAGATTTAAATGATTATTTATTGTAACACTCAAACGGTTCTAGAATGTTCCTGAGGGCTTGCAGTATGGAACACGCACACAGTTCTAGAAAGATTCTAAATGATTATTTGATGTAACCCTCAAACAGTTCTAGAATGGTTTTTTTGTGGAACCCTCACACAGTTCTCAAATATTTCACAACGGTTCTAGAATGGTTTTGATTGGATCTATAGCGGAACCCTCACATAGTTAAAGAATATTTGTGATAGTTTCTACAGTGAAACTTTTACAGTAGTTCTAGAATGGTTCTGAGGGGTTCTGTAGTGGAACCCTCACATAGTTAGGCTATAAAATATTTGTGATGGTTTCTTCTGTGAATTTTTTTTACAATAGTTCTAATATGGTTCTGATTGGTTCTTTTGTGGAACCATCACACAATTCTATAATATTTGTGATGGTTTCTATAGTGGAACCCTCAGAATAGTTCTAAAATGGTTCTGGGGGGTTTCTATAGTGGAACCCTCACATAGTTATAGAATATTTGTGATGGTTTCTACAGTGAAACTTTTACAATAGTTCTAAAATGGTTCTGAGGGTTTCTACTGTGGAAACCTCACACAAGTTCTAAAATGGTTCCGAGGGGTTCTTCTGTGGAACCGTCACACAGTTCTAGAATATTTGTGATGGTTTCTATAGTGGAACCCCCAGAACAGTTCTAGAATGGTTCTGAGAGGTCCTTCTGTGTAACCCTCACATAGTTATGGAATAATTGTAATGGTTTCTATAGTGGAACCGTCACATAGTTATAAAATGGTTCTATTGTGGAAACCTCACATAGTTATAGAATACTTGTGATGGTTTCTACAGTGAATCTTTTACAATAGTTATAAGATGGTTCTGAGGGGTTCTACTGTGGAAACCTCACACAGTTCTTGAGTATTTGTGATGGTTTCTATAGTGGAACCCTTACATAGTTCTAGAATGGTTCTGAGGGGTTCTTCTGTGGAACCGTCACAGAGTTCTAGAATATTTGTGATGGTTTCTATAGTGGAACCCCTAGAACAGTTCTAGAATGGTTCTGAGAGGGTCTTCTGTGGAACCCCCACACAGTTCTAGAGTATTTGTGATGGTTCCTATAGTGGAAACCTCTGAACAGTTCTAGAATAGTTCTGATGGGTTCTGTAGTGGAACCCTCACATAGTTATAGAATATTTGTGATGTGTTTTCTACAGTAAACCTTTTACAAAAGTTCTAAAATGGTTCTGAGGTGTTCTTTTGTGTGACCCTCACACGGTTCTAGAATGGGTCTGATGGGTTCTATAGTGTAACCCTCACATAGTTATGGAATAATTGTAATGGTTTCTATAGTGGAACCCTCAGAATAGTTATAAAATGGTTCTGAGGGGTTCTATAGTGGAATCGTCACATAGTTATAAAATGGTTCTTATGGGTTCTATTGTGGAAACCTCACATAGTTATAGAATACTTGTGATGGTTTCTACAGTGAATCTTTTACAATAGTTATAAGATGGTTCTGAGGGGTTCTACTGTGGAAACCTCACACAGTTCTTGAGTATTTGTGATGGTTTCTATAGTGGAACCCTTACATAGTTCTAGAATGGTTCTGAGGGGTTCTTCTGTGGAACCGTCACAGAGTTCTAGAATATTTGTGATGGTTTCTATAGTGGAACCCCTAGAACAGTTCTAGAATGGTTCTGAGAGGGTCTTCTGTGGAACCCCCACACAGTTCTAGAGTATTTGTGATGGTTCCTATAGTGGAAACCTCTGAACAGTTCTAGAATAGTTCTGATGGGTTCTGTAGTGGAACCCTCACATATTATAGAATATTGTGATGGTTTCTATAGTGGAAACATAGTTATAAAATGGTTCTGATGGGTTCTATTGTGGAAACCTCATGCAGTTATAGAATATTTGTGAGTGGAACCCACAGAATAGTTCTAAAATGGTTCTGATGGGTTCTATCGTGGAATGCTCACATAGTTATAGAATATGTGTGAATGTTTCTTTAGTGGAACCCTCAGAATAGTTCTAAAATGGTTCTGAGAGGTTCTTCTGTGAAACCCTCACAACAGTTCTAAAATGGTTCTGATGGGTTCTATAGTGGAACCCTCACACAGGTATAGAATATTTGTGATGGTTTCTATAGTGGAGTCCTTGAAATAGTTATAAAATGGTTCTGAGAGGTTCTACTGTGAAAACCTCACAGGGTTCTAGAATATTTGTGATTGTTTCTACAGTAGAACCCTCACAACAGTTCTAGAATGGTTCTAAGTATAGTGGAAGCTTCACAATTCCTGAAAGGTTCTAGAAAGGATTCTGCTCATGTTTCTGGAGAATTCCTCATCAGGTCGAGCTAGAGAACTCAGACCGCTGACCTTTCCATGAGACTGTGAAGTGCAGAATATTGATGAGCATAACCAGCAGATTTCCTTTCATAAGGTCTGAACTGGCTTTTACTGCTGCTCAGAGGGAGCCGGCGGTCTCACTGCTGTACGCAGGCGCTCGTTACGTGGGAAAATGTCAGAGCTGCATTTAGACTTCTACTCCCCTGTTGTTTTACAGAGTCTGAAATATGTACAGCGTTCACTCAATGCCTTAGAGTTTAAATTCCATGTGTTTTGAATCTTCTCGTCAGAATCCTGGTTTCCAGCCACATCTCTATGATAAAAGCCTTGATTTTGTGCTGCTCACAATTACACCCGTTTGTGTTTTTTAGCTCTGTAAGTTCCTGGCCGAGGAGAAGGACACCATTAGAAGGGAATACTGGAATTACGTGTCCCGCTCTCTCCAGAACACATATGGTTCAGGTGACCCCATCCCCTCCTCTTCTGACCCGCCTCCTCCCTCCTCCCAGCAGCCTGACGTGGAGCCCAGTGACCCCTGAGGAGAAGCGCAGATCTGGACACTTGCTTAGAGGGAGGAAGAAGAAATACTGAGACATGATAGACTCTTTACCTTTGTATGAGTGTGTGCGCGTGCACAGCCACGCTTTAACAGAAGTGCTTGCAAGTCCGAACGGCATAAAACTCCAAGTAGCCATATGCTTAAACGCTCTCAGAGTGAGCTGTACAGTTACCTTACCGTGAATGAAATGGGCTGTGGGAGTTTGGCAGCAAATCATACCAGTCGTACTCATGTTTTAGTTTTTTTCAGCGGTCAAAAGTGTCATTTATTAAAGCAAATACATAACTGACATGCTTCAGGTGTAGTCAGAAGCTTTTCTTGCCAAAGCATCTTCTGGTCTGTTACCAAACTCTGCTCAGACTGTGACTGTACACGCTTTTTGTATGTTCAGAAATAATAATGATTAATGCTGAACGACTTTCATTTTCTTTGTCTTGCATTTCCTGGTTGAAAGGAGGATCTTGTAACTGTCTTGTTACAAAAAAAAAGTTGTCATGTTTGAAAGCGTCGCCTGTAGTGATTTATGGACAGGTTTGAATATCATTTTTAGAAGATAGATGACTAACGTGACGCCTAAGCTTTTGGAAATTAATTTTATACATACAACATGCTTAACTACACTAAAACAATTTGTTTATATGTACACTACTGTTCAAAAGTTTGGGGTCAGTAAGATTTTATAATGTTAAAAGATTTTTATTTCAAATACATGCTGTTCTTTTTAACTTTCTGTGCATCAAAGAATCCTGAAAAAATGCATCATGGTTTTCACAAAAATATTAAGCAGCGCGACTGTTTCCAACGTTGATAATAAATCATCATATTAGAATGATTTCTGATCATGTGACACTGAAGACTGGAGTAATGATGCTGAAAATTCAGCTTTAAACACAGGAATAAATTACATTTTACAGTGTATGCAAATAGAAAACAGCTACTTTACATTTTAATAACATTTCACAAAATTATGTTTTTTTTTTTTTTTCTATTTTTGATCAAATAAATGCAGTGAGCAGAACTTTCAAAAACATCCAAAAAACTTCTAAAAACGCAATCTTCTTAACGGTCCACTTGAGTGTTACTAGTTATGATTAATAAGCGGACTACACTTCAATGCCTTAAACTCTGTTAAAGACTGTAAGGTTTCAGTTCTTCACAGTTAAATTTACTCCAAGAACAATTAAGCTGTGTACATTACCAGAGGTAATGGGAACAAATCATTATCTTTGCCCAATAAATGATTTCTAAAGGTGTTCATAATGACAGCAATTTGCACAGACCTAAAGTCATTTGTTTTTACCATGAATCATTAATTTCCAGAGACAGTGGCCATGACCAATGATTTTAATCGCTGTCCAAGTGCTCCTTACGCCGTTTACATGATTGATTGTAAAGCCTAGTGTTTTGATATCAAGACCAGAGAAAAATCGAATCATTCTAAAACATATAATTTTTAGTGTTTTGTTGTACATTTAAACCCTCACTGTCGTCAAGAGCAGCTTATTGCTTTGCTGTTTGGGCAGTACATGTATGAGAAAGTCTGTCCTTTATGATTTCCTGTGAAGGATATTTCTACTTCATTAACTGAAGCTACTGTTTGCTATGATGAGTCATTTTTGGTACTAAGCACAGGTCGCATTTACTCTACCCAGCCCTGAGATCTGCGCGCAGAGACCGGGGTCAGATCAGGACAAGCTTCCCTAAAGTACAAGGGGGTAATGATCCTCGTTCAAGGGCACTCGTCTGATGAAGAGCCCCATGGCGGGATCTGAAGTGTTTATGGCACAGAGCTCCTGGCAATGAGACCTCCTTGCTGTAGCATTAGAACATTACATTATTGAATCAGCACTATGATGATGTATTTTTGTAGGACGGACCGTAAGTCAGCATCACCCTGGTTCCCTCAACCAAAACCCAATAGGATTTTTCCACTGGCTTTTGGATTATTGCAATATATCATATGAATTTTGAAGCCTAAATACAGTCACCAGAAGATAATCACTAAACGTAGGCTATAAACGAACTACACCACGGTCACAACAACTCTTTCAGTCTTTATTTAAATACATTTTCCCTAAAAGTTTGAGTTAGAAGAGTTTGCAAGAGCATGATCTTGTTAGTGATTAAATTTGGGGTTGGACTACTTTTGAGTGCAAAACGCTTTGGCCCTGTTTACAGCTGGTACTAAGATGCGTTTTGGTTGATCGGATCACAAGTAGACGAAAGAGAAACATTCCCGTTTACACCTGGTGTCTCTTTTGTTCACTTTCAACCACTTCTGTCCTGATGTCTTCGAGGGGAGGGTCTATGGGCGGGTAAATGTATGGATTTTTTCAGATCTTTCAATCTAATGGATGAAATAAGTTCACACAATTTACATATGAACACGACTGGAGATCAGGAATGGTGAGAGAACATTGTGCTTGGTACATTTTTCATCTTCAAACCAAAATTGGGTCTTCAGCCAACAAAATGTAAATCCCATCTGACTAGCGCTCTTCCCATAAAGTTTACGCCTGAGGTCAGTAAGAGGAGAGTAGATGTTTTTTTTTGTGGCTGTTTGAACACATTCGACCACATGAGCATCTACACTATGAAAACAATCCAGTCAAATGCGTTTTCAACTACCTCTAGAAGTGGTTGAAAGTGGACAAGCTCAAAACGTTTTGGAGCCCGTTTACACCTGTATTTAGCGTCGTCCACTTGTGATCCAATGCATTTAAAGGGTTAGTTCACCTAAAAATGAAAATTATGTCATTTATTTACTCACTCTCATGCCGTTCCACACCCGTAAGACCTTCGTTGATCTTCTTAAGATATTTTTGATGAAATCCGATGGCTCAGTGAGGCCTGCATAGCCAGCAATGACATTTCCTCTCTCAAGATCCATTAATGTACTAAAAACATATTTAAATCAGTTCATGTGAGTACAGTCGTTCAATTAATATTATAAAGATGAGAATATTTTTGGTGCGCCAAAAAAACAAATAACGACTTATATAGTGATGGCCGATTTCAAAACTCTGCTTCAGGAAGCTTCGGAGCGTAATGAATCAGTGTGTCGAATCATGATTCGGATCGCATGTCAAACCGCCAAACTGCTGAAATCACGTGACTTTGGCGCTCCGAACCACTGATTCGACACGCTGATTCATTACGCTCCGAATCTTCCTGAAGCAGTGTTTTGAAATCGGCCATCACTATATAAGTCGTTATTTTGGTTTTTTTTGGCGCACCAAAAATATTCTCATCTCTTTATAATATTAATATATCTTAATCAAAAATATCTTAATTTGTGTTCTGAAGATCAACGAAGGTCTTACGGGTGTGGAACGGCATGAGGGTAAGTAATGACATTATTTTAATTTTTGTGTGAACTAACCCTTTAATATGAGGTGTGAACAAGACCTTAGCTGAAGTTAGAGTTTTTTGCAGCTTAAAATATAACTTTAAAGCTTTTAATAAAATATCTTCAATCAGTTTCATTTAGATATTTATTTGAGTTGACCTCAGTTTAATCTTTGGTTTGATGTGTTAACTTTGCACACTCACTGCCTGATTTTGACAATAGTATTTCAGAGTTTAAGCACACTTGAGTTCTGTATTGAGGTTTCATTTAATGCTGCAATTTAAAGTCACAAAAACAATACTGGAAAACATTTTCACTGCAAATTCTAGACACCTCTTTATGAAAGGAAAGAAAAGAGCAGTCAAGGTGGCTCTTCTTTGCCAAGCGAGTGTGTTTAGACCAGAGCTCTTAATTGAGATGCTCAGTGTGAGAAAAGAGGACTGTATCTCATTTCCAGATGCACACAGGATCTGGAAATCGACTGTCCACAAGAAGAAAACAATGCCTCCCAAATGATGCAGAGAGAGCTGCGGAATACAGAGCAGGACGGGAGCTCGCGGAAAGGTAACTTTCCTTTGAACTTGGCTGCATCCTCACTCAGGCAAACTTGAAAAGAATGAGGTTTAGATGCGGCTGGATGACTTTTGGTGTTCGAGATTTCAGAGGCAAGTGATGGCGGTGGCCCTATTCACTTTACAGGTGTAGATGTTGTTCTGTCTTTTTTAATTATCTTTTTCAGGACTTTGAACACTCCTTTTAAATCAAGCTTATTCTTTTCTTGTTTACTTTTATTACCTCCATGGCTGTGTTCTGTTCAGAATGGAATATAAGCATTCTATGCCGTATGTATTCTGAACTATTTAGTAGTATTTCGCAACTGCTAAACTACTAGTTTTATGATCTCTTTATAACCTTTTTGAAGCATCAAAGTGTCAGTTGCATCGCTGTCAATGTAGGGACAGAAATCTCTCAGATTTCATCAAAAAGATCTTCATTTGTGTTCTGAGGATGAATGAAGGTCTTGCGGGTGTGGAACGACATCAGGGGGAGCAGTAGTGTATAAAGTACTCAAACCATACTTGAGTAAAAGTATAGATATCTTAGCAGAAAATGACTTTGGTAGAAGTCAAAGTCACTGTTTAGAATGTTGAGTAAAAGTTTTAATGTATGTGATATTTTTTGTACTTAAGTATGAAAAGTATTTTTTTTATATTAAACATACTTAAGTATTGAAAGTAAATGTAAAATACAAAAGGAGCAAAAAATATAATTAAAAATTGTTATATACAGTTTGAGCAGCATGATTATGTTCAGTTATAACTCTTTCTTACATTTTGTTTCTTTGAATTAAAAAATGGCTAAATGTTTATTGTAATTTTTAAATATAAAATACTAATATATTAATTATACATTGATCGTTCATGTTAATTCATGGTGCACTGTAACTAATGTAAAAGACAACATTAAAATGTAAAAATGTAAATGTCGAAATTAACAATGTACAATACTTTCCAAACAGTCATGCTTAAAAATTACACACAAAGGGTCTATTATATGTATATTTTCACACATTATTTGCCTCTATTTTAGAAAACTTGATGATTATCTAATGAAAATATGTGTTACAGTGCCGATAAAAAAAGAACTGAAATCGAATACATTTCGATTTATGTTTCTGTAGCTGCATGATGAGAATACAGTTTAAATATGCTAACTTCGCTGGATAATGAAAGCATAACAGCGAACAAATGGACATAAACTAATGCAAATGAATGGTAACAATCGTGACATTAAACAGTTGGTGTTTTTGTCACATTGTTTTAACCGCTTAAGGTACTACTAATGTTAGCATCCTCTCGGCCTCGACGGCAAACATACTACTGTTCTCCACTAATGCAGCATCTACTCAACAAACTAATTTCTTTATAGTGATATGAAAACATGTACTGTAGTGTACACTGTATAACATACCGTTTTGTTGTTTTAAATCTGTTTTTGAAGTGTCCCACTCTGTGCAGCGCAGCCACACGTCACGTGTCAAAACAAACTCTACGAGGCATCAGTGATAGTTTTTATTTCGCCTCTAGAGGTCGCTCTCGTACTGTATAATGACAGCGCACTCTTCTCAGCCGCTCCAGCAACGGACGCAACCCGGAAAATGAAATCAACCACGGTTGTGCGAGCACTTGTTTGCACATGCTTGCTTGCAGTCTGTGTTCTTCCGACTTATTTTGTAGTAAGTAACGAAAATGCTTTGCGAAAATGTATCGGAGTAAAAGTATACATTTTATTTAGGAAATGCAGTGGAGTAAAAGTAAAAGTTGAAAGAAATATAAAAACTCAAGTAAAGTACAGATTCTCCCAAAAAATACTTAAGTACTGTAACGAACACCACTGAGGGGGAGTAATTAATGCCAGAATTTTCATTTTTGGGTGAACTAACCCTTTAAAGCCAAGCAGATTTCTGTTTGTCAATGCTTCCATCCATACTTTCTTTCAAAGAATAGTATGCAGTATGCCATTTTTAAACACACCCCCTGGCTTTTGACATTAACCCCGCTAGAAATTTTACATTCCCGGAACAACGTCCACAATGGTGTTAAGGACGTTGCCTAGTAACGTTCCCAGTACGTTCACAGACGGTCACGATGTGGAGTTCTTTTAAGGTTTGGGGGACGTTATTTGGCGGACCTTCACAGAACATTCAAGATGTTCTCTGAACATTTAGGGAACCATATTTTATTTGGAAATGTTCTCAGAACGTCCCTGCTGCCCTTGTCAAAAAATTGAACGTTACTAGACAACGTCCACAACACTAGTGGGGACGTTCTGAGAATGTTCTGAGAATGTAAAAGTTCTAGCGGGGTAACCTGTCACTTAGTAACGTTCCCAGTACGTTCACAGACGGTCACGATGTGGAGTTCTTTTAAGGGTTGGGAGACGTTATTTGGTGGATCTTCAGGGAACATTCAGGACGTTCTGGGAATGTTTAGGGGACTATTACTATAGGACGTTCTGATAAGTTCCCAAATGTCCTCTTTGTAACGTTCTTGCAGGATCGGGAATGTTATTAAATGACCAACAGAAGACCGTGTGGGAACGTTCTGTTAATGTCCCAAATGTCCTCTTTGTAAGTTCTTTTCTGACCATAAAATAACCAAAATGGAACGTCCCTCTAAAGTCATATAAGGAACCTTGAACTGCAGCACTTTCATTACCAAAAGAGAACGTTTTAGGAACATCCCGAGTGTTCTGTAAAAGTTCGGGATTGCACAAGGTCCTGAGAACGTCGCCTTCTATGTGGGAAGAAATGAACAGATTATAACTTCTCAACTACTCCAGTCATTTTGGCTGATTCTGAAAAACAGGCATCCATTACAGCAGACGAAAACCTCGGTTAAACAAAGCTGGATGGAATGAGATAAAATATATCACCCTTCTGAGTCCCACACGGCCTTTATCAGAACCTGACACGGGACCGCAGGGGCACAGAACTTTAATGAAGAACAAATCCACGTTAATCACGTCTCGTCAGACCCCAGTGTTTCTAATACCAATTCCACACTGTAAATCCTCAATTTGCAAGTACGCCATGACAGGATTTTACAGACATTTGTGTGAGGTGACATCATGTGCAGCTGGATTTCATGGTCTGTTTCATCCAGCAACCTTTCCATCCAGCAATACACTGCAGCAGAAAAGAAACCCTCTGAATGAGAATGAGAGAAAGCGAGCCATATCTCAGCCAGCTTTAAAGAGTTCCCGCGGGAAATGCCAGGAACATGATCCTAAATGAGGCAGAAACTCATCAGAGGAGGTCCGGGGGAAATGCCTTGTGCCGTTCCGTGCGTAAATAACATCCATCCATTATTAATTGCAGCCTGTGCCAAGACCTGCATCCCGACGCATACAGCGACGCCAGAGGTCAGACAGCTCATCACCTGCCCTGCTGCCTCACAGGTGTGCGCGTGACACTCAGCTGCCTTTTCTCCCCGTGAAATATCTGTGCTAAGCAAACCAAGCAACTGCAGTTTTTTATTTGTCCTCCTCACGCTAAACTTTGATACTTGATGGTGGTTGCTAGGCGACACTGGGGTAAAAGTTGCTTGATCATAAAGTCATGTCTGTGTGTGCATGAATGAGATCTCAAGCATCAAATGCAGCTGTTGGTGGGCAGGTAAACCTTTATCTGTTGTCGAGCTCAGGGAGAGAATACTAATAGAACATAAAGCCCTGTTGACGGAGATGAAAGTCAGTTTGAAATGGGAAGATGAGATCCACATTGTAGAAGAATATCTGTTTAAAAACAGCTGTGAAAGTTAATGCAACATTTAGGATGTACAGTAAAGGCCCAGTTACACAAAGAACTTTGACTTACCGCAGTTTGACAAGTCAAACCCCCTTTTCAAGGATACTTTAAAGACAATAAAACAATCAGTCATAGCCTCGGAATAAAGGGTGAGATCATTATGCCAGGCTAGCAAACAGTGAAAATGACCTCAGGTATCCAGCGCTAAACATTGTTTTGCTTCCTTTGAAGTTGCAGTAAAAAAGACTAGGTGTTGTTTTTATTCCACTATATTGACTATGTCAGCTAAATTTACTGTTAGATCAGAACGATTACACTAGCTATTCACTCCAAACATAGCCTGCTGAGGACATCTGCTGGTTAAAGCCGTGTAAATGCAGCAAGAACAGCAAAAACGTGTTCAATAACTTTGTACACACTTTGGACAAGACTTGCTTTCTTTTGTGGAACAGTAAAGAATATGTTTTTTTTGAGAAATGTTTTTGTCCATGCAATGGAAGTCATTGGGACGTTCAACGATGTTGACTTTCTTCAAAATGTCTTCTGTGCTGCAGAGAACATCAATTAAGTTTTGGAATGATGTGTTGATGTTGGGTGGACTATCACTTTAAGATCACTACTTTGAGTGTATAGGGTCCTTGAGTTGGTTTTGTGTGTTCGGACATTAAAAAGCTCTTGATGTTGCATCGTGGGTTCTTCAGATCAGTGTTTTAATGTCTAATTTTTTAATGCACCAGTTTAAGGTGGTTTTCCACTTCTGTAAGTTACTGGGCACCAGTGTGTTTGAGCAACCAGTGCATGATGCTTTTCTGAAGAAATAGAAAATAACTTACTTAAAATGTCTCTTGTTTTGACAATAACTTTTTTAGAGAAATATCTTCCACACAATGGAAGTCAATGGCACAGATGTTTGATTTTCAACACTCTTCAAGATGTCTTCTTTTGTGCTCTACAGAAGAAAGAAAGTCATACAGGTTTGGAACAACATGAGGGTGAGTAATTTTCATTTTTATATAGATTTTATGATCACCACTTTGTAGGGCCAAGCAATAATAAAAAAATAAAACCATCTCGAGATTAAAGTTGTTAAATTTTGAGAAAAAACTCGTTAAATTTCGAGAAAAAAGTCGAGATAAAATTGAGAATAAAGTCATTAAATTACGAGAAAAAAGTCGTTAAATTACGAGAACAAATTCGTTAAATTATGAGAAAAATGTCATTAAATTTCGAGAAAAAAGTCGAGATAAAATGTTGAGAATAAAGTCATTAAATTATGAGAAAAAAGTCGTTAAATTACGAGAACAAATTTGTTAAATTACGAATTTGTTCTCATAATTTAACAACTTTTTTCTCGTAATTTAATGACTTTATTCTCATAATTAATGAGATTATTCTCAACATTTATCTCACTTTTTTCTCGAAATTTAATGACATTTTCTCATAATTTAACGATTTTCTCGTAATTAACGAATTTTCTCATAATTAACGAATTGTTCTCGTAATTTAACGACATTTTTCTCATAATTCAACGAATTTGTTCTCATAATTTAACATTTTTCTATAATTTAACGAATTTGTTCTCATAATTTAATGAGTTTCTCAACATTTTATCTCGACTTTTTCTCGAAATTTAACAACATTTTTCTCATAATTCAACGAATTTGTTCTCATAATTTAACGACTTTTTTCTCATAATTTAATGACTTTATTCTCATAATTTAATGACTTTATTCTCAACATTTTATCTCGACTTTTTTCTCGAAATTTAACAACATTTTTCTCATAATTTAACGAATTTGTTCTCGTAATTTAACGACATTTTTCTCATAATTTAATGAATTAAATTTCGAGAATAAAGTCATTAAATTACGAGAAAAAAGTTGTTAAATTACGAGAACAAATTCGTTAAATTATGAGAAAAAAGTCGTTAAATTATGATAACAAATTTGTTAAATTATGAGAAAAATGTCGTTAAATTTCGAGAAAAAAGTCGAGATAAAATGTTGAGAATAAACTCATTAAATTATGAGAATAAAGTCATTAAATTACGAGAAAAAGTCGTTAAATTATGAGACAAATTCAAATTCGTTAAATATGAGAACAAATTCGTTAAATTATGAGAAAAATGTCGTTAAATTATGAGAAAAATGTCGTTAAATTATGAGAAAAAGTTGAGATAAAATGTTGAGAATAAACTCATTAAATTATGAGAATAAAGTCATTAAATTAAGTTCGAATTTGTTCTCATAATTTAACGACTTTTTTCTTGTAATTTAATGACTTTATTCTCATAATTTAATGACTTTATTCTCAACATTTTATCTCAACTTTTTTCTCGAAATTTAACAACTTTAATCTCGAGATGGTTTTATTTTTTTATTATTGCTTGGCCCTAATCCTCTTCCGTAACTTTGGATGTAAAAATGGTTCTTAAGTTATTTTTATGTTGATGTTGGTTATTCGGATCAGTGTTTTAGTTTTTAATTCTTTGCATGTGTGTATAGGGTTGGGTATTTTAATGATTCTGATTCTTATCGATTCCTAATTTCGAGTCCAATAAGGTAAAAAAAACAAAAAAACAAGATCAACAACTTAGATATCATTCACATTTATACTAAGTCTTTTTGCAAAACATTTCATTGTAGCTGCTAAACAGGCTAAAGAACACTTACACAAGGAACTTTTGCCTGTAGTTTAAAAATACATTTATTAAAGCATTATTAAAGACAAGTAAACACTTAGTAATTAAAAAGAACAAATAAACAAATTAGCAATCACACAAATAAATACAACTGAACAAAGATGCGAATGAAATAAACAGTGTTTTAAGATTTGCAGGTATTCAGGTACAGAAACTGTAATCAAATGTAAAATAACACTGCAAAATATAAAATATACATTGCAAATATAGTTAAAAACATTATTCAGTCAAGAACAGCGAGTGAATTTTCTCATTGTATTTTGTTATTTGATTAACATCATTATAGAGACGGCAGCAGGAATATTAGGCTGCTGTCACTTTAAGAGCTGCACGGATCCAATGTACTGTTACACATGAGTTTTCAACTGTTTACATTCACTTAAGACATAACCGACTGTGTTTACGAGAATATTATGACATATTTTTGTGTGTATTTGTCCGTTCAAGTGCAAAAAGACGTGGAAGAGAACTCTGTTCAGTATCGCGCACTATTCAGTATTAGAGGCGGCTTTCTGTGTGTGTTCAGTCTTGTATTTTTGATATTCTGTTTTTTGCTGCTAGTGGCACATAATAACACTTACCTTGGAGGAGAGCTGTAGTCTTGCGTTCAGAATATAACATCTCTGATTTGTGTTTAATATGGAGGTCAAGTTGTCTCTTCTCTCCCTCCTGTGTGAGTCACATGTCACTGTAATATAATTAGTCCAAACAGTTAGTCAATATAAAATGCATTCTGCTTTCATTGTGGCTTGACCTTCTGGTTGACTCATCGCTGTCAGATCCAATGAGTGTGTGTCATGGAGGGAATGAGTCGTTGCTGCTACTTTTGAGAGAGTGAATTTGTTAATAACAAAGCCTAGATAAACTGCACATAATTGCTTTGGATAAGACATGGTAAGACACAAGGAAAACAAGATTATGTCTATAATTAGTAGTGTTTGCTAAGTAAAGCATTGCTGTTATTAATGAAAATAAGTGATTCGAACAAACCCTAAACTTTGACATGTAATGCATCCTGCATGTTTGAGCTCCAGACATGAAAGATTCTTCAAATGATGAGTCTTTGTTACTTTACAATGAAAGTTGACTGGCATCTACCAGCGAACGTTCTCAGAACTTTAGCTAAGGTTCTATCAAAGTTACAAACAAATGTTCTTCCAGTAAAGTTAGTTCAAAGTTATCTGGGGCCTCATTTATATAAATGCACAGATTTGATCTTAGAGTGTGTGTACGCTTAAGTCTACGGCAATGCTCATAAAAACGGTCTTTGATGTGTAAAACGGACGTATGCACTTTTCCTGGTCAGATTACTGCAGGTTTTTGGGAATCTAAGCTATTCTTACAGCTTGCTTATAGGATTTGGAAGATGACTGGTGATCTTTTATATATGTAAATGACATTAATTAGGTGTAGCGGAGAACTGAAACCATTCAGCTGCGTGCAAGTTCAAGATCATTTGCAATTTATAGATTTCACATCTGAAAGAGTGGCGTATGCTCGTTTTCTGTGTGTACATTCATTCTATGAATTACATCAAATTTAAGACTGATCAAATTTATAAATGAGGCCCCTGGTCTTTAATAATGCTGTCAAAAATTTAGCACAAAAAGCTGGATGTTTTTAAATGATATTGCTTGTTTCAGAACATTCCGAGAACATTCAAAAGTAACAATAATGTTTGCAAAATGATGAAATGGAATGTTCCCTTAACATTCAAATAACCAAGAAAAAACATTTTAAAAACATTCAAAAAACTGGATGTTTTGAACGTTCAGAGAACATTCAGAAATATCATTTTTTAATCAACTTAATGGGAACGTTAGCAATAGTGAGTATCGTTGGCTCTTGTGTGATAAATTGCTTTTGATGATCCTCATCTGTAAGTTACTTTGGATGAAGCATCTGCTAAATCATTAAATATAATGTAAAAACCACTTTGATCACACAGAAGTGTCCTGGAAACATTGCTGCAGAGTTTTGTATTAGCAAACACCACTCACATATCTACTTAAATTTGTTATATTTTTATTTTTGTACAGCATTTCATACCCTAAATATGTCTAAAGCATCTGATATGTTCGTCCCACTAGACACCATAGTCTTTTTCATTTAATTCTGCTTTTAAGGCATGCATCTAGTTGAGTCCTCCTGATTTTGAACAGTGAGATTGCTGTTGTTGTTAAGTTATTTGGCACTTCTGTGGCTCTAGCTTCCTGTTTGTTTCTCCTGGGATTTCTTAGATCTGCCGGTGCTGCCAATGAGCGTCTGTGCCGGAGAAGAGAAGTGAACACTTTACACAGAATTGTTCTGTTCACTCTTTCCCATGCAATTATAATAAATGGGGACTGAAGTTTTCCAGGTTAAAATTGACACAAAATGCACCATTGAGATATAATAAAAATAGTCTGTATGTCTGTTATATTTCAAATCTTATCAAATTATATGATAGCTTTGTGTGAGAAACAGACAGAACCCTTAATCGTTGTGTCTATTTGTGTAAATAGCCTGTCTTCTTGGTATATACAATAACTCCACCCACCAATGTCTGGTTGGGCCACACAAGATTAAAAAGAAATCTGTCATTGAACATCTGCAGTGTCGTATGCCGTAGGGAGTGTAACGCATGGAAGTAGTGTCTGACGCGATCGACCAGAGTTTGAATCTGCCTTTTGCCGAGCTCACTCTTCTCACTTTTTCCATCACTTAAAGGTACAATATGTAATAATTTTGTCCACTAGAGGCCGCTAGAAGCTTATTCAAAACAAAGGCGTAGCTTGATGACGCCAAGTTTGAGCGTGGAATCATGGGACATGTGGTCTTCATCTCAACGGATGGTGCAAAAGAATAGAAATAGGACTCGGGAAGAAATCATGTTCATGGATGTGATTATTAACGTTACTGTAGTATGAAGCAGAGCAGGAGCGAGTGTTGTGGAGCTGAACGAGGAGCTGGAGCGATTGATCAACACACGCCTCACGAGCAGCGGGACTTTTATTATGTCACAGTCGCCGGCGCCGTTTCCGCTTTTCCGGTCATGAGTATGAGGTAACGCAGCTCTGTTTATCATATTAGATACATTTGAGAGTGTTGAAAATGATGTTATAACGTTACTCTGTGCGTTCACTCGGCGGCTGCTGTGAGACACTGTTACACACTGCAGTAAGATCGATTTTACAATATCATATTAAATGCTGGATGGCTTGTGTTGATAAATGGCATGCAATTAATTTTAAAACGTATTGTATGATGGAGAAAATTCTGTATTACTGTTACTAAAAATAAAGCTGCATCTGATTATGCTATGTTAGCTACTTCACAAAATAGTGTTTTTCTCTGAGGCATGGTAAAGCATGGTACTCGCAAAAAATCAAGAAAATTAGATTTAAACAATAAGACTAAATGTGTTGAGCTATATAACAATGATTAGTTTTCTGTCTATAAATATATCAGTTGTTCCCTTGTCTATTAAAGTGTCTTTGGTGTTTCCATGGTTTCTACAAAATAAACCGGAAACCGAGGGTAACGCGGGTATGACGCTATCGACTCCTCACACGTCCCGGAGCCTTGGTTAAAATTGCAATTTTCTCACGATTTACAAATAGTTGCAAACATTTGGGATATTGTAAGTACTCAAGTGAACAAAATATATAACACTGGCCTAGTGGTTTTTGTATATTTTACTGCAAAAATATTACATATTGCACCTTTAACAGATTGGAAAGGCATTTATTTTCAATAAAAATGAAAATATTTGAAAAGTGGAAATAAAATATCTAACGAGTGTTTAATAACCATTACAAAAACCACAAACTGACATAAAAAGCATGAGTCAAACTGCCCAACTAACAGAAACACTGATCATTATAATGGTGACCAAACATTTTCAATGTCTAAACCTCTGTTAATTCTCAAAATGAACTGTAGAAGAATGACAGAAATAAAGGCAGTCTGGTTAGTAATAAGATAGATTTAATGTCTTTTCAGTTGATTTCATCTGAGGCGGTGGCTGAAGTCAGTTATAGTTCTTGTGTTTCTCTTCCTTCAGTGATTCAGCTTATCATCATCGGGTGTCTTCAATGCTGGCAATAAAAAATAAAGAGTTCTTAATTCATCTTTGACGTCTGTCTGTTATTCAGATATTTTTGTTTGAATTTTACTTAAATTCTACTCATTTTAAATGGTTGACTTCATAAAACTCAATTCTAATTTGTTATTTAATTAATAATATTGCTTGTAATCTGTTGCCAAAATTTTGTTGAGCAGATATAGCATATTACTTTTTACAGTGTAAGTATAGTTCATCAGTCACATACTGTTTGTTTTCATAAATTCCATTTTTTTTAAGTCTTGTATCATATTTAAATGTCTTTTCTGTTTTGTTTGACCTTGTTCTCAACTTTTAGTCCTTTGAAGCTTTACTCGGATGAGATAGTAGTGGTAAGAAGCGAGCCAGGACAGGTTCAGGTAAGGGTGACTCATGTCTCTATGAAGCCCCTCTTTCTGAAAAGCACAATGTGCTCTGATTGGTTGGCTGGAGCAGTGTGTTGTGATTGGTCATTTGGGAAATGTCCCGCCCCTTACCATAACCACCAGTTTCAACACACTACTAACTAACTCAACCAGGCCCCGCCCCTTTATTCTGCGTATGAATTATGTAAATGAGGAATATTGTGAAGAAAACTCAAGACTACAATGGAGGCGTTTCAGGGAGTTCAGAAACACTGATACTGATATAGAGAAGAACTCCTGCTGGAGGGACTTTTTCATGCTCAAACAGCAACATTACACACTGAAGGGAGTTGAAAATATAAAAAAGCAGAATTTAAATGGTTAATTTAAATGGCTGATATCACCTAGAGACCATGTAGTGCATGTAGAAAACTCTGGCTTCAGTCTGGTCTGGAACAGAACTTTTCTGATAGATATTCTGATAGAAACTTGCACAAAAAAATCCATGTTTTCAGATCAGTTGCTATAAGAACAATCTTTTTTTAGCTCAAAAAAGCATCAACATGCAATGTCCTGGGAATTGCACTGGGATCGTTTTCATGATGCTTCGTGTTTGCGAATCCCAGGACAAAGTTCTATCTTTACACCTGAAGCTCGTGCTTTGGAAAACAGAGAAAAAGGACATTCAATTTCTTGAATATTCACCGACTTTCAAGTGCCTTCAGGCACTTGAATCTGTAAAGACTGATCACCCCATAATTATAGCCTAAGTATATTAGCTAAAGTAGATGTTTTATGCAAGAAAAACTTCAGTATCTTTTTCTGCTGGGTTCATATTGGTTTATCTGGTAACGAGAAAGCAGACATTGCTCAACATGAATATTTAAGAGTGTCAAATTCCACCCTCTGATCTCAGACCAGTAATAAACTCTTATATTAATAACTTGTGGCAGATGGAATGGGATGAATGAGTTACATTAAATAAATCCTAGTGTAAGAAGGTGTTTTTCCTAGGTATGATCAAGTTGTTTTTATGCCGTTTAGGTCATACAAGACATAGACAGGCTATTTATTTAAAGGTCAAACTACACTGACTGTTAAACTGGACTTTTATAATGTAAATAGACAATGGTTTTATTCAGTTTAACTAAAAAAGCATCACCTGAATGTGTTTTAGAATTTTTGTCTATTAACCATAAATGTGTTATAAAGCTTTTGTTAATTGTATGACTTTTGTTGTTTCTCCATGAAGATAGCGTCACTGCTGACATGGTGTTAAAAATAAATAAATAAATCATGATTCTTCATAGTCTTGAATGTTGTGTTTTGTCTCTGCATGAGGTGCAGACATGAGACGGCCTCTCACCCAGAACAGCATTTAATTGCGGTGATTACCAGCATTACGGAGATAATTGTTCGAGTCTATGGTTCAGATTGGAGCTTTTGTGGATAATTTGCACTGTTTTAATGTGTATGTATTGGCTTGATGAACTGCTTTCTCCAGGGAATGAAGAAACAGCCCTCCTCCTCTGCAGGGGCTTGAGGGAATCAGCCAGTCCTGAAATTGCCAGTCTAATTTCACGTCTCAACTTCACATCACTTCGTATGAACTTTAAGCTGTGACTATCAGTACCATATTTACTTTTAAAGAGGACCTGTTCTGCTTTTTTTCACATTCATCTCTCTTTAGTGTGTAATGTTGCTGTTTGATCATGAAAAAGTCCCTCCAGCAGGAGTTCTTCTCTATATCAGTGTCAGTGTTTCTGAACTCCCTGAAACGCCTCCATCTTCACAATATTCCTCATTTAAATAATTCATACGCAGAATAAAGGGGCGGGGCCTGGTTGAGTTAGTTAGTAGTGTGTTGAAACTGGCGGTAATGGTAAGGGGCGGGACGTTTCCCAAATGACCAATCACAACACACTGCTCCAGCCGACCAATCAGAGCACATTGTGCTTTTCAGAAGGAGGGGCTTCATAGAGACAGGAACTAAACAGAGCGTTACTGACAGACTGGGAAAAGAGGAGCTGCAACAATGGAGAATATGAGGAAAATAATCAACATTCAAGCAGGAAAACCCGTTATAGTAGAGCACAATCCAAAAAAAAAAATAAAAAAACATCCCTTTAATATGCATTCAGAAGGATTTCTGTAACCAAGAATAATCTTTTGCTGCAGCAGTTGCAGTCATTTACCAAAGGCATCATTACAATTTTAACAACATGCAAACCAATTAGCTGTGAAATCCAAACTTTCCTGCACTGTACATGTTTTTTTCCTTTTCATTTGGAAAGCTCTGATTCTTGGCTTTGTGGAGACAAAACATATGCTGATAGTAGTTTTTCTGCTCCATATGATGTAAAAGCATATCATGCAACTCCAGCAGCCAGCAGAGAAGAGTGTGTTCATGTGGATTTGGTGCAACATGCTCATTTATGAGACAAAGAGTCAATTTTCCGTCTGCGGCTCCGTCTCAGGGGTGTGTGCAGATGAAAATCCGCTGCCATCAAACACCTTTCAGCATCACTTGCTGCGACACACAAGGCTCTCCCAAAAATAGGATGCATGTGGTTGCGCATGCGGGACACGTCTGCTCTAAGGAGCCCGTAAAAGATGAATCATCTGCACACCAGACACTTTTTTAGAGGCGATGCAGAGACTCGCTGAAGATCCACCCAAACATTCTGAAAGGTCCTGCTTGAAAAAATACAGCCTTTGTGACTTTTTCTTCCCATTTTGCAAACAGGTGCATTAGAGATGTGGTTGAACCACATGAAAACACTTTAGATGGTCTGCAGACTGTCCGTAGCTTTCATTGCATTTTAACTTATTTGAAAGTTATATCAAAGAACGCTCCCTTTACAATCGCTGGAGCTGTCAATCAAACAGCGCAAGTTTCTCAGTGACTGAGTTCTGGACTCGCGCCAAGTTTTATTCAACAAATCTCTTAGTTACATCGTGTTTGCACTGTTAGTTATGATGAAAGCATTCGTTAGTGTGCAGAAATTGAGTTGCAATGACGAGATCACTGCTTTCATGCCCTCAACAACATGTCTGTGATCGACTACATGATCATCACTGCAACCTTTCATGCCGCGATCTAAATATAATGCCATAGATGCAACACTTTTCACGATTAGTTAACCTTGAGAGCTGTAATAGTAAAAACATGCTAAAAGTTTTGAGAGGGTAATACTTAGCTATTTCATATTCAAAGATGTCAGCCAATCACAACACTGAAGTCTCACAGCAGACACACCCCTTCGCGTTCAAATCAGAGGCTAAAATCGGGGTATGAAAAATGTCTTTTATTTCTAAATGATGACAGTTTTTGATGTAAAAATCATACTAACATTATAAGTGCACCACAGGAAACATTATAAAACAACGCAGTTCATGACCCCTTTAATTATTTTAACTTTTAAAGCTCTAATGACCTTACATTATTTGAAAGACTACACTGATATTGCACTAATTCAATTGTAAAATTCCCCGTCACACTACAGGTCTAATTAGCTAGTGATTAAAAATGTGCTGACCAACTACACTGCAAAAATGATGTTCTTCCTCAGTGTTTCTGTCTTGTTTTCCAGCACAAATATCTAAACATTCTTAATTAAAGATACATTTACTGGAGAAGCAAAATAACTTTAAATATTAAGTCTTGTTTTCTGGAAGAAGGAAAAATATTTATGCTTAAAACAAGAAAAAATATCTACCAATGGCATAAGAAAATAATCATGTTTTCCTTTTGAATTAAGATAAGGGTATTTTTCTGACCTCATTGGCAGATATTTTTCTTTTGCTTTAAGCATTAACTCACTTCATTTTGACACATTTCAGTGTAAAATATACATTTTTCTTTTATGCATTTTAAAATTGTGATCCTGATTTGTGCATTAACATTTACATCTGTGGTCCAAAACCATTATTTTACATTTTTTCTAACAATTTGAGTGAAATATTGAATTGAAAAACCACACTCTATATACACTGGTATAAAAAATGGCTGGGTGAAAACAACCCAATCCCTGGGTTTGTCCATATTTAACCCAGCAGTTTTTAGAGTGCAACATGTTTCATTTTTGAGAATGTTCATAAACTTTTCTTTATTTTAAATTTTATTATTGTATTTATGCATTTGGTGGATGCTTTATCCAAAGCAACTTAAGTTGCATTTAAGATATTGAAATGAAATGGAAAAGAAAAAATCCTACTCTTTAAAAAAAAAATGCTGGGTTAAAAACAACCCAAGTTGGATTGAAAATAGGCAAACCCAGCAATTGGGTTGTTTTGACCCAGCGGTTGGGTTAAATGTTTGCCCAACCTGCTGGGTTGTTTAAAAAATGACTGTATTGCTTGCTTAAAATGAACCCAAAGTATGTTGGAAATTAACATTAATTAGTATGTTTAATAAATGAACATTTATTAAAAAGTTGAATGAATAATTAAACATTTATTAATTGTTATTTATTAATAAATGTTCATCTTTTGATTATTATTGTTGTCTCTAATTATGTGTCTCTGATTTTTAATTTCCAACCTTTTTTGGGTTCATTTTAAGCCAGCCATATAGTCATTTTTAAACAATAGTTGAGTTAAATAAAACTACCCAGCACGTTGGGCAAACATTTAACCCAACCGCTGGGTTAAAAAACAACCCAATTTCAACCCAACTTGGGTTGTTTTTTAACCCAGCATTTTTAGAGTGTAGATTTTCAATGAGTAGCCTATATATATCCGCTGCATATCGAGCGCCTGATGATGATGACACGTTGTTATCGTTGTTATATTTAAACCGAGGCGGTAATTTAGAAGTGTGACATCACGAGGAACACTGCGCGAGCCTCTACGACACATTCAGTAGTTGGTAAGTGAGACCAGTAGGGGGTCGGATCGCTTTCCCCTGATCTCCAGCCTCCAGCTCAAGTTCGGTCTCAGTGCTGCATGAACGCGCGGCGAGAGAGGGAGGAGGACACTTCCCTCTCCAGCATCAAACGCGAGGGATGCGCTTCATCGCCTTAGGGGACTGGATGGATGGAGCGACAGGGTCATGAAGGTGACCACAACCTCTGGGTTTGGATTTAGGGGGCCGTTACCGCAGAAGGAGCCTATCCATAATTAATAAGAGCGAGTCGGAGATCCTAGAAGCGAAGCGCAACCACCGGCGAGTCATGTCACCAACTGACAGCGCTTCCAGAGGAGCTGACGAGGAGGACAAAGGAGGATGAAGGAGGCAGAGGAGGATTATAATGAAGCTGAGTGGCAAAGGACTGTGCACCATCGTCTCCAGCAGTCTGCTCTTCGTGTGTGCCGTGAGCACCGTGGTCGTGGGATTCAAATGCATCGCGCTGGGCTCCAGGGTGCGAGCGCACTTCCACCTGGGCACCGCGGCCGGCGCGTTCTACTCGGGCATCCTGGTGGCGCTCGGGCAGGTGCTGATGGGGGTGGCGCTGGTCTTTTGCCGGGGCAAGCCCAGGTGTGCGAATTTCTTCCTCTTTGGGATCTTAGTGTTTCTTCTGGGGGTCCTCACGGCGTTCTCGGGCGCGGTGGTGGATGGCGACACGGTGTCCCTGGTGGAGAGGAAGTACGCGCACTATTGCCTGGACTCTGTGGATGTAAACCCGGCGTGCGACGGGCTCAAGGTGTACCAGCGGGGTCTGGTGGTCTCCACCGTACTTAACACTCTGGAGTGCCTCCTGGGGCTGATGAACCTGGTTATCATTAAGCGCTACCAAGCGGAGCGGATTCTCCGGAGACGCCGGACGCAGCGGCGGAGCGCGCGGATTATCCTGAACGAGGAGCGCGACTTCGCGGTCACGGAGTTCCAGCCGGTGTCCTACATCAACCTGGGGGTGTTTCACGCGCTGGACGAGGCGGACGGGGAGGTGCAAAGCAGGGGCCACCCGTGCATGGAGCTCCCGGGGTATTCGCCCACGAATCCGGAGCTTAATCACTCGTACCCGTTCTCTTACCCGCTTCACATCGAGTTGCCACCCGCCTACGAGGACATATTCCCCGGAGAAGAGAGCAGCAAATAGCAAAGGAACCGTTTTGCAGTGACAATCACGCTGAACTTGGAATTGACGCGTTTATTTCGAGTTGCCTAATGCACTTTTTATTCGCTGGAGGTTATACACTCGAAACCCTACAGTTGTGCATATAAACTACAAAACGAACAGGATTATGTGCAACATTTGTTTTTTTTGACCCTCCTGACTGACTGATTGTATTCTCGGTTCATCCCATGTCAAAATCCCAAAGGTTTGTGTACAGGATTCCCATTGGAATTTTTGTCATATAGTTTGGAGTCTGTCCTAAAGGATCCTGATTTTCTTACAGTATTCCAGCAGGGCACAAAACTAACAGAAGTTACCAACTGAGCAAAAAAAAAAGAACATATGAGAAGGTAAACTTAATAGAAGTATGCATTATTTCAGTTTTTCTGACTGATTGTGTTCCCAGTTCATCTCTAGTCAAAAAGGGTTTATCTACAGGATTCTTATGGAATTTTTTTTGTTATAACTGGACCCGTTATACAGTATTCCAGCAGGGCACAAAATGAAAAGAAGTTACCTACATATGAGAAGGTAAATGTTCTGGAAGTATGCGTTATTTACATGCAACAATTGATTTTTGTAGACCTAATCAATAGATTGTGTTTCAATTCACCCCTAATCAAAGTCCTAAAGGTTGTGTGTGTGTGTGTGTGTGTGTGTGTGTGTGTTATGATTTAGAACCAATCATAAATTCGTCATAGTATTCCAACAGAAAACAAAACAAAAACAAGTTCCCAGTTGGACTATTACGATTACCAACAGGATCTAATGTCCCTGAAAGGCCTGAAATGAGACGTCTCATGATTTGTTTATAATCTCTTCATCTCTGATGTTTCACACAAAAAGCCATTGCTGTTGGTGACATTAAAATGACAGGCATTACCCATCAGAGAGAACATTTCTGCTGGCCAGGATATGATTGTTTCTGCATCGTGTTGTTCCAGAGCAATAGGAGAACATGTTCAGTCAGGTTCTGGAGTTGTATGGTTCTCCTCTAGTCTAGTTTATTCATCGAAGGTTACTGACAACACTTAAAACCTGCTCGCAATGAAGAAAAGAGTGGAATAATTATTATTTAAATGTTTTTTATGACCATCATGACTGAGTCTGTTATATTATTCGCTGTAAAAAAAAGAATTGTTGGTTTAACTTAAAAGTAAGTTTGATTTAATCAACAGAAACTCAAAATATTATGTCATCTGAAGTTGATTTCACAAAATAAAAAATGTTGAAATAATAAATCATGAAAATAATTTTTTTACAGTGTATTGGAATGTCTGTTATTTGACATTATTCCAATAGAACACAAAACAAAAATACTTTCCCAATAGAATGCAATCCACAATAGAAATAATATTCAATTTTATTCTGTATTATTATTATTATTATTAAATAATATGCCAACAGATTAAAATCATCATGACATCAAAGAACACACATCACTGTCCAGTAGTTATTTTACTATCACTGTTTTAGTTTTTATTAATATTTTTGAACCAATTTTTATTTTTATATTTTCTGTTTTCACTTTAATTTTAGTTAATGTTTTAGTAATTTTGTTGTATAAATATGTCTATAGTTTTAAATCATTTTTATTTTAGTACATCAAGTTAAACTAGAGGAAATGTGAAATGTTGCATTGGCAACTAGTTGAAGTAAATTAAGTTCATTTTATTTCAGTTAAAGTTTATTTCATTTCAAGTGATGTTTTTTGAAACACTTTACTTAAAGCCTTCATGTGCATTCATAAAGTACATTATAATGCATTATATCTTTTCATAAGTAATTGTAACCAAAGGTAAATGCATTATAATATTTGCAGATTCCTTGTTTTAATGCATTATGCTTTCTAAAGGTGTAACAATGAAGAGAATATTTATAATCTATTATGGTTGCAATTATTCATGAGATCATAGAATGCATTATAATTTGCATCACTAATAATGCATTAAAATATAATGCATTATAAAGGCTTACCATGCTCTAATAACCCTGCTGTCCAGTAGCAAGAAATCCAAGAAGCAAACAAAACAGAAAATTGCTTTTCAGACTTTTAGGATTGGCACTAAATTATGATTGAAATTTCATTGGGAATCCTGCCTTTTTTGACTAGGGATGCCCTTGTAGTTTCTCTGTGGCTCTATTGTTTTCCCTCATATTGCTTACGTTCAGCTTCTGAATAAAAGGTGTATTTACTCTCTCCTGATGTTGCTGTTGAGTCCAGGTTCACTAACATGGCGACAGCATGTCTGCCTGCAGCAGGTGTTGCCATGGTTCCTTGACCCTTTTTCTACCTGCGTGTAATTAGATATGTAACAAGCCGGGCTTTGAAATGCAGATTTGCTTGGTTTGTCAAGTCTGATCTGGTGCACAAAGCAAAGCGGGTTGTTTAATGCAACAAACAAATTCATACGTTTCAGTTTAGCGTTTTAGAAAGATCTCTTTGAATAGATTTCACTGGACACTTTCAAAGAGCTGCGAGGTATTATATGCATTACAAACACGTCGAGAATATATGCCCGAGTCCCCTAATTATTCTGAGAGGATATTATATGCTTTGGCACGACAACAAAACCTCTGATGAGGCTTTTTCTGATGAAAGAGATGCTTTTGTCTGAAACGTTACAGACTCAAAGTCTGAGATCACTGGGGAAAATGCTTCTGTTTATTCAATACAAATGATATTGTCAGCAGAAATGACATGAATTTGAGAATGTCTGAGTGTTTTTCTCTTGCGTTAATGACAGCAGTACTGAAACACTTACGATCATGATTTGAGATGCTCCAGGAAGCAATTTGAGCTTAAATGCAAGTAAAGTTGCACTCATTTACTTAGGCAAGTTTTTTTAATGTTTGCGAAAGAGTCTCTTCTGCTCATCAAGGCAGCATTTATTTAATCAAAAATACAGTAAAAAATTTGAAATATTATTTTCATTTAAAACAGCTGTTTTCTCTGTGAATATATAGTAAAGTGTAATTTATATCCTCTGATCAAAGCTGAATTTTCAGCATCATTACTCCAGTCTTCAGTGTCACATGATCCTTCAGAAATCATTCTGATATGATGATTTGATGATCAAGAAACATTTATGATTATTATCAATGTTGAAAACAGTTCATATTTTTGTGGAAACCATCATACGTTTAGATATAAATCTAATATGAACAGGATTTATTTGAAATAGAATCTTTTCATAAACATTATAAATGTCTTTACTGTCACTTTTGAGTAATTTAATGCATCCTTGCTGAATAAAACATTTAATTTCTTTAAAAAGAAAATCTTTTGAAAAGTAGCGTATATTTGATTAGTCTTTGTTTAAAATTTTTCTAAATGCCAAAAAGTTTTCCAGATTTAAGGCGAGACACTCCAGGCAAAAACCTGTCAGTTTTGAGATTTTGTGGTTTTTGGCTTTTCATAAAGTGTTTTTCAGACTGGTGGAAAGAAAAAATTCAAAATACACTTTCAAGTGTATATTTTATAGCACTTATAGCACTTTATTCCTAAAAAAGATGTGATTTTTTTCTTTCTTTCTGGCTATTGACGGTATTTTCTGATTTATAGTGTGATAAAAAGAGATATCCTCTGTAAAAACCTTTAACTCTAATATGTCAAAAAAATTTGAATATGAATTTTGAACCTGGCTTCATCCAATGTTCAGATTTTTGTTCTAGAAATTTATGCAAATTAGTGCATATTTAATTAGATAATGCCTAATTTGCATATTTAAACATAACAGAAAACTTGCAATACGGTAAATGTTTGCAATTCTTAATGTAATCATTCAACTGAGGAATATCTATTAATGAATTATTTTACACTATTCACCTGGGGTGTCTCGCCTTAAAGGGTTAGTTCACCCAAAAATGAAATTTCTGTCATTAATCACTCTCCCTCATGTCGTTCCACACCTGTAAGACCTTTGTTCATCTTCAAAACACAAATGAAGATATTTTTGATGAAATCCGAGACGTATATAACTCATTAGACAGCAATATAATCAACACTTTCAAGGTCCAGAAAGGCACTAAAGACATCTTTAAAACAGTCATGTGACTGCAGTGGTTCAACCTTAATGTTATGAAGAGACGAGAATACTTTTTGTGTGCAAAAACAAAACAAAAATAACAACTTTATTCGACAATCTCTTCTCTTCTGTGTCATTCTCATTCGTTGTTTATGTCCAGCGCTTCCAGGTTCTACATCGGAACGGCGACTCATTATTGGCCGGCTCCTGCGTCAGCATCACACGCATGCGTCGTGCTGATCACGTGATCAGCGTCGGCCAATACTGAGCCGGCATTCAGACATAAACACGGAAGCCTTCACTATAGATAATGACAGAGAAGAGAAGAGATTGTTGAATAAAGTCATTATTTTTGTTTGTTTTTGCGCACAAAAAGTATTCTCGTCTCTTCATAACATTAAGGTTGAACCACTGCAGTCACATGACTGTTTTAATGACGTCTTTAGTTCCTTTCTGGACCTTGAAAGTGTTGATTACATTGGACGAGTCATAAACCTCTCGGATTTCATCAAAAATATCTTCATTTGTGTTCTGAAGATTAACGAAGGGCTTACGGGTGTGGAACGACATGAGGGTGAGTAATTAATGACAGAAACTTCATTTTTGGGTGAACTAACCCTTTAAATGAAGACATGATTTTTTTTAGACCCTATACTCTTGTGAACATTATCAGCAATTTAAAATGTGTTTTCAGGGGAATCTGTGTGAAGCCTGTGATGGTGTACAGCATCTTTTCATGTATTTTTCTGAAAGGCCTAAAATGAGACGCTTCTTGATTTGTTTTCCTCTTCCCTGAAATTCAAAAACAAAAAGCCACTGCTGTTGGCGACATTAAAATGGCCATTCAGACAGAACATTTCTGCTTATTAGTGTTGTGACTGTGGGATATGATTAATGTTTCTGCATCGAGTAATAGGAGAACATGATCCTGAATGAAACAGCAATGCTTCTCTTCTCAGCAACTTGTTTGTTCGGAAAGATGCATCATTTCTGCCATCAGCGGCAAATGGAGGCATGTTAACTAACCAAACTTTGACCTCTCGAATGTGAACGGTGGCGCTCAGGTATTCAAATCGGTCTCATGCATGATTGCCTTTAAATGATGGCAGTTGTAAATATTTTAAGCAAATCGTTATGCATGATATTTATGTCATGCTTTTCTTCACAATGTCACCCCTCTCAAGTTTGATTAGCTAGTGAGATCTAACAGTTCACATTTGGAGTGCATACTTCCCAATTTCCCTGAGAGGATTCGCTCATCATTAATAGAACTGAAAGAGCTCTGAATATGTATTAATAGCCTAACAGCGAAACGCTGGCCCTTTGAAAACGGCAGTCGTGCAGAATAACAACCGCATGATGGGAAACCGAATATTGTTCTTCAGATGTGAGGCGCTTCCGACTGTGAAAAGTGCCTTTTGAACGAGTCCTTTAAAGATATATATTTTGATGACAATTTGACGTAAGGTAAGGGGAAATGTTAGAAAACGCAGCTAAATTTAGGTTGCATGCACTGGAAGTGTTTCTGAAGGTCAGTGAAAGTGCTGTTGACTTTTCCCCGTTCTTTTATGGCAAATCTTCAAAAATGGTTTAATTTAGCTAATGGAAGCGGGCGACGTGTAATGCAATTTGCTTTTGCCTCATTCTCAGCCCATTTTCTATCTATTATTCAAATGACCAGGACAAGAAATCACAACGTTCTGCCCATTTTCATTTATTATTATGCTTCTTTTATTTTTTTTATATATATCTGCTTGCGGCCTTTAATTGTGATAATGAAAAATACTGTCTAGTGGTTAATGCAAAATGCATTACATGTTTGTCAGACAAAAATGACTGTTTAAATGTGTTCTTATGGCCTTTTCCCTGGAGTGTCTGAGATGTCATCGCTGTTATTCTCCAGATTCATTCCTGTACTCAGACTGAACGTTATAATTGTACACATCAGCTGTGCGTTCACACTGACTACAATTACAGCCATTCTCATTCAATCACAACTGTATTTTTAAACTTCAATGGCACAAATGACTTGTAAAAAGCTCCTCTTGATTTAAAGACTTCTTCTGTGATGTGACATTTCTGAGCAAAATAGGATATTCAACTAGACAAAAAAAAAGGCAGGATTTTCTCCTTGGGAATGCATTGGATTGTAGAAAAGTGGCTGTTATTTATCTGTCTCAGAGTGAAAAAGGAAGTGGTCATATTTCGACAAAAGATTAAAGTGTTTTTCTTTGGAATATGGCAATGTGTTTTTGAAAGGACACTATAAAAAGTAATACACTATATCTACTCCATAAAATTTTGGCAACAGATTACAAGCAATATTATATATTAAATTCAACAAAGAGTTAGAATTAATCAAATGAATTCCTTAAATGTCAACCAAGTAAAATTAAAAAAATAATAATTCAAAGATTAATTAAGAACTATTTTTTTTATTGCCATCATTAAAGACACCTGATGATAACAAGCAGAATCACTGAAGGAAAGAGAAACACAAGAATTAACAGAGGTTTAGATGTTGATGTTGATTTTATTGAAAATGTTTAGTCACTATTATGGTAATCAGTGTTTGTTTTTTTATGTGAGTTTGTGGTTTTAGTAATGGTGCTTGCTAATTTTACACATTTTAAATGGTTGACTTTTAATAAATTAATTTGATTAATTCTAACTCAATTCTTATATGTTGAATTTAATTAATAATATTGCGTGTAATCTGTTGCCACAATTTTATTTATTGTTTATTGGTAGTAGAATTATTGTCTACTGAGAGCATTAGAAACACTAAAACTGTAAAGACATACACTACCATTTTAAAAGGTTGGTGGAAGAGTTTTAATGTTTTTAATGAGTCTCTTCTGCTCACCAAGGATGCATTTAATTAATGAAAAATACAGTAAAAATAGTGAAATATTTTTACAATTTAAAACAGCTGTTTTCTATGTGAATATATAGTAAAGTGTAATTTATTCCTGTGATCAAAGCTGAATTTTCAGCATCATTACTCCAGTCTTCAGTGTCACATGATCCTTCAGAAATCATTCTGATAAAGAATAGTTGCACTGCTTCAGATTTCTGTTGAAACTGTGATACATTTTATCTTTCAGGATTCTTTGGTGAATAAAAAGTTCAAAAGAACGGCATTTATTTGAAATAGAACTTTTGTAACATTATTAACATCTTTACTGTCACTTTTGATCAATTTAATGCATCCTTGTGGAATAAAAGTTAATTAAAAAAATCTAACTTTTGAACAGTAGTGTGCATTTTGACTGTACGGGTGTGTCGATGGAGGTTTGAGCAGCAGCAGTGATTGCTGAGACTCACAGGTGTGTGTGATGCTGATTTGGCTCCAGCTCTGCAGTGAAATCTGTCTCTGCGCAGGTGAACAGTTTCCAGCAAGGCAGATGATGAAAGAAGCGCCATCAGGGCTTCAGAGCAAACAGCGCTTGTTATGCACGATCCGCCTCATGGACTTTGATGCTTCTATTTTTAGAAGAGATATATTTGCCTGGTGTTTCACATGTGGCTGTGGGAATAAAGCGCAGGCTTGTGTAATGGAAGTTTATCGACACTTGAATCAGGCGTTTTGTTTCAGCTCTCTCTCTCTCGTCAGTGTGACGGTGTGTTTCAGATCTGCAGTGTGACGGGCTGTCAGGAGCGTCTCATGGAAACATGTTCATGCAGGGCATATTTCAGTAATATTGGAATAAGATTATCATCATATTTTGCATAAAATATAAAGCATGTTGTAGGAACATCTTCATTTTTTGCATCCATCCATCTGTTCATCCATCCATCCATCCATCCATTCGTCTCTCCGTCTGTCCATCCATCCATCCATCCATCCATCCATCTGTCCATCCATTCGTCTCTCCGTCCGTCCATCTATACATCTATCTATCATCCATCCATCTATCCATCATCCATCCGTCTATCTACCCGTCCGTCCGTCCGTCCGTCTATCTATCTATCTATCCGTCTATTCGTCCATCCGTCCTTCCATCCATCCATCCATCATCCATCCGTCTATCTATCCATCTCCAATCCATATCATCCATCGTCATCCACCATCCATCCATCCATCCATCCATCCTCCATCCATCGTCCATCCATCCGTCCCTCCGTCCGTCCATCTATCCGTCCATTCATCCATCCATCCATCCATCCATATCTGTCTATCTATCCATCTACCCATCCATCCATCCTCCTTCCGTCTATCATTGTCTATTCGTCATCCCTCCTTCATCCATCCATCCATCCCTCCATCATCATCCATCTGTCTATCTATCCATCTACCCATCATCCATCCATCCATCAATTCGTCTCTCCATCCATCCTCCATCCATTCCATCCAGCCATCCACCATCCAATCCATCATACATCCATCCATCATCCATGTCTCTCCTCCATACATCCATCCATCCCCATCGTCTATCTATCCATCTCCCCATCATCCATCCATTGTATCTCCATCCATCCATCCATTGTCCCATCATCCATCCCATCTGTCTATCTATCATCCATCCATCGGTCCATCATCCATCCAGCCATCCATCCACATCATCCATCCCCATCATCCATCCATCCAGCTGTCTTCATACATCCATCATCCATCCATCCATCATCCATCCATCCATCCATTCATCTGTCTGTCCATCCATCCATCCATCCATCCATCCATCCATCCATCCATCCATCCATCCATCTCTCCATCTCCATCGTCCATCTATCTATCTATCTATCTATCTGTCCGTCCGTCCGGTCCGTCCATTTTTAAAAATGAATATGTTGAAGTATGTATTATAATATAAAAAAATATAATTTCTTGTTACTTTGTTTTGATTTTGGGGTGAAATGTGTGTAGGACATTTTGTGTTTGTGAAATTTTTATGCTTTGCAATATAATTTCATGAGCGTTACGCACATTTTATTCCCAAATTCTGATTATGTTCACTTCTGCATGTTTGTTGTAATCTGTTTCAACCTTTTTTGGGGTTGCATAACAGTAATGAGATCTGGGGAAGACATCATGTCACAATACAAAAAATCTTATTCTTAAAAATGAGCTTAATTTTATTTTGCCCAAGTATAATTTCCTATTTCTTTTTCTCGTGTAGTGTTTGTAAGTGAAACAAACTCTGACTTCCTGATGAAGTTGGAGAGATTCACCCTGTTGTCTTCAGAGTTTTGAGGTCATCGAGTACAGTGATTATCCAGCAGCTGGCATATAAATGATACAATGCAGTATTTTTTATTAATCATGCTGTTAATCATGCATTTAATTAGATCATTCCACACGGACATGGATTTATAGTTGCTCGTACTGACTCATGTGTTCTGTAAGCCTGGAGTGATTGTGTGTGTGTGTCAGATCTGCGATCTCTACTGCATCATGCTGATAAACCTGGATGCCGTCCAAGGTCCCGGCTCCCCTCGTGCGCTCGCGTTCGTGTTTTCAATTTACCCTGGCTGAGAATAGAAGGATGAGCTGAGATCTTATTCCTGCTATCCTGCTATGTCCACTTTTACAAGCGTTAATATGTTAATTCAAAATGAATTACAAACTCAATGAACATTTATTCTAGAAATAAGCAATTTCATGTTTGAAGGGTTTTTTAAAACTGGGGTCTGGGGGAAACCCTACACTGTAAAAAGTACTACACTATATCTACTCCATAAAATTTTGGCAACAGATTACAAGCAATATTATTAATTAAATTCAACAAATAGAATTGAGTTAGAATTGATCAAATTGATTCCTTAAATGTCAACCATTTAAGTAAAATTTAAACAAAAATTTCTGAATAACAGACGTCAAATATGAATTAAGAACTTTTTTTTTTTTTTACCAAAACTGAAGACACCTGATGATAACAAGCAGAATCACTGAAGGAAAGAGAAACACAAGAACTAACAGAGGTTTAGATGTTGATTTTGATTTTATTGAAAATGTTTGGTCACCATTAAGGTGATCAGTGTTTCGTTTAATTGGGTAGTTTGATTCTTTGCTTTTTATGTGAGTTTGTGGTTTTTGTAGTGGTGCTTGCTAATTTTACACATTTTAAATGGTTGACTTTTAAGCAATTCATTTGATTAATTCTAACTCAATTCTTATATGTTGAATTTAATTAATAATATTGCTCGTAATCTGTTGCCACAATTTTATTGAGTAGATAGAGCGTGTTACTTTTTACAGATTTAAAAAAGTTAGAAATAATAACATTAAATTAAATGAACAAAATAAAAATAAATAAATATAATGCAAAAATATTAGTTATTTATTAATATATTAATTAAATATATTACATTAGATTAAAAAATTAAATATTTTTTCTATTAATATAAACAATAAAAAAATTAATAAAATATTTTTTAATGAAAACAAATAAATAAATAACAGTACATTACTATAGTCAGTAGAAAGAAGATATAAAAATGTAACTTAATAGAAACTAATTTTAGTGCATAAAATGGGTGTTTGTAAAAGATAGATGCCTTTTAAATTTTAGGATGGTGGTCCTTCATACAGGATGGTGACATTTTGGGGTCCATGACATCTTAATGATTGAAAACTCCTTGAGTTATAGAAATTAAATTACATTTTTTTTAAGTTATATTAATGTCAAAATCTTGATAACAATTGAATTGGCAGCAAATTCATCGACAGTAAAGACTTTTCCACTGAACTTTCTAACAACATTTGAACTTTCCATTCATCAGAGAATCCTGAAAAATAAAATGTTTGACAGTTTCAACAAAAATATAAACTGTTTTCAACATTGATAATAATCATAAATGTTTCTTGAGCAGCAAATCAGCATATCAGAATGATTTCTGAAGGATCATGTGACACTGAAGACTGAAAATTCAGCTTTGATCACAGGAATGAATTATGTTTTTACTATATATTCTCATAGAAAACATCTGATTTAAATTATAATAATATTTCACAATTTTTACTGTATTTTTGATCAAATAAATGCAGCCTTGGTGAGCAGAAGAACCTCAACCTTTTGAGCGGTAGTGTATATTCTGACTAAAAAAATGTTCATGCATCTCGAATATTTCATTATTTCACCATGTTCTTTATTTAAAAGCATACAATGTACTTTCCCCCTGTTAGTCTTCAACAGCTCAGAATAGTCACTTGTGGAGGGTTTGCAGCTGTGTGTGTGTTGTTGTGGTGACATCATCAGCCAATCATGACATCATTTTCCTTTGGTTAGTCACATGGTATTTAAAGCTCAGCTGATTAGCTCATGTTAGAAGTCCGAAATTTCAGAACATAACGATTTTTTTATTAATTTAGCTTGAGTTGGCTCAATGAAATCAATGATCTGACTCTTGTGAAGGCAGGAGATATTAGAGAGGAAAGCAAAGACAGTTTCAGCTCTCATCAGGAAACACATCCATTACACTGACCGTTTGTGAACCTAATGGTGGCAGGTTTATTCCTTCTTTAAGCTATCCAATCAGAATCCGGAATGCAGGCAAAGCCTGTTAATTCCAATCAGAGGTTTAATGAAACATGTTTGTTCAATTTAGCTTTATGGTGTTGGTTTTCGCAGCCGTTTGCTTCGGGCAGCCGGCTTAAAGTGCCTTATGAAGACAGAATAGACTCCTCCTCCGTCAAAGCAAACATAAATAAGCTTCCCTGCGCTTCATTTAGCCGCATTAGTGTCGCACTAATACTGTTTGGGCTCCCGCCAGCAGCTGGAGTCTGCAGAGGTGCACACGCTCTCTCTGAGATTGGGTGAGATTGGCTGAACTCTGTCCTGGATGAAAGCAAACAACAGCTGTGCTGAAAATACAGGTGTCAGGAGGGAATGTTTTGGGTTCGGTGGAAGTTTGAAGGAATAGTTCACCCTAAAATGACTTTTCTGTCATCATCTACTCGCCCCTCATTGTATAACTTTTTGTCATCTGGAGATTTTAAAGAACTGCACTGCTCGCTTTGTAATGTAGAGTTAGTTCACAAGAGGTTGGACGTAAAACGGATACAAAAAGAGCTCCGTGTGATGTGAGTGTTGTGTGAGGAACATTCCCACATTTACTGCTAATCTTCCCCTGGAGCTGCTCAGTGCTGTGAATGGATCACTGAGCTGAACTTGAGAATCAAATGAGTCAAATTCAGGAAATCATTCAAGACAGTTTTCTGAAGTGATGCACTGAAAAAAACCCAAATGATTTGTTCAGAAATTGGACGTTGCTGCTCCTCTGATGAACTCCACACTCTTAAAAATAACGGTTGTGTTTCACACTGAAGTCACACGGTGAAGCTTCAGTGATCAGTTCCTAAAAGATCCTTTAGTGTGAAGAACATCTGAATAAAGATTCTTTATACCCCCTTATTCCTTCCTTCCTTCATTCCTTTTTCCTTCCTTCCTTCCTTCCTTGCTTCTTCAATTTTTCCTTCCTTTCTTCCTTTGCTTCTTCCTTCCTTCCTTCCTTCCTTCTTGTCTTCCATCCTTTTTCCTTCCTTCTTGTCTTCCTTCCTTTTTCCTTCCTTCTTTCCTTCTTGTCTTCCATCCTTTTTCCTTCCTTCCTTCCTTCCTTCCTTCCTCCTTCTTTTCCCTTCTTCCTTCCTTTTTCCTTCTCCTCTTCCCCTTCCTTTCCTCCTTTTCCTTCCTTCCTTCCTTCTTGTCTTCCTCCTTGTCTTTCTTTCCTTTCCTTCCTTCCTTCCTTCCCTTCCTCCTCCTTCCTCCTTCCTTCCTTCTTCCTTCCTTTTTCCTTCCTTCCTTCCTTCCTTTTTTCCTTCCTGTCTTCCTTCCTTTCCTTCTTCCTTCTTGTCTTGCTTCCCTCTTTCTTTCTTTCTTTCTTTCTTTCTTTCTTTCTTTCTTTCTTTCTTTCTTTCTTTCTTTCTTTCTTTCCTCCATTTTCTTTCCTTCCTTGCTTTCTTCTTTTCTTCCTTCCTTTCCATTTCTTTCTTTCTTTCTTCCTTCCTTCTTCCATTTTTCCTTCTTTCTTTCCTTCCTTTTTATTCCTTTTTTTTTCTTTTTTCTTTCTTTCTTTCTTTCTTTCTTCTTTCTTTCTTTCTTTCTTTCTTCTTTCTTTCTTTCTTCTTTCCTCCCTTTTCTTTCCTTCCTTGCTTTCTTCTTTTCTTCCTTTCCATTTCCTTCTTTCTTTCTTTTCTGTTTTTCTGTATTCCTTCCTTCCTTCCTTCCTTCTTTCCTTTTCTTTCTTTCTTTCTTTCTTTCTTTCTTTCTTTCTTTCTTTCTTTCTTTCTTTCTTTCTTTCTTTCTTCTCTTTCTTTTTTCTTCTTCTTTGCTTCCATTTTCCTTCTTTCTTTCCTTCCTTTTTCCTTCCTACTTTTCTTGCTTCCTTCCTTCTTGTCTTCCTTCCTTCTTTCCTTCATCCCTTCATTCCTCTTCATTTTCATGGGATAGTTTGGGATGGCCAGGCGTAATGGGGCTGTTCTTGTTTTTTCCATAATTTTATTAATCTAAAAATAAAACAGCAGGTTGTGATGGTGTTTATGTCATGCACATACTGTATATTGTAATTGGAAATCTGCTTGTTTTGTCTTTTATAAAGGTTCCATATGGAACCATCAATGCCAATAAAAACCTTTATTTTTAAGAGTGTATTGAAAGTCATACAGTTTTGGAATGACATGGATGAGTAAATGATGAAAGAATTGTCAATTCTAGGTTAATTAAATGAAAATAAGCTCAAGTGAGCATCTACAGTATAATTTTACTGTAGTTTCTCAGTTTATGAAACAAACAAAATCAAATGCTTCAGCACACTTACAATAAAAGACTTGCTTGAGGGTTTAAAACTTGAGTTACCTTAATGAATTAACTAATAGGATCTTATTGTAAAGTGTTACTGAGATTTTTTCACTCAAAAATGTTTTTTCTAGAATTTTGAAAAGTAGGGTTCAGTTTTGACTTTCATAATATTTTCCTTTGTGTTCCACTGCTGTCTTACGTGGATTCACTTCTGGTTATGGACACGACAGGAAATTATAAACTGGATATAACTTTATATTGACTTGGTAGCTTTGTCTCAGGTTCAGCTTGATTTTTTTGTGGTTTCCAATCCATCTAAGAGAAAAAAATCAGTATCATCCCTTTAAGACAGAACACCTTTCACTTTTGACCATTGTGGAAGACAGAAGCAGATAGCAGGAAGAATGTTTTGTGAATGAGTAAAAGGAAAGAGCACTGGATTGTTTGGTTGCTGAATTCTTTTAACTCTTTCCTGGCATTGACAGAATTTTCCATGTTTTCACTGTTATGTGGTAGAGGGCACTATTACACATCTTCTGAAAGAGTAGAGTATCTCCAGATCAAAACAAGCGATAAAAGCATTGCTTATGCACGTTGTAGTTGCAACTTTTTGTTCAAAAAACACTGGCGGAGAAAGAGTTAAGGGCAATAATTAAAAAACATGAATACTTAAACATGAAGTGTGTCATTTTTTCGATGTTTAAAAAAAATGTTCTCCTGTCTCAGCTTAATAGTTTCCCCAAAAACTGACTGTTTTCAAAACATCTTGACACAGCAGTACTGTCTCAACCAATGGCGTGAGTTTGGGGCAGGGCTTTCTATCTTTCCATCCAATGACAGACCATTTTGAAAACAGCAGTTCTCTTTGATAAATGACACACTTCACCTTTAAGAACTTGGCCGCAGGTATAGTGGACAGTAAAAGCTAAAACTGTGGCTGTAAAAACTAGACCTTATGTATAAAATGTTTAATGTCTAATGATGTCTGGCAGTGGCTGTTTGAGCTTTAACAAGTGATCTCTGTCTCAGCTTCTGTAACACTGCCATATAACATTTTCACAAGGACTCTTTTACACAACAAAAGTGAAATGATTGATGTTGATTCAAGCCTGTAAATGCAAAACAAGATCTTTGATTTTCTCAGAAAGTTGGAGTAATCTAATCTTATATACACTACTGTTCAAAAGTTTAGGTCAGTAAGACATGTAAAATGTTACATAAGATTCTATTTCAAATAAATGTTGTTCTTTTGGACATTCTATTCATCAAAGAATCCTGAGAATTCAAATGTATCACAGTTTCCACAAAAATCTAAACTGTTTTCAATATTGATAATAATCATAAATGTTGCTTGAGCAGCAAATCATCATATCAGAATGATTTCTGAAGGAGTAATGATGCTGAAAATTCAGTTTTGATCACTGGAATAAATTACAGTTTACTATATATTCACATAGAAAACAGCTGATTTAAACTGTAAAAATATTTCACTATTTTTACTGTATTTTTGATCAAATAAGTGCAGCCTTGGTGAGCAGAAGAGATCTTACAGAATCCAAATGTTTCTGTGAATGCACATTCTATTCTATTCTATTCTATTCTATTCTATTCTATTCTATTCTATTCTAAGAGTGTAATGTTTCTGTTAGACTCGTCTCATGCTCAGATTGTGAATTCAGTTCATGTTGGGTCTCTGTTATTTGTGGAGATATTCAGTTTGAAATCTTTCAGTCTGTATCCTCTTGCTCTGGGTGTCTTGTGTTGAGATGACAGGCCGCTGCGGGAGGCCAACTTTGTTATTCTTTGCCTTTGAGTGTGTGCAGACTTTGGAGTGTGCACTCAGTAGTTTATATAGTGTGTGTGAGAGATGTGACATGTAAGCCATGACGCACACACACACACGTGAGAGTCAGCGTTCAGCTCAAGTGTGTTTGGCATTTCACGATGCTAAATGTCACTCAAATACAGGCTGTGATAAATTAACTTTATTGGCCCACTAAAAACCTTTCAAGCACTTTGAATGTTTCTGTAATTAATGATGACAGTAAAACTCCTGACAGCTCTTCATTACTGCTGCCCACGCCAGTAACGGTACGGTTACATCATCAGCGTGAGACGGCTGTGATTGGCCAAACTATAACTGCTTACTGCTGATGTAAAAGAAACTGTTCACATAGTTACATTACATTATTACATTATATAACAGTACATATATACACTTTGAAACAATTATCACTCAGAAATTAAAAATTTTCAAAGAAACAGCAAGTATCTTGGAAGATTGAAATCTATTAAAAATATAAAAAAAAAATTCTTAAAACAAGATTTAATTTAAAAGCAAAATTACAGATATTTGTTCTCGTTTTAAGAATAAGCTCACTTCATTTTGATCAATATTTCAATAAAAAAGCCTGAAAATAAACTCAGTAAATAAGAATGTTTAGATATTTAAACTGGAAAACAAGACAGAAATACTAAGAAAATATTTTTTGCTGTAGTATTTTCAATAATCTTTCTTTTACTTACAGCCTTGAAAAATCATTTTTAGCATAGCTTTGAATCCTCAGAGGCATTTCTGCATATTTAAACCCTTGTGCATTTGCATATTCAAAATGTGCCAGGTTTAAATATGCACAGGGGTCTGATTTTCAGTCAATGACTTAATTGAAGTCTGTTCCTCATAACTCCAGAACACAGAATATAGTGAGTCATATTATAAACCTGAAGCTTTTATTGTGCTCGTCTGATACTGTGTGAAGCTTGACAGTGTTCATGAACTCATTCCACCAAAGAAAGTCTGTGAGCTTTTCTTTCTCCTATGTGAAATGTTGCATCTTTCATGTAGTGCTATTTTTAAAGGATAGATAATAATAGCTTTAAACATTATTTTATTGTGTCTCTTTCATTACTTTTTTCGGTAAACCACTAAAGAAAAGTATTTTTCATTGTTAGTTCATGTTAACTTATTTTAACGAATGGAACCCTATTGTAAAATGTTACCTTTTTCGTTAGAATTGTCTTTATTTTGTAAAGCTGTAAAACCAAATGTTCCACCAAGAACACTGAATGAATTCTTAATTTTCATTCATTATTTGTGTAAAGTCCGTCACTTTTTCATGACAAAGTATCACTGTCCCCAGTATTGCTGTCATTAACATCACATGAAGCATTTTAGAGAAGAATTGACTTTAATATAAATCAGAGTCTCCCTTTGGTTTTCGACCAAAATAAAAGTATTTGAAAATATTTGAATCCAAAGAACACAAGACAGCCATAAATATTAGTATTGTAATTTTACTGTTGGTCTGCAAAATAAAAATGGAGTACTTAATAATAACAAAAATAATAATCATAATTAAATACTCCATTTTTATTTTGCAGTGCAGTAGTATTACTATGGTAAAATATTTCATTTATTTTTTTTATAATTTAATAAAATAAAAGTAAAATGTAAAAAATTATTTTAATTGTATATTGTATTTTTGTATATATTATATATTATTGTATACTATTTGAATATTTTGATTCAGAAACAATTGTTAAACAATTTTATTTTATTCAACTTTTATTTTTATCACTTACTTAATTGGCTGTTAGCTAACATCTTGTGTCAGTCCAACGATTAGGAAACTTTTCAATCAATCAATCAATCAATCAATGAACAAATCAATCAATCAATTTATCGATCAGTCAATCGATCAGTCAACCAACCAATCAATCAGTCAGTCAATCAGTCATCAGACCAATCAAGTCAGTCAGTCAATCAATCAATCATCAATCAATCAATCAATCATCAATCATCATTAATCGATCTACCAGTCAACCATCCAAGGAAACCAATCAATCAACAATCAATCAGCGATCAGTCAATCATCAGTCAACCAACCAATAAATCAGTCAATCAATCAATCAATCAACCAACCAATTGACCAATTGATCAATCAGTCAGTCAGTCAATCAATCAATCAATCAATCAATCAATCAATAATCGATCTACCAGTCAACAACCATCCAACCAACTGATCACCTGATTGATCAGTCAAATAATTAACCAAAAATAATTAACCAACCACCCACCCAATTAACCAATCAATCAATTAACATCAACCATGATCAATTGATCTATCAGTCAATCGATAAGTCAAGTCAAGTAAATCGATCAGTCAAATAATCAACCAACCGACTAATCCAACAATCCACAAACGAATCAATCAATCAATCAATCAATCAATCAATCAATCAATCAATCAATCAAATAATTAACCAAAAATAATTAACCAACCACCCAATTATCCAATCAATCAATTAAACCAATCAACCAACTGATCAATTGATCATCATCAAGTCAAGTAAATCATCATCAAATAATCAACCAACAACCAAATCTCACTCAATCAATCAATCAATCAATCAATCAATCAATCAATCAATCAATCAATCATCAAATTTATTCCTTTATTCCTTAATCTATTCCTTTATTCCTGGACATGTTATGAATGTTTCACATCATTTAAAGACTCTTTCAGGTTGATTTCAGGTAGTCAGTAGTGGCTCTGTTTGAGAATCTCACCTATATGAATATGAATGAGATGATTTACGATTCGACTAAACACAGAGACAGTGAGAGCGCATAAGGACGAGGCTGATTGGAAGTCAGTCTGTTTGAAGGAAGTAAATGAGGGCCGGGAGAGTTTCAGAGAACTAAAAACGTCAGAAGAGAACTAGCAAACAGCCAGAGGCATGTGTGAGTCTCTACAAATGACCATTAATGAGAGAGAAATCAATGACGAGTCAAGAACCAATGTAGAAAAAAAAAACCCATCCAACTCCTTCAAGGTCCTGTCCATGTTCTTGTGTTCATTTATATTCTACAGTCCATTAAGACGCCAAACAACAAACTGCTGTTCAAATTGCAGGAGCGTCGCACAGGAATAATGTCCTTCAATGATAAGATATGTAGCATCTAGACCAATAAGAACATTATTCATTATAGTTAATGAATAATTCAGCAAACTCACTCTCCCAAAAAAGATCTGTGAACCATCCCCCAAAAACTGCAACAAATGCCCCTGGTTGCCAAGGTGTTTACGACTTAAAAGAATACGAAACTCTACTCCAACCTCACTCGAATCAGGCCACAGTGTAAAAACAGACTGCCTCAATTTATAGACAATCTGTTCTATAAAGGAACATGCATCCCAGGACATTGTGTGTATGATTATGGCTGTCTTGTGTAGTGTCTTTTGTATGGTATTTGGTTTTATGCATATTTTATGATAAGAACCAATGGTTAATGTAACCTCAACTATACCAAGTTTGGGGTCTACGAGTTTGTGTTTTGAAGATTTAAACACTTGTGTATATGATATGTCGATACCTGTGCAACATATTAGTATGAAAAGAATCTTTAATAGTATCTTCTTCAACAACCCAGCCAGTTACATATGCAAAGGCCCTGCTAGATACACAAAGAGGAATTTCCCGCTCAGAAATTCCACCTTTCTCATTGGTCATGTCAACCCTAAGAGGTGTGACTTCTCCTTAAAGAGAGACACACAGCTTTGCCTCACTCTCTTGATCCCGACTGATTCTCTGTAGCTCCTGGCTGCTCTGTGGCCTCTCCGGCTTGACCTGCGCCCCAGCCATGTGATTATCTAGAAGAGAGAGAACTCTTTCCCCACTACAAGAGTCAAACTAACCATGCAAGTTCGTCATCATTTCTTCATTTAACACAGGAGAAATCGATTGCAACTTCAACACCATCGATTCACAGAATCACCAAGAACCCGTTCAGAACGACAGACGGCTGCTACTGCAAGGCTTGCAAGTATCAAATCTTTTCACTTTCTCTAGAGGTTTTAGGATAAGCAGTAAAATCCTCTTGACAAGGTGTTTTGAAATGATACGCTGATGGTTCTTTGCTGGTTTAATGACTCTTTTCCATAGCTTCATTCCCTGTTCCCACTTCCGGTTTCATTCTATCACTTTTCATTTTACCTACGTATGTGTTATTTGTGTGTATGTGTTTGTCAGTTTAGTTATGTGTTTGTGATTTAGTCAATAGAACTTGTGCACAGTACATTTTTGGTTCTGACTTCTTGCCTGCAAATAAATTGCTGCTTAAATGATCAATCTTGTTACACGCTCTAAGTGCTGTAAATGCTAAGAAAGAATGATTTTTCTGTGGTCATGAAAAATACCACTTTTCTTAGAATGAATTAATAATCAATACTGAGTGTTCACAGGACGAACTGACTGATTGATTGATTGTAATGTAATGTAGCTATATCAAGTTAATCTGATTAAATGATCCAAATATTCATAAATAAGTTATGAATAGTTATTAATATTTCCCTTTTGAGCTAACTCACTCCAGATAAGATTTATAGATCATAGACTATTTAAAAGCGACCTATCACAAAATGTAATGTAAGTCTATAAGAATGTGTCTGTGAAGTTTCAGCTCAAAATCCCCCACAGATCATTTATTATAGCTTGTCAAATTTGCACCTATTTGGGTGTGAGCAAAAACACACCGTTTTTGTGTGTCCCTTTAAATGCAAATGAGCTGCTGCTCCCGCCCCCTTTCCAGAAGAGGGCGGAGCTTTAACAGCTCAACAACAACAAAGCTGGAGAATCTCACGCAGCCAAAATGACGAAAGTTTTCAGCCTTACATTGTTCAAACCGGAGTCGACACTGATGGAGAGACTCAGGAAGAAGTTACAACTTTAAGAATGAAACTGGACGTTTCTGAATGGTTAGTGGATAAATTGATGTAGTTGCTGTGGAGTTGATTCAACTCATCCACTAGCATGTGCCGTCATGTTCATCTTTTGTGTTGAATTGACCCTCGTTTGTGAAGCAGTCCGGCGTAAAATGACGGCATGTCAACAACACTCTACTACAACAACTCTTCCTCTTCTCTAAAGCAGCCCAACATGGCCCCGCCCCCTTTGTTGCATGTTCTCGGGGGCGGGGTTTATGTAAATTTTAGGGTTAGTGATGTCACCATGCCACCAACCTTGTTGCAGTCCCTACCAGCTGTTTGTTGTAGCGATTTCTGTAAAAGAAAATATCTCCCTTTGCATCGAACTTTGAGCATCGTAACTTTGCAGATGTTGTTTATGTTTAAATCAGAACTTGACTAAAGCTTTTATTTGTCAAAAATGAATGGATTTCTCTTTCTGGGATTCTTGTTAAAAGAGAATGTGAAAGTGGTCTTGGTCTCTTGGTAATGGTGGACCTCTAACACGAGCTGACATAGACGTCTGCCGTGTCCGGTGTGCTGATCCCAGCAGAAGCTGAATGGATGAACTCCTTCTCATTCATAGCCGTCTCTCTTTTGCTTTGTTGAATAATTCCTGACTGAAGGTTGTCTGAGGTCACAGATGGAGAGATGCTGCTTCATGGTGGAAACCATGAGGTGCTTTCTTTGAAGAATGTGAGATTTATTTTCTGGAGAGAGAGCATTTTCATTTATTTAACATACTCGTGTTACTTAGTATTCCAAAGCAAATTGTTTAATTCTGAAAAGAATGTTTTAGATTTTCAGTCACTTCAGGATCACCAAATTTACTCAGATCATTCTTTCAAAACACAAAGATTACTGTGACATGAAATGAGAACATTTGGTTTAATCAGCAGAACGGCGTTCAGTCGAATCAGTTCATTTAGTGGGAAAGTATAACTCATTTCATATCTCGCTTATGAGTGCTGTATAACACGTTACAGTAGTGTAATGTACAACTGGCACATTATGAAATACTAAATATATAGTATCATTCAGAAGTTTGAGAGTCTCTTCTGCTCATCATTTGACTGCATTTATTTGATCAAAAATGCAGTAAAAATTGTGAAATATTTTTTACAGTTTAAACTAGCTGTTTTCTATGTGAATATATAGTAAAGTGTAATTTATTCCAGTGATCAAAGCTGAATTTTCAGGATCATTACTCCAGTCTTCAGTGTATTTTTCCAGGATTCTTTGATGAATAGAAAGTTTAAAAGAACATTTATTTGAAATAGAATCTTTTGTAACATTATAAATGCCTTTTGATCAATTTAATGCGTCCTTGATGAATAAAAGTGTTCATTTCTTTTTGTTTATTTAATTACTGACCTCATTTTTTATGCTTAATGCAAGTTCGAATTTTCAATCAATTCATATTTCATATTTTAAGTTTATTGAAAAATATGACTACAAACATTTCAGTATTTTGAGAGCGTAGGGAGATCGACACGATTAAGTCATTCGCAGTGCTTCATGTGAGTGGGCGGAGCTAAAGCGCTCTTGTCGCGCTCTGATTGGTGGAATTTTCTGTACAGCATCATGGGTAATGTAGTTTTTCACCAGGAATTCCACTGTTAAACACAATTATTTTAAAAATAAGCTGCAATAATGTGGGCTGACGGCTTCAGCAGAAGAAAATACCATTAATTAACAAACTCGTAGCTCACAGTAGGGCTGTCTTTAAAGGTTTTTGAGTTATTTTTCAAAATCTATTTCCCTGATGAATGGAGTTTTTGCTTTCAGAACCCAACTGTTGCACTCTGTTGCTACTAAATAAATTCACTGTTTTGCACAAAGACTTCTGTTTCCAAATGCCTAATTTTACTTTCAAATTTTCACTGCTTTTCACCTTGTTTACACACTAAAATATCTCACCAAGACTGTTGGTTTCGTTCAAGTGAAAACTGCAAAAGAAATGAGAAGTTGATGCAGTTTTCAGTTGGAAGAAACCAAAACTCAGAATTTTTAGTGCATCCTCCTGTTTCAAGAAGGTGAAAAGAAGAGAAGAGTAGATAAAATAAAATTAGCCGCTGGGAAACAGAAGTCTTTGTTTGTTTGAGAGACCTCAGAGAAGGACAAGAAGAAAGCGGGCAGTGAGAATGTGATCTGCAGGATAAAATAAGGAAACAAAGAAAACAAGCCATTTCATGGTACCAGGATTCACAATAACCACTGAGACAATTAGTGTTTGTGACAGGTGAGGATCTATTTCTGCCACTGCTGATGTCACATTTCATTTCACAAATGATCAGAGATTTTGATTGAGCAGAACAGCGAGAAATCAGTATGAATAAAACATGCCGTGCTGCTCGATTCGAGCAAAGTCACACAACAGCGATTCCCCAATGAACGATGCAGACAAGGTTAGGCTTTCATGCTTTCAGACCATACTAGAGTTCATATGCGTATTCATGACAAGCCACTGATTCTTGAGAAATGGAGCTGAACAGCATTCAAAACTAAATAAAATAATCTGAATTCATTTGAACAAAAATACGAACTGTTTTCAACATTGATAATAATCATAAATGTTTCTTGAATGATTTCTGAAGGATCATGTGACACTGAAGACTGGAGTAATGATGCTGAAAATTCAGCTTTGATCACTGGATATAAATTAAATTTTACAATATATTCACGTAGAAAACAGCTGTTTTACATTTTAATAATATTCACAATTTTTACATCACTTTTGAGGGTGAGCAGAAGAAAGTTATTTAAAAAAAAACATTTGAAAATATATTTTGTATATGGGTCGTTCTACAGAACTGGTTTAAAGTTGGAAAAGTCTTGAAAAAAATGTCTTTTCCACAAATTTTGTATGCATGCAAATTGTATATTATCCAAGGTACACATTTCTAGTAATTGTGCAGTTAAGTTTTGGATTATTTTTTGTCTCCCCAAATTTGTCACTACTGAAACACAATCATAAATAATTTAATAAGAAGGGTCACATTGACCTATTAAGATTTAGTTTACATCTACCATGTAAATATATTTTTTGCTATTTTATTAAAAAGTTTTCACAGGTAAAGCAATAACAATAACATTTTTATCAATATTTCAAGTGTAATTTATGAGATTTGTTGTATTTTGAATCCAATCTTTCTTTGTAAAAGTTTATCATACTGATTTCAAAGTGAAGGATTCATTAGTTTGAATTGAACCAAACACTATCATAACATCTTAGTTGATAATTAAATATACTTTGTTTTTCACAAAAATGGTGTTTGGTAGTGAAAGATATTATTTTGCATATCACTCATGTATTGAGGACATGTGGTTATAGGGATAATGAGTGATAAACCATCATTTTGATAAAGAAAAAATCAAATGAAATGGTGTTTTTGTGTAAAGGACATTAGTGCTCATCTCTGTGCAAATGCACTTGTTTTCAACACTAATGGCAGGTACGATTGCTGGACATGCCTCATGCCTCTATCTTTGGCCACAGATTCACCCTCTCCAGGCTTAAAACGCAACAATAATGGAAGTGGAAAGCAAGAATTGATCTGTGTTAAAAGCCACTCGTGAGGCGAGGCTCCATTTGTCTGTGTAGAACAGAGCAGCGGGTAAAAACGCTTCTGGAAACGCTCCAGAGGACATTAACAGCGGAGAACAGGTCCGACTGTGACAGAAAATACATCATTAGCTCGTAGTGTTCGTCAGAGCCGTTAGAATAGCCTCCTGCTGTAACACTGAGCCAAAGACATTAACACCGACGCTTAACACGTCACATAACAAAACTCTGGATCTACACACTGCTAAATGGCATCATTAAAGGGTTAATTCACTCAAAAATTAATTCTGTCATCATTTGAGTTAGTTTTGTTGAAGCCACTAGTGGTTATGGTAAGGGGAGGGACATTTCCCAAATGACCAATCACAACACACTCCTCCAGCCGACCAATCAGAGCACATTGTGCTTTTCAGAAGGAGGAGCTTCATAGAGACAGGAACTAAACAGAGCGTTACTGACAGACTGGGAAGAGAAGAGCTGCAACAATGGAGAATATGAGGAAAATAATCAACATTCAAGCAGGAAAACCTGTTCTAGTAGAGCACAAAAACAACATCAAGACTTTGCATGATATGGGCTCTTAAAAACTTTCCTCCAGCGTTTCTCTGAGGTCCAACATTAGTATTAAATTTACACAGAATATAAAATATTTAACAGGTGAATATTTGCACTGCTTTTTCATCAGTACCTTATTTCATTAAAAAGAGCGCGAGATGCACATTTTCACAGAGATACAAATATATATGCAAAAGAGGGAGAAGAGGCGTGTAAAGTGTCCAAACACTGAAGATATTTCCCTCATTTTTCACTTGATTTGAAATCACAAAACCCTTGTGGCATTTACATTAACTCCAATATTTAATATTTAGCCAGTATTTAATATTCAACATAATGAAACATGCAGTAATTAGCAGTTGCCTTTTCATATGCAATATCTGAACAATTTGCAAGTTTTAATAGTTATCTTAATATTGCAATATCTTTGTAACAACACATATTAAATGTTAGAATTATTTACAACAGCAATAACAATAATCCAGTGTACAAACAATTACAAGAAGCACCACAATATAATAATAAGTGATTATTTTGAATTACTCCACTCATGTAATCATGTTAAAGGACTTAATCAATAAAGCAATCAGTCTAAATTGCTCACTAAAGTAATTACTCTGTATCATGAACGCTGTAATGCAAAGTGGATTGGAGATATATCTAATCATACGAGAGATATTTAGAAAATAACAACTCAATATCTTATAAATCTCCATCATATTTTTTGGCACATTGTCTCATAAGACTTTTTACCTTCATTTACGTCTTGGGCGGGATGCCCGGAAAACTGCAGCAGTCCCTGCTGTGCTCCGATCAAAGTCAAACTCTTCAGCATTAAATCTCTGATGCTGTTGTAAAAATCCACACAGGGTTTAATGATGAGGATAGAGCGCTCTTGTTGATCAAACTTTTTGCAGTGCAAAAATACAAGCCTTTTTGAGCACTTCACATATCAGCTTTGGTTATTTAAAGAAAGAAATTTGCATAGAAAAACTCAAATTGCAATATAAAATGCACTTCTTTTGATACATTTTATACTTCTATTCTAATAAATGAGGTGTGGATATGAAGATTAAAATACCAGGGTTATTTAAAAAAATGTTAACTGAAATAAAATAAAATATATATAAAAAAAATTATTTTATTTCAGCTAATTGCCAACATGTCTCAATTTTTTTAGTTTAACTTGTATTAAAATAACTAAAACTAAAATAAAAAAAAAAAAAAATTAAACATTATCAAAATGACAAAAACACACAACAAAACTACTAAAACTTTAACTAAAATTAAAATAAAAAATAACACTGAATACTAGCAAGACTGTTTATCCAATCAATGCAATATTTGGAAACCCGTTTGGAAACAATCATTAATCATCAAAAGTAGTGTTTGCTGAGGCAAATCATCACAGTTTCATACCTACACTGTAAAAAAACAGAAAATTATAAATTATAAGATGAATTTTTTGTTCCAAAAACTATAAATTTAACAGTATTTTACTGTAAAATTACATGTAACAAATGTATATAGTAAGATGATGTACCTTTAACAAGTTTTTATAGTAGCATTTTTACAGTCCTTATTTTTTTTAACAGTATAGGTTAAGGGTTTGCTCAAACCTGTATTACTTTTCTATGCAATCTGTTACAGTTTTTTACAGACGTTAGGACACATTTCTCAATACTTGGGTCACTTTTGCAAAACTCTTCACACAGTGAGCACAACAGAAGTCTGAGGATCTGAGGATCAATTATCATTGCTTTGGCACAAAATGCATTCAATGACTACATCTCTCAAATTTCATGAATTCTTTTCTCACTCAGACACAACAACTGCCAAAACTCTTTGTACGTACAGGCCAATTTGCACATGCTTACATACTGTTTTCAAAACTGTTAAACTTATGTTCAAAACAATAACATCATACAAAACTGAGTAAGACAGCAATTTGCTACATTTCTACAGTAATATAATGAAATATATGCTGAATCTAAAAAATCAAATACTATCACAGCAAAACTGAACACCTACACAAGCATTCATTTTTCAATTTCATTATCACCCATTTAAAGAGGAAAACTTCTGAATAATTTTGTACTGTTTTGTAAACAAGGTTCAAGTAACAAACTGCAGTGAATTATAAACAATAGACAGTGTTATTCTTGTTTTGTTAAGAAATTTTACAAAGGAAAACATTGTATAATGATACCTGATGTCAGTGTTTTTAGGTCAGTATTTTATGACTGACAAAGTGTGTTTTCTGGGTGAAAACCTTTGCTAGTGTTCTGGAAGAATGAGTTGATTTGAGACATGAATGAAGTGTTTTGGTAGATTTAGTGCATTTTGAATGTGAAATGAACTGCTGTGCCAAGATGAAAGTTGGTTAGGAGAACTGTGTGAAGAGTTTTGAAAAAGTGGCCTAAGTATTGAGAAATGTGTCCTAACGATTGTAAAAAACTGTAATATGGTTTTTGCCAATCACCTAGCAACCGCCCAGAACACCCTAGCAACTGTATAGCAATGCACTGGCATTGTCAGCAAGGGGTTGAATAAAAGATGGAAAATAAAGGCTGAATCTATTCGCAGTCAAATCAAACTCAAAGTCACACTTCTCAGGAATACAGAACACAAAAACACAATGAACAGAACAAACACGAGATCCGACCAAGACTGAAATAAACACAAGGCTAAATATAGCTGCAAGCAGCCATTAAATGGCCAAGCACAAAGAAGCAAGCAAGAAGTAAAATCATCAGTAAAATATAGCATTTTATTTCATATACTTTATTGTAGTTAGTGGCAAATTTAATATTTTGTTCAGTTATAGCGCCACCAACAGGTGCAATCCCACCACTTTTTTTATGTGTCCTCAGAGTGTGCCAATAAAGAAGTGTGTCAAATTTGGAGAAAATATCTCATTTGGTTAGGAGTTATAGACATGTATATGTATGAACACTTAAAAAATGACGCATGCACGACTTTGATTGCATTTTTTTTTTGCCACTTACTATCAAAATTTTGGCATTTAGGGTTTAAACATATTTTTTAACAATATGTTTAAAATATTTAAACCTATGTTTCTGATTTTCCTATGGTCGTTTTGTCTCGATCGGACAAACTGTTTCGAAGAAATTAGTGAATGTTGTTTTAACGTTAAATCGCAGCGTTGCACAAACCATAAGGTGAAACCTGACATGTTAGGTATCGTTGGACGCGGCAAGGATTCAGGAATCTAAGGAGATGACTCCCATGAAAATAAGTCCATCACAACAAACTTTATGAGCATATGAAGATTTGATTTCACCACTAGGAGGCGCTGTCTTGAAACTTCTCAGGCTCCTTTAGGGCATCATGCTGATGACCCATACTGAGTTTCGTAATGATATGATAATGCATTCAAAAAATACAGCATTTTGTTACAAAATGCAAAATGTCTGCATGCCCAAAATGGCTGGTGGTAAAACTGGATATCTAGGAGGAGTTCGAAAAAGTTTTTTGGTGTGAAAATTTGGCGGGAAAAGTTTCATTACGGAAAATGATGTCATATGGTGCAATCGAATTATATTGAGCCAAGGAATCAGAGGGAAAAAATTTAGTTTCTAACCCTTGAAAAGTTATTAGCGTAAACATGAGTGAAAAATTTGTGGTGGCGCTAGAGAGTTTGATCTAGAGACACCAAATTTGCTATAGTTAATGTTGGGACTGTCCTCTATCAGTGTGCCAAATTTCATAGCTTTCCCAAAAGCGGTTCTATGGGCTGCCATAGACTTCCAGAGCAGAGGAAGAAGAAGAAGAACGAAGAATAATAATAAGAACGCCAACGGATACAATAGGTGCCTACACACCTTCAGTGCTTGGCCCCTAAATATACACAGAGAAACACTAGGGACTAAAGGGATGATTAACCAGACACAGGTGTGACACACATAAGGGCCAATCAAAAACCATGGCAACAGATGAACAAACACAGGAAACTGAACTGGGAACAGTACAAATCAAACAAGATCACAAACAGATGTAGCACCTGTAAACACACAAATATTAATGTAACAAAGATGCACAATGGATCTGATGAACAACAAACAGCCTCAGTTTCAATCTGATGGAGAGACAGAGAGAGAATTCACTTCAGCCTGAAATATTCTCCACACCCTGGGCATCTTCTGTTGTGCTTTATTAATTTAAAACCTATTTTACAGCATCAAAGCAAAGCGTTATTAAAACATCAACAAACTGAAGTTCGCTTGAAACATTTAAAACAAACCCTCTCGCAGAAGAAAGCGGCGCCGTCATGTAACCAGGAGGAAATTGATAAGCCGTCTCAGGTATTGATTTACTGTTCTTTTGGCTGCGAATGTCAATCGATCTGATCTTGAGGAAGAAACAGGCGACTCTGAGAAGAAAAGATTCTATATGGAATCTTAAAGGGTTCCGTCATGGAATTATTCTATGGATTTAGTGTTAATTAATTAATTTTGTTAACTTTAATTAAATTTTATCAATTAAGCAGCTCGCAAACATACTTTATCATTAGAAAAACTAAAATGACTCATTAAACATAAAAGTATCATAAGACAATGCAATCATTTTCTCCTTATATAGAACCTTTTGGACATAAAGTGTTCTTTAAAACTGCGTCAAGAACTTAGAGTTCTATATATAACTCCACTGAACCTTTTTCTAAGAGTGTGTAATTCTGTATTCAGTTCAGCTTAGAGCGGCATAAACACTGCCATGAATGATGAAAATGATGTCAAACTGTATTATGAATAAAATATGTTATTTAACAGACTCCAAGAGGAGAATGCATTCAATATTTAGGGGTAAAAACTCTCTGCGTTGGTTTTTACTAATGTTATTTTGTGCTTTAGAACAGGGTTATTATTAACTAAAACATTAATTGAAATAAAGCTTAAAAATAAAATATAAATATCAGATGAAATACTTAAACTAAACTAAAATTAGAAACTGATGAATTACTTAACAAGTTTATATTAATGTGGTCGACGTCTGGAAACGTTCCCATCACTAATGGGCAGTCTAGCTGTTTTTGGAGAAGCTGACCAAACCTGTTGATTGAGCATCACATCTGCGATGTCATTTCCTCCTGACACCTGAGTAAACAAAAACAATGCAGGTAAAATACACTTATATAGACAAAATCACTGTCCCAGAACACAAACTCATTCAAATACACAACATAGAATTAATGATAGAAAAGTAGTGTTTTAGTGGTACAGAATTGATGTCACTGTTTCTTTAAAAGCAAATAAGGACGTTTAATATATATAGTCACGACTCAGGAATATATTCACAATGTATTAATATATCAGTAAACACTTCACAATAAAGTCCCATTTGTTAATGCATGAGCATTTCATTGGTTGCAGTAAGTATCTTAACGTTTCTTAACTTAGTCAACAAAAATACAACTGTTAATTGTTAGTTGATGTTAACAGATGCTACTTTTGATTTTAATCATTAGTAAATGTTGAAATTAACATGCTTTAGCAGTATTTTTCATTGTTACTTCATGTTAACTAATGCTCTAAAATCTGATTGGATGAAATGGCTGATGCATCAACTGAATTCTGTATCAGTTTTTATTTAAGTTAATTATTTGACATGGTAAAAAAATGGTAAATTATAATTAGTACTATTTAAATAGATTTATTTATTGTGTTTTATGTTCACAGACATAACTTTTTATGTTTATGAGAACTTTGTGTGTTTTTGACATAACAACCTTGTTTTTGTTTGTTTTTGGCAGAGTATCTGAGACACAAAGACTCCTCCCTCTTCTGGAAAGTGGGGCGGGGAGCAGCAGCTCATTTGCATTTAAAGACACATACACAAAAACAGCACGTTTTTGCTTCCACTCAAAAATTGGCTTTTACATGCTGTAATAAATAATCTGTGGGGTATTTTGAGACTCTGGAGACACCAGAGACTTATATTACATCTTGTAAAAAGGGGCATTATAGGTCCCTTTTAATCCTATAACTGTCCTGTTTATAGATCTCTGAGTTTGCCAACATGGCTGATGTAAATGTTTTTTTTGTTTTGAAGTAAAAATAAACCTTAGAATTAAATACATAATCTCCATTTCCATAATAAACCCCCTCTCTCATTTCAGTCTTTGTGTTGATGACGTGTTTGTGTCATTTTTAGCAAATGTTTAGCACAGATCAGGGTGAGCTAACAGAGTCAGACAGCCGTCTGTGTGTCTGCCGACAGCATGCGACGCCGACGCGACACGGCCACGCTGTGCTCAACTCTCCGAGAAATTGTTTGGTAACACTGTTTGATGGAGCCGTGTCAAATGTGAACTTGGCAGCTCCTGCGACATATGTGCACGGATCAACACAAACACACAGCCAGAGCTGAAATTGGTGTCAGGGGATTATAAACAATGCTGCCGTGTAATGTTGACAAACGATTGCTAACATTCAGGTTCTAATGGAATCCTGCACACACACAAAAAGAGAATATTCTGCCATCATTTACTCGCCTTCATGTTGTTCTAAAACCATGTGACAAAAACATTCTTTTTTCTGTGGTAAATAAAAGAATAAATTTTAATGAACGTATTGGAGTTTTTCATGCAGAAAGCCCCAAATGAGACGTTCTAGCTTTAAAAAGGGCACATAAAAGTAATCTATATGATTCATGAACAAATAATTTTTCATGTTTTTTAGTTAAAAGATTTAACCCAAAAGAAAACGACTTAAATTTCAGTCTGTTTCCTGCACAAATCTATCGTATGACACGTTTTAATTTAAAGTGCATTTTAAATAATTATGTTTTAATAATCTTTTCTCATGCTTTAAAGAAGTGCACTTAATTTGATGTGTCGACTAACATACTAAAGCACATGTAAAGTACTTGATTATAATTTTAACTGTGTGATTTGATATTACTATACTTTAAAGAGTTAATATATGTTAATATATGTTAAATGTTCTTAACTGCAACTTCGTCATTACAAATGTGCAGTTACAAATATACTTAAATACAGGTTTCAATAGAAATTACATTAAAGTATATGGTCGCACTTTATATTAATGCCCTATGGGTGGAGCAGAAACACTGTTTTGTGTGTGTGTCTTTAAATGCAAATGAGCTGCTGCTGCTCCCCGCCCCCCTTTCCAGAAGAGGGCAGAGCCTTCAGAGCTCGTGCCTCAGGAACACATGTAAAGTACTTGATTATAATTTTAACTGTGTGATTTGATATTACTTTAAAACTATACTTTAAAGAGTTAGTATATGTTAAATGTTCTTAATTGCAACTTCGTCATTACAGATGTACAGTTACAAATATACTTAAATACAGGTTTCAATAGAAATGACATTAAAGTATATGGTCGCACTTAATATTAAGTGGCCTTAACTACTATGTACTTACATTTAAATTAATCATTTGATACAATGCACTTATTGTGTACATACATGTTTTTACATTGTACTTATATTTTAAAAATACCTGCATGTAATTACATCTGTAATTAATTTCTGTAATTACATTTATAATTACACTGTTGACCCATCCCTTACACCTTACCCTACCCATACCACCAAAGCTTTCCCTAACCTTACCCGTATCCCCCTCAAAAGCAGCAAAAGTGATTTGCAATTCAATATGTACCCAATAAGTACATTGTACTTATTTTTGATGAAAGTACATAGTAGGTAAGGCCACCTAATATAAAGTGGGACCAAGTATATTTTAGTTTATCATAAATGCTTCTTAGTATATTCATCAATACACTTAGATATATTTCGAAGAAAAAAGAATTTTGAAATTACATATAATGATTGGGTCAAAAATTCTTAAGTTCTGCATTTAATAGACATTTAAATTATAATACATTATCATTTAATTGTAAAAAAACCCATAGAAAGCATTACATTCAGTTCGCACTTAACCTTTATCCTATTATGACCTATTATGCCCATTCTTACAAGATGTAATAAAAGTCTTAGGTGTTCTCAGAATGTGTCTGTGAAGTTTCAGCTCAAAATACCCCACAGATCATTTATTATACCATGCCTAAATGCCCTATGGGTGGAAGCAGAAACACTCTGTTTTGTGTGTGTGTCTTTAAATGCAAATGAGCTGCTGCTGCTCCCCGCCCCCCTTTCCAGAAGAGGGCAGAGCCTTCAGAGCTCGTGCCTCAGGAACTCCGACACCTACGTACAAAACAGGAGAAACAGTACATTACCTTGTCTTTTCTTTTCTCCCGTGCATTCAGGGTAATTCACCCATTTTTAAAAGCTAAACTTCCTTTAAGTTAAGTGCTGTGTTTTTAGAACGCCGTTTCCTGCGCGAGATGCTGTAGCGCTGCATTCACACAGGGTTTTGCGTTAACGCTTCTCATTTACTTTGAATGGGTGATGTCACGTGTTGCCGAACTGAATTGTGGGTTCTGTCACATCACTAATTCACCTGATAAATCGTGACATCACAATATATAGAAAACGCGAAAGACATTGTGAGACACTGCTTATGATTTATGATGAATATAAAAAAGGAGCGAGTGGATTTTAACCATTATAGGGTGGTTGTGTAACACCAAATTTATGTTCATCACCATGAAAAGTGGATATATTCCTCTTTTTAAAACTATGCCGAAGTGTACGCCTTTTTCACAAGGGTTTATAGTGCTTCTGTATCCTTTTTGAGCTTGAAAATCTCTCTTTAACATTGTTTGACCATCAAAACAACAGTGTTACCGACTGTTTAGCCAAAGATCTGCTCATCTAAGGAAAAAGTTGCGACGTTTAGCAGCAAAAGCAGCCAGAGAAGCGTTAGCAGTTACAGGGGATTTGCTCAAGCCGTACGGCAGCGTGGACGGCAATTTGTCCTGTGCCGTGGCACCTGTCCCAGGGATTACCATCATCCAGAGCTGTCAGAGACACTGAAGGGCTCTCAGACGCCTTAAAATAAGAGTTACAGAACGACACGTAAACAAGAGACTAAAGTGTGTGAAACACAAGAGCTGTACGAGTGTGTGCGCTCACGGTAGTCTGCCTCGGTTTACTCTTTTATGGCTTTTAGGCATTTCCGTTGGGTTTAATCCATCTTATGTTAACTGGTACTCCTCCACATAAGTTCGACCTAAGATTAACTAGCGTTCAGTAGCCAACACCCACTTTAAGGTGTCTTTTTAACCAGGCTGTGGGTTCGTTTGCTGGCATACGTGTGTGTGCGCGCGCCCTTGAAAAGATGCATTGGCAGGCTAAGATTGGTGTATATCGCAGCACTGGATAAATTGGAAATGATCAGGGGAAATTTGAATTGCAGTGCGGAATATGAGGGTGCAGGTGAGGGGAATGGCCGAGTTCCATAATGCATCACTCTGCTGCATATAGGGAGCTATGCCATCGCTAATGCAAAACAAATTGCTCAAGGGAGTAAGACGTATGAATATACGTCAAACTCGAGCGATGTACAGCGTGACATTAAAGTATATTGAGTACTTCAGGTGGGCCGTTATCATTTTGAGTCATTTCAGCCATGTGATTTGACGGTGAGGATGGTATTTATAAAAGTCCTTATGGATTTGTTCTTCTTTGACAATGATGTACACATTCACAAGAGGTTGATTTTGCCACAGCCGCTCAAGAGCTTTCATGAACACATGGTAACTAAGTAACGGCCTGATATGATCATCGGCTCACTGTCAGCTTCGCTAGCATTGTCGTATCTGGCGTCAGAATGTCGACATATCAGATCGACAAACTCAGCACCGAAACGCAGCGCTGGCGGCGACACAACGCTGAGGAAAAGTTCATCAACACCTCATGACGACGTTCCTCAGATACAGCAGTGCGGGATTTTTATTAATCTTTTCTTTTAATTATAAATTAAGGACGCATTAAAAACAATACTCTTGGAAACTATTTTTAACCATACAGTTTATCAATTTTGCTATTTTTCAAATGCCCTTTTAGGAGATCATATCATATTAAACTAGTATAGGAAAAAATAAAGTATAAGTGGCTAATAATCAATTAACCTAGTTAACTGAATGAGACATAAAAAGTATAGCTATAATCAGAGTGTAAATTTGATGTGATTTATTAAAATATAGTGGAAAAATACAATGAAAATGAAATAAAATAAAACCAAACAAAATAAATGTTTAAAAAAGGAAAGTTTTTAATTAACTTCTACAAACATTGGCTGCTGGCTGGTGCCAGTGAAAAATAAATATAAAATAAATAAAATAAATAAATAATAAAATAAAAAATAAATTAAAAATAAAATAAAATAAATAAAATATAAAATAAAATATAAAAAAAATATAAAAATAAATAATAATAAATAATAAAATAAAATAAAATAAAATTCTTTTTTAGTATCAACTTTTACAAACTTAGAGGTTATTGGAGTTAATATATTATCTTAACCTTAATTACATAAAATTGTTCTTCATTAGAATTTTTGTGCATGAATAAATTAAACTAATGAAATTAAATATTTCAGATTTCTCAGGGTTTTCTCTTTAGCATCAACTTGATGTTGAGCAAGTTGAGCAGATCATTGCAGCTCAGTTTTTAAAGTTAATATATTAATATTTTAATATTTAATATACTTAATATATTAATATTAACTCTATTACAGTTGTGGTCATCATTATTGGCACCTTGGTGAATATGATCAAAGATGATTAAAATAAGATAATGCATTAACCTTTGCTCTTTAATTCATAAAAATAGTAAAATCTAACCCCTTTCATTGAAGGAAAAGAATTGAAATTGGGGGAAAATTACATTATGAAATAAATGTTTTTCTCCAAAACACGTTGGCCACCATTATGGCACCTTTACTCAATACTTTTTGCACCTCCTTTTTCCCAACACAACTTTGATCTTCAAAAAATGGTCTCATATAGGGCCTAGAGAGTTTGGAGAACACCTGAACAAGAGATCAGAGATCATCCTTCATGCAGAATCTCTCCAGATCCTTCAGATTCCAGCTCCATGCAGGTGCTATCTCATTCTGTCAGTTCACTCCCCATTTCCTTCAACAGGGTTCAGGTCGGGGACTGGGATGGCATGCAGAGCTTCAGAAGCTTTTTGCTCAGTACATTTTGGGTGGTGGGTTTTGGATATCATGGTCCTGATGGAAGATCCAACCACAGCCCAGTATTGGATTTCTATGCAGAAAGCGGTAACAGTTTTGATTTTTTATCTGTTAGTATTTGTAGAATCCATGAGGCCATGTATCTGAACAAGATGTCCAGGACCTCCAGCAGAAAAAACAGGCCCACACCTTAAAGCTCCAGCAGTATATTTAACCATGGGTGCTTTTTATCCATTTGTGCACCAAACCCATCTGTGGTTTGCTGCCAAAAAGCTCTTTTTTTAGTTTCATCTGCAGAAAGCCAGTCCCTTTGAAGTTCCAGTCTTGTCTGACAACTGAATTATGCTGGAGATTGTTTCTGGTGAGAGCAGAGATTTTTCTTGAAACCCTCCTGAACAACGTGTGGGATGTAAGGTGCTTTGATAATTTTTTAGGCTTTCTGAGACTCAAGACTCATAATCTCTGCAATTCTCCAGCTGTGATCCTTGGAGAGTCTTTGTCCCTCAAACATTGCCTCCTCACTGTGCATTAGGACGATGAGCACACTCGGATCCATCTTCCAGTGGCAGATTGTAACATCTTTAGTTGATTGAAACTTCTTAATTATTGCCCTGGGTAGCTGGGGATTTAATGCTGTTCAGCTATTGTCTTACAGACCTTTGCTATTTTTAATGAGCGCTCAACAATATTTTTGCTGCACATCCGAACTATATTCTTGTTTTTTCTCATTGTGATGAATGATTAAGGGAATTTGGCCTCTGTGTGTTTTCTCATGTTTATATTCCTGTGGAACAGAAGTCATGGGCTGACCAATTTTCATGGTCATGATCACCTGGGTGCTAGCCGGGAGGGAATTGAATGGTGAATATTCAAGATATTTACTCGATAAAATCATATTTACCAAGGGGGCCAAAATAATTTCTGACACACATTATTTAATTAAATATAAAAACAATCAATTTGAATCTGTTAACTTTAAATTATACAAATTGAAAATAATCATGTTGTACATCATTAAAATATAGTGCAAAAAATAAAATTAATATATTAGCCCACTTACATAAACTACAGATCCAATGTCTGCAAATGCCAACACACACCAGTGACTTCAGACTCTTAAGAATGAATAAATGGGGTGTTGTGAGAGCCGGGGGGGAAATACAGACTTTATTGAGAAAACTGGTATGTGATAGCAGACGTAGGGTGTGAACATTTATCCAACTGGCAAAGAAAACATCCCTCAAACTCGAAGTCCTATAGGTGGGTCCAAATTAAGGGTCAAACTTGCTGCTGAGAGATATGACGCTTCTGCGACATAAGATGGAGCAGCATGGAGTTTGAATGCTGAACAAGACTGCAGAGGCTGGAAACTTGAGCCGGAAACCTACATAAATTAAATGAATAAATATTTCAAGCAATAATGAAAAAACTAGTTATCAAGCTCATTTAATGTTAAATATTGAAAATGAAACAAAAATTAAATCCTAATATATAATTCACACATAAAACCCACCAAAAGTATTTGTACTGTCCTAGTAGCAATTAATGTGATTATTTGGTCTTCTGCTCACAGATATTTTGGGCGATGAAAGGACATACTCAAGTTATTAACTTAAACTTATAATTTATTTGAAAATTCCTAAATTAATTTCTGCTGTCAGGAGCTCTAAAAGTGCAATTTCTCATTCCATAACAACTTGAAAGGAATTATGAAATATTATGAAAAGGAAATTTAAAAAGGGACAAGCCCAAAATAATTGAACACTTACATTTTAACATTCTAAAAATGAGGAAAGTAATTTAAAGAGACACAATAAAAAGTTTAACTTATTATAATCCATCATGATTTTCTTTCAAATCATCTCTGTTATTGAAGAATCACGATAAACATAAAAAGACGTCTTGTGTTCGACTGAGACACATCTTGGCAAACGAATTCATCATTCTGTATACGGCAGAGTGATTGTTTGATCTGTCCAAACGCAGAGGAGCAACCTTAATGAATACGAGAGCAAACTTTGAAAACGTTACGCGGTCAGTGAAGGTGCAAGTCTTGGGATGAAGCCAGTTTGGATCCATTCAAAACAACATCCATCATTAGGTAAGGCTTATTTCAGCCCAAGTGTTACAATTTCATCAGTAACGGGGTGCTGTACTGAGTCTTAATTCATATATTCGCAAGCAATGACATGCTGCCAAGGAGAAGAAAAAAAAACAAATAAAAAAAAAAAACAATAAAATAAAAAATGTAAACAGATATTCTCACAACAATTAACTTCTGAGCAATATATATGCATCAAACTAAGTAACATGCTACCAAATATTGCTGCTGACAATGGGAGACAGCAAAAAATGCAATAAAAGATAAAATAATAATTAAGATAATTTCAGAATCATCTAATTACTATGAAATAATAAATGAAAAGATAACATCATAAAAGAAAATACTAATGTTTTCAAGTTTTTCTAAATATCTAAAGAATAAATGTCTACAAAAGATAACAAAGTTGAAAATAACGATATAAAATAGGTTAGTAGTTTTAGGTATTCTAAAATTAAAATACCCTAAAAGATTTAAATAAAATAAAATAAATAAAATAAAATAAAAGACTAAATAAATAAAAGCTAAATAACAAGAAAAAATAAAATACTAAATAAAAATAAACTAAGATAAAAAAATAAATAAATAAATAATAAAATAAAATAAAAACGAATAAAAAATTCAGCTTAGTACTGTCTCGGTTTTCTAATCAACTCGACAAAATACTGCGTGACAAATAAACAAATAAAATAAATAAAATAAATAATAAATAAAATAAAATAAATAAAATAAAATAAAGTAAAATAAATAAAATACTAAATGTTAGCTAGTAGACACTTAGGAGTTTCTATTAACTCCACAAATATGATGCTGACAAATAAATAAAAAAAAAAATAAAAAAATAAAAAAATAATAAAGTGTAGCTAGTTTAGCTAGGGTAGTTTTCTAATTAACTCCTACAATAGACTGCTGACAAAAATAAAATAAAATAAAAAAATAAAATAAAATAAAATAAAATAAAAGAATAAAGGTTTAACTAGTTAACTTTAAGGTAAAAGACAATATGACTGCTGGACAAATAAAATAAATAAAAAATAATAAAATAAAAAAAAAAGATAATACTGTTCAGCTAGTATTCTCTAAGTTTTTCTAATTAACTTCTACAATATTGGCGCTGACAAAAAATACAAATAAAATAAATAAAATAATAATAAAAATAAAAATAAAAATAAAAAAGAAAAATCTAAAGTTTAGCTAGTTTAGCTACTCTTTAGTTTTTAATTAACTCCTCAAATATTGATGCTGACAAAATAAAATAATAAAATAAAATAAAATAATAAATGTTTAGCTAGTTTAGCTACTCTTTAGGTTTTTCTAATTAACTCCTACAAATATTGACTGCTGACAAATAAAATAAAATAAAATAAAATAAATAATAAAATAAAATATAAAAGATAATAAATGTTCAGCTAGTTATTCTCTAAGTTTTTCTAATTAACTTCTACAAATATTGGCTGCTGACAAATAAAATAAAATAAAATAAAATAAAATAAAATGTTCAGCTAGTTATTATTTTAATTTATTTCTATTAACTTCTACAAATATTTGCTGCTGACAATAAAATAAAAAAAAAATAAAATAAAATTACAAATAAATCATGTTTATAAATCATGTTAGTATTAAGTGTACTGCCTTTAAGCTCATTTTAATTTTTAAAAGAAATTTCAATATTTAAATGAAATATTGTGTTACAGTAATAAGAATCATCATTAAGAATAACATAATAAGTATTTTAAAATGGCAGACACATTATGGTACTGAGAATCTGAGGAAATGTGTTCAGCTGTCACAATACAAACAAATCTTAATGGCACAATTAAAATGATTTTTATTTGACTATTTTGTAAGTAAGGCATGTGAAGTCAGAAGAACCATCGGGTTTTATGAGCTGAGAGAGAAACATCTAAATCTTATCGATCATTTCTGTTTTCTGGGAAACACAATCGATCGATTCCTCCATCCTCTGGAGTTTCACACTCAATCACAATCTCCACAGCTGATGTTTCTACACACAGTTTTACATTTGCAGCTCATGTATACTGACACGGCGTCAAACTGTGCAAATCTGCAAAAAAGCAGGAATAAACCGAAATGTAAGTTCACCTCAGTCAAAAAAGCAGAATGACCCGTGTGTGAATGAGCTTGATGGATTCAGGCCTTTGAGATGAGAAGCAATTCCTGATAATGATGGACAGCTGCGAGGAGACAATAGGTTGCTAGGCGACAGCATGTCGAACAGACAGGTATGTCACGGTGGCCAGAACGAACAGAGAGAGTGGCATTACCCTGGAGACGGAGGAGAGAAACAGAGAGATGGAGCGCCCAGACGGGCGGGGGACGGAGGACGTGATGATCGTGCTCTAGAGCTGCTGACAGGTGTGTTTTACAGGTGAGCGTTCTCTGCTGAACACATTAATACATCACACACAGAAGAACTGAACACCTGGAGATCCGGACAGCCCACAGACTCCAGTGATGATGGACACAGGACTTATGAGACTAAGACTTTGGCGTGAACTCACATTTATGCATTGAACAGACATTTTTATCCAAAGTGACTCAAAAATGAGGAACATGAGATGATGTGGTGCAATACAAAACACTGTTCAGAAAAGAACAAAGATAAGTCAGAAATATTAAAAATATTTTACTAAATGATCAAAAAAATCAAATAAAAAAATGAAATATGTGCATAATATTCATGTATATTAGGGATATACACACATATATATATTATATATATATATATATATATATATTATACAAATTAATGCATTAAGTAATAGAAAATTGTTCATAAAGAATAAAAAAAACTTAAATAAACAAAAATTTTTAAATGAAAATAAAATACATAAGAAATACACGTATATATTAGCAATCTCAAACTTAATGCAATAAATAAATAATTATTATGAAAAAATATTTATAAAGAATAAATAAAACTAATAATGGAAAAGTATAAGGATATTTTGTTAGAGTTTAGAGAAAACAAAATCTAAGATAAGATAAGATAAAATAAAATAAAATAAATAAAATAAATAAAGTTCAGCTAGTTATTCTCTTAAGTTTTTCTAATTAACTTCTACAATTGGGTGCTGATGGTGCCAGTGAGAAAATAAAATAAAATAAAATAAAATAAATAAAATAATAAAATAAAATAAAATAAAATAAAATAAAAAATATCATAAAGTACCTAAATAAATAAATAAATATTTTATTGCATTAATACCAAATATTGTATTTGTATATAATTGTATAAATACATGGATACTTATATATTTCTATATATTAGAGATCTCAAACCTAATGCAATAAATAATTAAATAAATTATTATGAAAAAAAAACATTTATAAGAATAAATAAAAAGCAATTTATGTGGAATACTGTTAGGATATTTTGTTAAGAGTTTAGAGCAAAATAATCTAATGGTTTTTGTATACAAGTACAGTAATGCATTAAATTTATAAAACACATTTATTTTAAAATAATGAATATATAAATAATAAATAGATCAATTACAAAACCATTTATTCATCTAAAACCTGATTGAAATCTTTGAATCTGAGCTGATCAAAACTGATCGGTGAATTCACTTACAGTCCCAAGAGCAGCACCTGTTTATCAGTAAATGATGGACAAAGATGCTCTTCACAGCTAATTTATCTATACATGGAAAACTGAGATATGTAGGGAAATAAAGTCATTTGCACCCTTTAAATGGTGCAATTTAATTACCATCGAAGCTCAGCAAGTGAAATATCACCTATATGTTAAAACACAGCATCATTCACAGAAGTGTTAATGTGAACACCTGCGGAGGAACGCAGGCCGAAAACAACTCTGATTGACTGACATACAGAAATGGCCAATTACATCTCAACTGCGTATTACACCAATCCCGAGACAAACCCTTTGCATTCTGATGTCAGACTGACATACAAAGACGACTGAAATAATCGCATCCCATTCACTCTAGCAAGTTCAGATTACTATAGCATTTACAGTAAAATCATACTTCTCAAATGGCATAAAATCTGTTCCTGGTTGCATAAAGCACCTTAAGTGTAATTTCCCCTTAAGATCGCCCTCAACTTAAAGGTGTTGCACAAAATAACCCTTAAACCCTTAAGCAGGTTTAATCCACGTTTCTCTCTCATCTCTCTGACAGCGAGTTACACACAAACCGCCTCGTTTCATTTGCTCTGGATGAATATTGTTGGTGTTACAGGGCTTGAATTTCAGTGTGGGATTGCATGTATTGTGCATAATTTTACTCATTCCCACAGATTTTGTTCTTACGCCCACAGTGAGCCACATAAAGCCGCCTCTCAGTGCTAAATTGAGTTCTTTTTCGCTGTTTATTGCGCTTAAATGGTCAAATACACACAAAATAATGTCAAAATGCCGGTCTTGGTGAGTATTCACTTAAACACAGTCAGTTATGTTTGAAGTGAACGTAAAAAGTTGAGAAAGAAAACGCATGTGTATCAGTATAATGGATCCGTGCATCAGCTCTTAAAGGACAGCAGCCTAAAATACCTGCTGACAAATTATGAGATGATATTAAAAATATCAATATGGCAGTTTTTCTGGTCTGGTCTGACATGCACTCCTAACACCCAGAAGTCAGAAAATGTGCCGGCGCGTTTTGCTGGATTTTTTTCACATAGCAGCAAAATCAACTTAAAATACTCTGTCATTAGAGACAGAAGTAATATATCAATTGAAACTATAGAATGTCTTCTTTTATTTGTCTACACTCACAAAAAAAACTAAATGTTGTGCTTTTTGCAAAATACAGAAAACTAACATGATGAGCGACCTGTCATCTCTCTTTGAATGAAGTCCAATCTGATACTCCCTCAGAAAATGAAATGTAACTTAGTGAATACTTATCACACAAAAATGAGACATTTATCTAAAGAAACGCTGAAATGTCAGGTTTTAAATCAAATCAAAAACAAATATTCTCTGTTTATGTAATCTTTTTGAAAAGAGAGACAGGTCAGTCGTTTGCGAGTCAGCTCATTATCCGCTAATGCGGCTACGCCCACGAAGTGAGCGCTATTCAGATGCAGATCACTGACTGGAAGCAGGAAAGTTTTTCTTTTTTCTTCTTTTTATTTTTTTTTTCTCCAGTGCAGAAACACCAAATGCCAGGTGTGATGTTCACTTATATCTTTGAACAGGATTTATTTCCAGGTATAACTGTGTACTCAAAATGTGTCTTTGACTCTAATTTATATAGTTAATTATATTTTAAATAAACTTCAAACAAATGATATATTTCTTTTGTCATTGCATTCTTTCTTAGTTGACTCAGTCACATTCCTGACTGAATGGCTCATTATGCGGCTCATTAGGGGCAGGGTCTTAATCTCCTCAGGTGTGAATCACAGCATTATTCATGAAGATTCATGCCTCTTCGCATATGGCCTGTGCAAACAATACATTGTTTTATGTGTACGAGTAGGCAGGATAATTTTCACATCATTTTGAAACAAAAACTCTAAACTAAAATGAACAGTTCCCAAAAGTCTTGTTATTTTTTTTTTTGTATGTATGTATTATTTCAGTGACTTATTTTTGTTTGTTTTTTCAAAAACCATGCATATACGTAATTCTCTCAAAAATACAAACATATTATTACACATATTATTGTGGCCTAGTTTCTGCAGAATACAGTGTAATTAGACTTTTGTCATTAATATGTTTATAAACAACTGAAAAAAGCACAAATGTCAGGGCATGTCAAACTACACCAGTACCCCAAATCAGAGGGTTAAAAAAGATACTTATTTAAAGGTTCTTAACGTGTAGTAAGAGTTCTAATTATAATTGTATTGTCTTGAAGACTGATGTTGAAATGGTTCTTTGTGTTTGCACACTGAGTCCAAAATTTTCATATGCATTTTTTCGTATTCGTGATCCTAAAATTTCGTCATGCACAGAGACCTTGCACACTGAGTCCGATGCGTATTAATTGAATCTGTTGAGAAAAAATTCACAAAACAATACAAAATGGAGTCTTCTAGCAGTGAGCACAATTTAGTTGTCCCCTCTCTTTTTAAAAAGAGAAAAAGAAAGAGGAAATATTGGGTCCATCCAATCCCGAGATTGCATAGAGAGAAAGGAGAGTTCACCTCATCAAGGAGCTGCGTGATTATCCCGAGCGTTTCAGAGTTTACTTCAGGATGTCAGTGGCTCAGTGTGATGCCACCTCATAACTGATTTTCTGGAGCTCAGCTATTGACCCTTCGCCGGGAGTTTGATTGACAAGCGATCTAACCAATCATAATGCCGAATCCGCCTTTTTGTCCGACAAAGCAGTCAGGAGTTAGAAGATTAACCTTGGTGGACTTGAACTTGAAAAATGGTGTGTATTTACGTCTTTCCGCGTTTTAAACAACATTCCTTCTGATGTTCATTCATGTTTATTTGATGTTATAAATTAACTAGTAGGAAGAGATGATCGGTTCATGAGCCGCTTAAGCTGAGGCGCTACAGCGATCTGTCACGACACATTAAAGAGCCATTGTTCGAATTTCTTTAAAAAAATTACACAATTTGAAAGACTTTGTTTAATATCATAAGTAACCTGCTCTGTCTTGTCTGTCGACGTGTTGTCAGTGTCCACTTTGCTCTGCGATGTATTTTTCACTCTGTGTGGAGTAACAGTGCCATGGCTTGTTGGAAAAATTACCATCAACAGTAACTAAGGAGGTCGAAATATCAATAAATTTTAACTTTCAAGTTGTACAGTAACTGGTTTCATTGTCCACAACATGACACGACACAAACAAGAATTTAGTAGTTAAAAATCGCATAATCTGACTATCGTAACAGACAAAAATATGGTGTAGTGTATCGAATGTGTGCCTTGTTAGTGGGTTGTTGGGAGAGAAAACTGTATAGCTAAACTTTTGAGCGAAGTCAGCACAAATGCTTATCTTGTTGATATGAGAAACTCTGAAGCATCTGCTGGGAAACAAGATATTTAAAGCTGAATTTGTATCCTAGGGTTTCAGGAATACCCACGAGACGATCCGGCCGCGCGGAGGTAGATGAAGAACCTCAACGGTCTTTAATGCGAGTCAGAGTTTATATGCTAATGTGCACCTTTTCTCATTTGTCTTTTCATGAGAGGTTTATGAGAGTTACAGAAGAGTTTAACAAAGGGCTGGAGACGTGAAGTTTTTCTAAAAGCGCAGATGACCTGAATGGTTTGAGAACGTATGGTTTCACTGGCTCTGAAATCTTCATTTAGTAGACACTTTTATCCAAAGTGACTCACCGTACACTTATTACAGGAACATTTGCTCTGGAGGAACCTGGGGTTAAAGGGTTAATTACAATTCTGTCATCACAACTGATTCATCCTCATGATGGTCCAAACCTGCATGACTTTCAAAAAATGTCCAAAATGTCCCAAGTGATCTTTTCTTTTTACGCTAATAACTTTTGAGCCATAAGGGTTAGAAAGAAATCATTTTCAGACCATGCCGACAAAAAGTTGCAAAAATAGTTTGTGCAAACGAATTTTACATAACGCTTGCAAAAATAGATGTAAGGCTCTATCTCCTCAAAGCTTTATTGTAATCAGACCAAACTTGGTCCATGTCATCACAAGCATGACCTGAGGTGCAATTTGGTTCAGCGCCACCTACTGGTCTGGAGATATGAAAATTGGCTATTTTTGCTTATAACTTCTGAACAGTTTGTTCCCATATTGGCCATTTTGGGTGTCTGCCATTTTGAATTTTGTCGCAAAATGCTGTATTTTATGAACACATGAATGTATCGTTACGAAACTCGGTATATGGATCATCAGCACGATGCCCTGAAGGAGTCTGCAGTGCTTCAGAACCGCGCTGCCTAGCGGTGAAAAAAAAAAGATTTACAAGCTTATAACTTTGGATGTGGTTGACTTATTTTCATGGGAGTCATCTCCTTAGATTCCTGAATCCTTGCCGAGTCCAACAATACCAAACAAAGAAAATCGAAAACATAGGTCGCTGACTACACGCTAATGGCCAAAAGTCAAAATTTTGATAGTATGTGGCAAAAAAATTGCAATCAAAATCAGGTGTGGGTAATTTTTTAAATGTTCATACATATAAATGTCTATAACTCTAAATGAAATTATGGGGGCACTCTGAGGACACACAAAAAAGTGTTGGGACTGCACCACTTGGTGGCGCTATAATTGATCAAAACTTGAAATTAGCTCTAACTACAGTGCCGTTGGTCTGATTGACTTCAAAACTGACATGCAGTGTCTTTGTCTCAGTTGCTATCATAGTCCATTATGACATTGTTGTTCTGCTGCTATAGCTACCTTGTTTGCTTCTGTTGTGCTTAACCCCTTAATTGCTGCTTGCAGCTATATTTCAATGTGTTACCGTTTCTTGGTAATTAATAGTGAAATTTACTAGCAATTTCTAAATGTAAAAAGTAAATTCTACACCAAAATTGTTTTCAGTCTGAGATGGATGCAAAAAAACCCCAAAATAACATCTAAAATACCATAAAATTAGTCTATAGCAGTATATTTCTATAACAGTATATTAAAAGTCATCTAATAGCTTTGTGTGAGAAAAAGCCTAAAATTGAAGTTGTTATTCACTGAAAATGCACTCTATTAATTCAGAATATATGCAAACATGCATGAGATTTGGGAAGATTTAAAGTGAATAATGACTTCATTTTCAGCCTGTTTCTCATCTGAAGCTATCGCATGACTTGTTCTTTTGGAGCTCGACATTGTGGAGTGGAATAAATGACAGAACTTAATTTTTGGGTGAACTATCCTTCACTCACACTTCTGGCCACACCATCTGCAAACAGCGACATCATTCAACACGTGATCCATAAAACCTCCATCTATCGGCAAACATATGCTTTTGAACAACACCAACTTCTTTTCTTTATACAGTCTGTCTCTTGAGCGTCTCGGCCGTGTGTTTCATCAACATACATTCGCTTCACTCTCACAGCTGAAGCAGCTCCGTTTCATCAAGTACTGATTGCTTTTTTCCTGCTGTTGTTTCGGAAATTCATATCAAGCGAGACGCCCGGCGAGGCAGAGCCGTTATATATTAGCCACATCAGTTTTATTATAACAGTATGAAGACCATCATGATTTTGATAAGCTGAGCCGCCCGTGAGGGTGTAAAATGGATGGGGGTATTTTGTTGATTTATGAAAATGCACACTGTCTTTTTGTTGTCTTGTTTCCTCATCGAGCGAACTTAATTCTGCATATTGAAAATCCATCATTTCCACTCAAGGTTACGGCAGAGTCAAGTTGGGAATAATTCTGGGAGATGAAGAGAGAGAGAGAGAGAGAGAGTGAGTGTAATGTTGTTTTATTGAGTAGAAGGACGATTTACGTTGCTCTTTGTGATGGCTGAATCATCTCAAACAAGCTTGAGGTAAATGACCGTTCCTACCAACAACTTTACAGGCCGTAAACAACACACACACACATACACACACCTGATTGTGCATTCAGGAGCCTTTGAGTAGCTGCTGAATCACTTCTGAATACTAAATATCATCAAAGGTTACAGTCTGACCAGGGGAACGCCTTAAAAACACACGCAGACAATAAAACAAGCCGTGAATCATGATGCCATGAACTTGGTGGTCGGCTTGTTCAGGATCGGGATCTGATCAGGAGCTGACTATTAAACTTTACTTTTTTCAGTAAGCAACATGCTAAAGACCACCCAGAACACCTTAGCAACCACATAGCAATGCCCTGGCAACCACAACACCCTAATGGCAGTGAGTTTTGCAGAGGCAAAAACCTCTTACATTTTCATACTTCTAAGTGTTTTGAGGTACTATGTTACTTTCCTGAATCATAAATCACAAAATGATTAATCTTGATCGTTTAGTCCTTAAAACTTTACCAAATCCCTCACTGTCCTCCCTGACATGAGAGATTGCAATACATCCAGTTATCTTGCAATATAAAGACGCATGGCGCTACTGAACAGTTATAAACTCAGAGAAGATGGAGACGATCATTCAGATCTGTCACGTTTGGTTTGCTGTTTTAGTTATAGACAGACGAGGAGAATAACAGTGCTGAAACTCTCTGGATACATGGAGAGAAAACTACTGCTGTAAACAAAGATCTTCCCCTGTGTGTGTGAGAAAAGAAAAACAAAGTTATTTATTTCACTTTTTACACGTGTGTGTCCAGGGAAATATGGAGAGGTACTGACAATATGGTACTGTATCTTATTGCTTAATTAAATGAGCACAGTTATGTACTACAACTTAGGAAAATCTTGGATAAATAAATAAATAAATATCCTGTGAGTTTCAGGACCTTTCAAAGGATCCTAATGCTACGAATACGGTTATTTATTTTCAACAATGTGAATGTCTCAGTTGAGCTTTATTTATTTGAATTTGGTACATTTCACTGTGGATTCTTTGGTAAATCAATCAAATTTCGGCGCAGGCTTTGCAAACTTTTACGATATGGACTCGACAGTAATGCAACAACATGTCAGTAACTGTGTTCATTCTAATGCCTGATCTGATATTAATGATTCATGTACAGTCAGATGATCTTTGTCTGTGTGTCAGTAAATCAAACCAGTGCCTTAACAAGCAACTTCACGTTGTTTCTCTTAGTAGGATAAAAATAAGCTGTTGATTAAATTATATAAAGAAACCTATCAAAAGAGCACTCCCTTTGCAATCGCTGGAGCTGTCAATCAAACAGAGTTCTGAACTTGCGGCAAAACTCCCATTTTAGTTACAATGCATTTTCACTGTTAGTTACAATGAAAGCATTTGTTAGTGTGCAGAAATTGAGTTGCAATGATGAGATCACTGCTTTCATGCCCTCAACAACATGACAGTGATCAACTACAATGTTCATCACTGCAACCTTTCATGCCACGATCTAAATATAATGCCATAGATCTAAATGTGATGCAGCATTTTTCACAATTAAGTTAACTTTGAGAAATGTAATAGTAAAAAAATGTGCTAAACATTTTTGAAAGAGTTCCACATGTAATATTTCAAGCTATTTCATATGCAAAAATGTTAGCCAATCACAGTAGTGGGCGTTTACACTGAAGTCTCACAGCAGACACGCCCCTTAAAACAGAGCGTTCAAATCAGAGGGATAAAATCAGTGCCTTTTATTTCTAAATTATGACAATTATTGTGATGTAAAAAACATTAACATTATAAGTGCACCACAGGAAACATTATAAAACAATAAAACCATGCAGTTTATGACCCATTTAAAGAAAAAAAAAAAAAATTCTCCCAAGTAATAATGTAAATGATACACCCTCTCATTTGGTACATTACTATAATATTAGAGGTTAAAATTAACAACAGATCTATTATATTCAGCTATTTATTTTCATATATAATAATTACACTCAAATAAAAACTGAAATGTTTGTATACAACTCAGTTGCACATAAGAGTTTTCATAAACACTGACAAATTATTCAAGCATACATATATAATTAACATTAAATAAGTTCTTTTCTAGTGTTTTTTATAGCTAAGTAATGAGCTGTGAACACTGGATAACACATTGTTCACAAGCTGTTTTATTGACATCTTTCTGCGGTTGAAACAATGATTGAATGATTACATGAGATATGATGTATTTCAGGCATTTGTACTGTATCTTTGAACATACCTTCCGATGTTCATGCATGTTTTTTTTCATAATGTAGCTTGTATTATAGAGGAAGAAAAGACTCACACTGCCGCTTGAACTGAGGTGCTACAGTGATCTGTCACATCACATTTAAGAGTTAAAACATCATTTATCATTTGAATTTTGTAATAAAATGGACAGAGTTTGAAAGCTGAGATTTTGTTTCTTATCAGAAGTAACAAAGCACAAAGCTCTTTGCAATTATTGGATGTTTTTCCATACACTAATGTTTAGTGTAGGGAAAAACTGTGGACCTGGCAACCCTGGCTTGAACTACGGGTGATTCGTAGGGTCAGCTAAAACCTGCTTTAAAAAATGCATTGATTTTCTTTCATTTTGACAGCCCTAAATTCAACACAAGAGGCATTTTCTGCACACAGAGTATGAGTTGCAATCTGACGTTTTCCCGCCCCCTTTTGATTGACAGGATATAATCGGCTCCAATCAGCTGTTTTTAAACAATCAGCAGATAGTGAAAATAATTGCTTGTATCGGACAATACCGATTATTGGCCGATACATTGATGCATCCCTAAAATAAACACTTTAAATAAAACAAGATATGCACTCTCACCTCATTTAATTTTTGAAAAATTGTGTCTTTCCAAGTAAAACAGTGGGATATTATTGCTGTAGAAGTATTTTTCTTTATTAGCTCATGTTAACAAATGAAACCTTAGTGTAAAAGTGTTGCAGAAAAGTTGTCTCAGAGGTGGAGAAAGTTACTACATGATGATAAAAGATTTTGAAGGCAAACTTTTTGTTTCTTCAGAATAACAAGAATCTTGAAACAACGAGACTGAGAAAGTAAACGGCGTCTGTTTTTAGTTAAAAGAGCAGTTATCTTGAAAAGAATCCCTCCGTGAGAAAAATGTGAGAAAAAGATCTCATTGTGTCTCTTTCCTCTCACAGAACAGCAAACTGAAAGTGCATAAGAGAACAGACAGCATGAGTGAGGTTCTCTGCGCTGCTGTACCTCTGCGGGAGATTCATCCCAGCGCACGCCATCAGTCTGAAGGTCTTACTTTGAGAAGCTTCACCCTTAGACAGGACCAGGATCAGAAGACAAACACACCATCACCAGATTGACACGTTCCAGTTACAGCAGACAGACAGTTCATATATGAATCCAACCTGATCTCAGAAGTATTGTTGTAGTATTTTTTTATATATTATTAGTCTCTATTTAGAATTTATTTTCAATTAGTTTATGTATATATATATATATATATATATATACATTCACTTGCCTTGCAATGCGTCTTGCCTTGCAATTGCAATATAATAAGAGTTCTCTGTGGTTTGTTCTGGCTCAAATATATATATACACTATATATATATATGATTTTGAGCCAGAACAAACCACAGAGAAGTCTTATTATATAGAAGCACCATTATATATACACTTGCCTTGCATTGTCTTGAAAGTATTAAATAGGCAAGGCAAGTTTATTTATATAGCATTTCATAAACAATGGTAATTCAAAGTGCTTTACATTTTAATCATAACAGAAATAAATTTACAATAAAAAGCAAAAACTAAAATGTTAATAAAAATTGATTTCATTGAGTCATTCATTGTCGTGTTTCTTTAATATTTCTATTTAGCTTTAATTTATTTTATTTCAATTTTAGTTCTTCAACTACAACTTATTCCCTTTATTTTTTTTATTTTTCAAAGCAATGCAAGGCAAGTTTATTCTTATAGCATATTTCATAATGGGAATTATGGGAAGCTTAAGAAATAGAATCAACAATAAAAAGTACAAAAAAGGTTAATAAAAATGTATTAATTCAGTTTTCATTTTAATTTAGTTTTTTAGTTTTAGTATTATTTATTTTAGTACTTCCAATTAAACTTATTTAATTTTAAACTTATACAGTTCTAAGATTTTAAGTTAAGTAATCTATTATTATTATTTTTTAATTTATTTCAGCTTGATTTCCATTAACAAAAATGTTTTTGGTTGTAGTTTTAGTTACACCTAAGTGACGATTCTCTCATCATTTCCTCACTCTCATTTCGTTCCAAATCTGCATGATTTTTTTCTTCTGTGGAACATAAAAGAAGATATTTCACAACTGTTTTTGCCCATACAATGAAAACCAGTGGGGTCCAAAACAACAGCAAAATGGCGCATAAAAACCACTTCAAATGTTGCTCAGACGGTCTAATAAGTTGAATAAGTTGTCAAGTGGGCGAGACTTTATGCTGACAGTCAAAAGTCTGGCTAAACAGCACTATTGTTCGATCAAACACAAGTGACCCTTAATCCTCTGTGATGAAGTCAGCCAGAGTCATAATGACTGAACGGCTGTAATTTAGGGGTGATGATGAGTGAGACCTCGCTTCAGTAGGACTGCTGAACTAAATCAGGGTCCACAGGGACAGAGAGAGGTTATCATGATCCTCTGTGAGAAAGAGAACTCATTCAATTACTGCTGCTCATTTCACACACACACACACACACACACACACACACACATGCACACAGGCGCAGTGTGAACCGTACCAGCATTATCTCGCCCTTTACAGAACAGAGCCGTCAGCGAGCCTTTCATTAACAGCTAAGCTCGTTTGATCATGTTTGAGCGACCACAATGAAAATGAGAATTATTTGAATGATCGTCCTCACTTGCAAGTCATTCAGTCTTTTTTAAACGAAAAGAGAAACATGAATAGCTAAGCGAAACATGCTGACTAACGTTGAGTCAAAATCACACGCTGTTGGTAGTAGGTCATTTGAATTTGAAACTGTTTTTCGAATACTACGGCTGCATCCGAAATCACATACTCTCTTGAGTTGGTACTTGTTTTGAATAAGTCATCTGGTATATTTATCATCTCTTTCATGAGTACTGTGAATTCTGACATACTTCTTTAGTCACATGCTGTAGGAAAATACATGATTTTGGATGCAGCTGTGTTCAGACATACTACTCTTTTGGTGTAGTTTTTCACACACATATATATATAGGGAAGTATTTGATAGTCAATTACAACTATTTTTATTTCTCGTAATCTGGGTAATGGATTTGAACAAACACCAGGTATTAAACCCTAGTGTGAAACTCATTCCTGACCATTTGTGCTCCAGATGTGCTGGAGATTGTGCTCTTAAATATGATACTGTTACGAATGAACCCATCAAACACACAATTGTTGCAGTTAATCTTCACAACCCCTCATGGATGTGATGTCTGGTTTCCCCACGGAGAATTATCACCCTTTTGCTCTTCTCATACACTTCAAAGACACTTGAGAGATAGTGCCTGCTCAGAAAAGTACAGGCTACAAGAAACGGACAGAGAAATTTTATCCTCTATTCATTGTTCATTCATAATTCACTGCAGACAGCTCAACACATAAAACCATGTGTACCTTCCTTGACCGTAACAGAGTCAAACTAACACTGCAAGTTCATAATTGTTTTCTTCATTCAATTTGGAAGAAATCAATTGCAACTTCAGCACCATCAGATCGAGCCGACTTTCTCCTGAGACTTTGTATCCGGACGCTCTTCAACAGCTAAGGCAAATGCAAATATCATATGATATACTAAATCGATGTTTAGTTATTTTAAAGTTGTGAACCCCACTGTTAACAAAGGAGCTTTGTAGTGAGAAACTGATGGTTCTTTCACATGGTTAAAGATGCAGTATGTAGATTTTCTGTCTACTAGAGGTCTATTCAAACAAAGGCGTAGCTTGATGATGCCAAGTTTGAGCGGAATCTTGGGACATGTGGTCTTTTGAATCAATACACTTGGGATAGGACTCGGAAGAAATCATGTTCATGGATGTGATTATTACGTTACTGTAGTATGAAGCAGAGCAGGAGCGAGTGTTGTGGAGCTGAACGGAGCTGGAGCGATTGATCAACACACGCCTCACGCAGCGGACTTTTATTATGACACAGTCGCCGCACCGCTTCCGCTTTCCCGGTCATGAGTATGAGGTAACAGCTCTGTTTATCATATTAGATACATTGAGTGTGGTGAAAATGATGTTAGCGTTACTCTGTGCGTTCGCTCGGCGGCTGCTGTGAGACACTGTTACACACTGCAGTAAGATAGATCGATTTTACAGTATCATATTAAATGCTGGATGATTGTTGCTAAATGGCATGCAATTAATTTTAAAACGTATTGAATCATGGAAAATGCTGTATTACTGTTACTAAAAATAAAGCTGCATCTGATTATGCTATGTTAGCTACTTGACAAAACAGTGTTTTTCTCTGAGGCATGGTAAAGCATGGTACTCGCAAAAAATCAAGAAAATTAGATTTAAACAATAAGACTAAACGTGTTGAGCTATATAACAATGATTAGTTTTCTATCTATAGATATATCAAAACAGTTGTTCCCTTGTCTATTAAAACATGTAAATATTAAAGCGTCTTTGGTGTTTCCATGGTTTCTACAAAATAAAATGGGAAACCGAGGGTAACGCAGGTATGACGCATTGACAGGCGACTCCTCACACGTCCCGGAGCCTTGATTAAAATTGCAGGTAACTTTACAATAAGGTTCATTAGTTAATGTATTACCGAACATGAACTAACCATGAGCAATATATTTGTTACTGTATTTACTAATCTTCGTTAATGTTAGTTAATGAAAATAGAGTTGTTCAATGTTTGTTCATGTTAGTTCACAGTGCATTAACTAATGTTAACTAGATTTTAATAATATATTAGTAAATATTGAAATTAACATTAACAAAGATTAATAAATGCAGTTCATTATTAGTTCATGTTAACTAATGTAGTTAACTAATGTTAACTAATGAACCTTATTGTAAAGTGTTACCAAATTGCAATTGCAGTTCTCACGGTTTACAAATAGTTGCAAACATTTGGGATATTATAAGTACTCAAGTGAACAAAATATAACACTGGCCTAGTGGTTTTGGATATTTTACTGCAAAATCTTACATATTGCACCTTTAAATGACTGTTTTCCATAGCTTCATTCGCTGTTATGTTACGGTTTCATTCACTTTCTCATTTCCCATGTATGCGCGATTTGTGTGTTTGTTTAGATTAGTAATGTGTTCGTGATTTAGTTAAATAAAACTTTTGTGCACATTCTTGCAAGTTCATTCAAGTCTGCTTATAAATCAATGTCAATTTAACAATTGTGATCACAGCTATATGCTAAGAAAGAGTTATTTTTCTGTGGCAATGAGTAATATTCTTTCTAAAGAGTTGATAGAAGATCAATACTGAGTGTTTGCTGGACGAACAGATTAATTGATTGTAATATTAATTCAGCTACATCAAGTTCTATTCAATTAACTGATCCAAATATTTAAAATTAATTATAACGAGTTATAGATAATTATTCATATTTCACTTTTGAGCTAATTAGCTACATTACCTCCGACAGTGTGGATTGTTGGGGAAAGATGAGTTGTTCCTTTAAAGTTTGATATAAGTAAAGTTTTAATACACTGTTCAAAAATTTGGGGTCTGTAAATTTATTTGATTCAAATTTATTTGATCAAAAATACAGTAAAACTGTGAAATATTATTATTGCAAAGTAAAATAGCTGTGAATATATAGTAAAATGTAATTTATTCCTGTGATTAAAGCTGAATTTTCAGCATCATTACTCCATTATCCTTCAGAAATCATTCTAATATGATGATTTGCTGCTCAAGAAACATTATTGATTATTATCAATGTTGAAAACAGTTCATATTTTTGTGGAAACCATGATACATTTTATTTTCAGGATTGATGGGTGAATAGAAAGTTATAAAGAACAGCATTTACAACAATCTTTTGATCAATTTAATTCATCCTTACTGAATAAAACTATTCATTTCTTTCAAAAAAAAAAAAAAAAAAAGTTGCATGCTTTTCCGTGGTATATTTTATGGTTATAGTCTGTTGATTTTTCGAGTATAATGCCAGCAAACACCGGACAGAAAGACACAAACAGCAGAAGAGAATGACTGCAGCATATCATTGTGCTGAGAGCTAATCCTAAATTTACCTCTGATATAAATCAGGATCAGCCCACACAGCTGTAGTCATGGAGACTGACCTGCGGCACCACGGCGATGTAGAATATTCTCTCCAGATATAGAACTCTGTCACTCCAGAACAAACACACCTGAATATAGAATGAACACACTTGGCATGAGCAATCAGTCAATCTGCAGAGCTCAGTGGAACATAAAACACGGTTTGCTGCCGTTGTGAGGTTAATAGTGTCTCACAGCTCCTGAATGTTTTAAATAACAAACAAATAGGAGAGCTTCCTTGAAATGTAGTGATCTTCCCTACTGGACAGTGTTGGTTTAGCTAGGAAAAACATGCACAATAAAACCAGGACTGTGTATATACTCTTTCCCCGCCCAAGTTTTCAATCCATGTTTTCAGTGTTATGGGGGGCGCTGCTATGGAATAGCACAACATCTCCAGATCCAAAAACAAGTGAAGAAACACATTTGGGGCTGCGTTTAACTCCACTTTTAGACATTTACTCACAAACTTCCCTAAGCACCTCCCCTTGGGGGAATCCCCTTCGCCATTTTGAAGTGTTTATCTAGACCTCGACCCTTTGGTTTTGACCCAAACACATTTTTTTGCTTCCGACGCCCATGGCAGAAGTATAAATGCTCATGATGGTGTTGACTATGTGCGTAGCCTACGACACACTTCAGTGTACACTCGACACAGAAGTATAATGGACCTATAATGCCCCTTTCACAAGATGTAAAAGTCTCTGGTGTCTCCAGAATGTGCGTGTGAAGTTTCAGCTCAAAATCCCCCACAGATCATTATTATAGCTTCAAATTTGGGTGTGAGCAAAAACACACCATTGTGTGTGTCCCTTTAAATGCAAATGAGCTGCTGCTCCAGAAAGGGGCGAGCTTTAACAGCTCAACAACAACAAAGATGGAGAATCTCACGCAGCCAAAATGAGGATTGTCAGTAACGGTGTTCAGCCTTACATTGTTCAAACCGGAGTCGACACTGATGGAGAGACTCAGGAAGAAGTTACAACTTTTAGAATGAAACTGGACGTTTCTGAATTGTTAGTAGATACATTTATGTAGTTGCTGTGGAGTTCATCGACTAGCATGTGCCGTCATGTTAATCTTTTGTGCAAATCCAGCATTGAATTGACCCTCGTTTGTGAAGCAGTCCGCGTAAATGACGCATGACAACAACACTCTACACAACAACTCTTTCTTCTCTAAAGCACCCCAACATGGCCCGCCCCCCTTTGTTGTGTGTTCTCGGGGGTGGGGTTTATGTAAATTTTAGGGTTTGTGATGTCACTAACCCAGGAAGAAGTTTGTTGTAGTCCCTACCAGCCGTTTGTTGTAGTCCTAAAACAGAGAATTCTGTAAAAGAAAATATCTCTCTTTGCATTGAACTTTGAGCATCATAACTTTGCAGATGTTGTTTATGCTCAAACAGCAACATTACACACTAACTAAAGTTAAAAAAGTGAAATCATAATCAACCACCCCTTTAAAGTGCTTATAATTTAGGTCAGATTCGGAGAGCTAAAGTATAACTATTTCAAAATATGATGTCCTTCACTGCCTGATCAAAGCCATTACTGAGTTATGAAAGATAAAATTGAGGTATAGAAATGCATGTTGACATGGCCTTCTTTTCCAAGAATAATCATAGTCAAAATGAGGGATTTGAATAGAAAAAAATCCCGTCACCCAGTTTCCAGCTTCATTACGACCACAAAAAGCCTCTCTCAGGAAAATCTCAAAGATGACACAGTTGTGTTTATCAGTCCTGTGAAACGTGGCTCCTCTCCAAAATAAGTGGACGTATTTGACGGCGGGGCTTTAGGGAAACGGTGTGCGCCTCCGTGTAATGAAGGACTCGCACCGTGAATGCCTCCGTTTTGCATGTGAATGATCAACTGTCAGGTTGCAATTGGTAAAAAGGTTAGCGCTGCCCGTCCTTGTCAAAAAACCCTGAGGCAGCCGTCTGACAGAACGAGCTGAGAACCGCTACTCTTTTCCCGCCGATATCCTAACACACGCGCGGGGCCCGTCGCCTCCTCGTGCACTATAGCACGCGGCTCTTGTCATACATACAGCAGACCGTTATCTACAGCATTCACCGTTGCTCTCTGTAAAGCTAATGTCTCTCAAAACCTCTGACATATCAGTGAATTACCTCTAACTCCTCTAAATATGCCCGCGCTCATGACTTATGCATGCCAACCGAAGCCTCTAATGCTCATAAATCTGAACGTTGTCAGGCGCGAGACGCGGCGTGCATGTGATATGGGCACGGCGATGGCGGCAAGGCTAATTTGTTTGCCACTGAAGGTCTGTGTATGGATTCTGAAAGTTCATTCGCATGCTGACCGTCCTAAAGTTTGCTTTGAGAGTGAATATCTGTCTGCGTGATGCGACACAAGTAGAATATGAAGTTTCGAATGTCTTAATAGAGAATGCTTTTAAAAGAAACGGTATTTAACATGCAAAGCGTCAAAGACCATCAGTGGGAGGAAAAGTCAGACATAGCCTTCAGCCCCTGCTAATCAGAGAGAGAGAGAGAGATGAGACGGAGGAACAGAAGAGAGAGAGAGAGACATCTGTCTTTGTTGCATCCATTTAAAAGCCAATGTCTTCCTGCGTCCTGATGAATTGATAGCGTGTGTGTGTGCAGATGCAGCACTTTAAATAAACAGACAATAAATGATTACAGAGAAAGTTCAGTCTTGCAGTGTGTTTTCACACTTGGGAGCAGAATTTATGTAAATCATTTGTAAAAGTATGCTTAAATATAATTTGCATAAAATAATTTGCAACCAGTTGGAGCTTCATGAACGAGGCCCTTGGTTTGTTTGAGTGGTTCTCAAAGTGGAATTTTGGCGTAAATGTAAACCAAATGAGCCAGGTTCACTTTATCATCATTTAATTCTAAACAGGCCCAACACTGAGGATATATGCAGTCAGGGCTTGACATTAACACCCACCCAACCCTCCAGATCAATGTTCCCTCTATTTTTTTTTTCTCGCTGAGCAAAACTTTTCTCTGTTGAGCGCACATTTTGGCCACCTGAGCAAAAACATACTTTATATCAGACCTGTACAATGAACGTAAACGCACACACAAAAAAAATGGTTTTATCATGCAACTGTAACTTTTAACTTTAATGTGCCATTTCTATTTTATTTGACCCTTGATGTAATTTAGTGATTTATTAAATAATATGTTTGAAAACAAGCAGTTCAGTCACTAAATTAAGCACATTTTAGGTTACTTGAGATTTTTCACATTGCTGTATTAACTGTACCAGTCTTTACCAAGACATTCTATTAAAAAATAATTTCTGTCCTCCTGCAGGACAGTTCAATTCTTTATAATAATATAATTATTGAGCAGTTACAATGATGGTTTGGGACAACCATAATGTGTTTTTGTACAGTCAATTATTAGCAACAGACAGTGTTAAACCATCAAAATTACATGTTTATTGCTTATGAATTTCCCAGATTTTATATACCAGGAGGTTAAGATTTTTCATGGCAAGGAGCCCTAAACAATCCCCTTGTGAGATCAATTTTTTTGTTAGGCTTACATTATAATATAATAAAATATAATATTTAAGTATTTAAACTGATATACAGTATTATATCAGTTTAAATGCTTCCATTTGTTTTAATATATTATATAGTGAAAACAAACTGAAGCATTTAAACAGATCTGATAGCTAAATATTTTTAAGAAAAGTGAACGTTAACTCTTTTATAGTTATCTAAACATCCCTGAAACCCACACCACCACCACCACCACACATAAAAATCTATTTAAACTGAGGTATATCACTGATGTATTTTGAGTTTGCAAGCTACACCTGTGGTGGGTGTGTGATTGTAAATGTCTCAGAGTTTTGTTAGCATTCTGTGCCCATCATCCGTTATTTCCACCACTTTTCATTAAAACATGACGTTTTATTTCACATTTCTTTTCATTTCGCGTTGCCTCTCGTATTGATGTATTTAGTCCGCAAACATTACAGTATTCTTACCGCGACTGATTTGGCTCAGGGCCAGCCAGCTCACACGTGCTCAATCGTTCTCTTTCTATGAAACCTGTAAACCGCATTCACCGGTTCCAACTCTATAGCGACAATAACTCTATAGCGGTTGTCCAGAGCAATGCAATTATTTCTCATTTAAATACTACAATCATTTTCATGTCTGTTCTCTGCGCGGCAATTATTTTTTCTGCGCGGCCGCGGCTTCAGAAGTGCAGCTTAGAGGGAACATTGCTCCAGATGCAGGTGTATTTCAGCAGTGGCGTGTAATGCAGTTGCTCTTATAGCCACTTTGGCGGGTTGAATTTTAGGCTAATGTATACATTTTTCAATTGTAGTCTTTTTAAAATCATCTGAAATAATAAACTAAGTGCAATGTAGTGTTGTCAAAAATAGTGATTTTTTTTAGCGATACTGAAACGTCTGAAACTCTTCCAATACTATATTTACATGATACCAGCTCTTTCTCTCTCTCTTATCTCTCCGACAGAGAGTCGACACACAAACCGCCTCGTTTCATTTGCTCTGGATGAAATTGTTGGTGTTTCAGAGCTTGAATTTCGGCATGGGATTGCACATATTGCGCATAATTTTACTCATTCCTGCAGATTTTTTCTCACACCCAAAGTGCGCCACATAAAGCCGTCTCTCAGTACTAAATTGAGTTTTTTTTCACTGCTCACAAAATAATGTCAAAATGCCGGTCTTGGTGAGTATTCACATAAACACAGTCAGTTATGATTTAGTGAATGTTAACAGTTGAGAAAGCAATGGATCTGTGCGTCAGCTCTTAAAGTGACAGCAGCCTAATTATGGCTAGTGAAAATACTGACTGGCTAGTAACTTTGGAAAACCACTAGCCACAGTGGCTGGTGAGCAACAAAGTTCATGTCAAGCCCTGTATGCAGCATATGCTGAATCAAACCGATCTCACAGCAATTCGTATGTATTTTACGGCTAATTTGTATGCATTTGTACAACCTCTCTCATATGAATTAGTATGTTTTTTTTTCTAAATCGTACGTATTTTATGACCTACCCCACCCCTAAACCTACCTGTCACTGGGGTTTAGACAAATCGTATGAATTTGTATGAGTGAGGTTGTACAAATTCGTACGAATTAGCGACCTCATAAAATACATATTAATTGGTCGCGAGATAGTGTTGGCTGAACCCAAAGTCAAATGTACATGTAAGCATAGTCGACGAAAATTACAGCATCAATAAAAAATATGATAACCAGAACCATTGGTAACGTGCGCGTCACAATGATTTGAATGTGTTGATTAACTGTCAAGAGGGATGTACTGTACTTGTAGCTAGCAGAGTGTAACTGTAATATCTCACACCTCCACAAATTATCTGAGAAACTCAATATCACTAGAGATGAGAATTTGAGGTTAAACCTACGCTGATTGGCAATACCAACGTTTGTTGAAACCAATCTAATAGTACAAACTCTCTGAATAGAAATTATTAAAAATGGCAGTTTTGGTTTTTGATTGTCAACAAAGAAGTAACCACAATGAATATATACACAACCTCATAATGTGATTATAATGAGATTTAGGCAATATTCTGATTAAACTTGAACTCATGCAAACACCTTGATAAATTGATGTGATTAAGCTGATAAATGTAGCCTCCATAATCGTAGTAAAACGTGGCTTATGGCGATTTTAATTGCAATAAACAGGCATGTAAAGGGGACCTATAATGCCCATTTTCACAAGTTGGTGTCTCCAGAATGTGTGTGTGAAGTTTCAGCTCAAAATCCCCCACAGATCATTTATTATAGCTTGTCAAATTTGCCTCTATTTGGGTGTGAGCAAAAACACGCCGTTTTTGTGTGTGTCCCTTTAAATGCAAATGAGCTGCTGCTCCCGGCCCCCTTTCCAGAAGAGGGCGGAGCTTTAACAGCTCAACAACAACAAAGCTGGAGAATCTCACGCAGCCAAAATGAGGATTGTCAGTAACGGTGTTCAGCCTTACATTGTTCAAACCGGAGTCGACACTGATGGAGAGACTCAGGAAGAAGTTACAACTTTTAGAATGAAACTGGACGTTTCTGAATGGTTAGTGGATAAATTTATGTAGTTGCTGTGGAGTTGATTCAACTCATCCACTAGCATGTGCCATCATGTTCATCTTTTGTGTAAATCCAGCGTTGAATTGACCCACTCTACAACAACTCTTCCTCTTCTATAAAGTAGCCCAACATGGCCTCAGCCCCTTTGTTGAATGTTCTCGGGGGCGGGGTTTATGTAAATTTTGGGGTTTGTGATGTCACCAACCCAGGAAGAAGCTTGTTGTAGTCCCTACCAGCCATTTGTTATAGTCCTTAAAAAGCGAATTCTGTAAAAGAAAATATCTCCCTTTTCATTGAACTTTGAGCGTCGTAACTTTGCAGATGTTGTTTATGCTCAAACAGCAACATTACACACTAACTAAAGTTAAAAAAGTGAAATCATAATCAGCCACCCCTTTAAAAAGGCATCTTTTCCACTCTGACCAAAGCGTGCATGTGCATTTTTGGGCTACTGAAGAAACTGAGTTCAAGTTCACAATGTTGCATGACATGAATATAATGCAGAGCACTGATGGTCAAAAATATTGAAATGGGGACATTTTTAAGTTAATATTTTAGGTCAATAGGGGTTCGGCTGGCAAAAAAAGAACTGGTAATCCCTGGTGTAGGAAAAACAATTTTATTTGCATAAAACTGAATGTTTATCACTAACTGTGTGACATCATCACACCCACATCTTGATGAAAATGGAGTATATTTATGCATGACTTTGTAAGGCTTGATTTTCCTGCTAAACGAAAACTGAGATCAAGCATCCTGCAATAAAGCAATAAAAGCATATCTGGAGAAGATCTTAAAAGAATAGCATAGGACAACGCCTTGCCCCCACACATCTACAGTATGCAACCCCCCCCCCCCCACACACACACACACACAAACTCTCCTTCCCCCTGCCTCAAGTCACTGAAAGTTTATATTCTATGTATAATGTAACTTGTATATATATTGTTTTTCCCTTTCATGTTTGGTAATGTCTCAGTGCGATGGTTAAAATGGTCTCAGTTTCACAGCAGTCACTAGAATTATGAAGAAGATGGAAAACTAAGGAAAATTCTGTCCTCTTTTTGGGTGGGTCTCTTCTCCTCTCCCCCAAAACAGGTGTTGTGTAATAAACATTTACGATCCTTTTGTTCTGGTTCTGGTATAAAAGGTAAAAAGCAAAGCAGTCATGGGGGATTTTCTGTAATCAGAGACCCACGCAGTGATGGACAAGTGTCTTCAAACACTAGTCCACCACTGCGTGTATATGCATTTCAACTGATGTTATGCATTCACTATTTCTGAATTGGCTTCTAATTGTCTAACTGTAATGTAATTGGCATGATATATTTTTACTTGACAAATAAAATGTTATGTTTGGTTGATTCTGTATTATTCTTAATCCATTATTTCTAGTAGATCAAAGCGAAGGTATTACCTCAAATCTGTGTTCAGGATTGTTCATACGAAAGGTTTAATAGATGGAGCATGGGGCACGTGAATTAAGTCCATTTCGATTTCTGACTATCACTGCCTTAAATAAGTTGCAGTTTTCGTAAATATATATAAAAAAACTATGCTTTTTGTTACGAGTAAGCAGAGCGCGACCGACTTAAAGGTAGATATTTACCCTGCATCCAATGTTTAAGGTCAGAACTGACGACTTTGTGTCCGGGAAGAGCACTCAAGTCGGCCGAAGTGACTCTTCTAAAGCGATACTGGGAACGAAATAATTGAAGATATAAGATAATGTGAATAATCGAATATCTAAATTAATGCATAACTAATGATTAATTTCTAATTGGAAGCACAACCTAAGAATAAGAATCATTTAAAATTGGAGTCAGATTAAACGAGTGAAATTAAGTGAACTTAATAGAGACGCTGAAAAGACATACACGCGTTAACCTTCGCCCGGGCGCGTCGGATTCCGTTTTTGGGCTGATGCGGGGTTCCTTACAACTTAAAGTGGTTTCTGTATATATCATATTAAAATTACTACTGAAAAAAATACAAATTTAATACTATAATTATGCACTGAAATTGACCAAAACACCTGCTAGCAACCCAACAACACAGTGACAACCTCTAGCAATTCAATCGCTGTCAGTAAAAGTCCCTTAGAGGAAGGATTTTCAATCAAACCCTTTATTTCTCGGCTGTGAATGAAATGAATACATTTCTACATTTCGGTTAGTCCTGATTGGAAAGTTATCAAGGTTTTAATCCTTAAACAGCGAGTTTGTTTCAGCGAATCGACAGTGAACAGAAGAGGAGGATTCTCATCACGAATAAACACTTTGCCATCAACTTTCCTTCATAAGCGCCTGCTTCTAACTGCCAGAGCGTTTTTTCCATGCTGAGGTGAAAATCACATCAACATCTGCTGAAAATCTCATTGTTTCTGTTCACACTCTCCAATAACTTTCATTGTTATTAACCCGTCTGGACAGCGAATCTAAACCAGCCCGACACATTCTCACCCCTGCGGTCTCGGCCGGCGGCTGAACGACTCCCTCACATCTCACACCGGCGGCGAGGTGCTTTGACAGGTAATCAACTGTAATTTCATGCACTACATTATTGCAGCCAGGATGTAACAACTGTGGCCACTTCCTGTGGAGCCCGAGCGAGCCGAGGATTAGCCCACTGCCAACGGAGAGAGACAGAGAGATAGGGAAGGGCGAACAAAGGGATGTGAATTAGGAAAAAGAAACATGAGGTGAAATGGAAGGAGGAGAAGTGCTGGAGATGGTGTCAGACTAATCTCAGCCACCGATGGCACGTCCGTGGACCATTCACAGACCCCCTGACATGTGACTAAAATTACCTGTTCCAATCAGGCCATAAATATCCAAGTGACTGGACTCTGCTGAAATGGTGAACCTGTGCCTACTCTCAAATTGCACTTTGAATACAATATACCCAACTGAGCACGGAAAAACTCACAGCATGACCATTAACACAGAAAAATGAGCACACCTAATAACTGTTTACTAGCATGCTACAGCAAACAGCACTGCAGAAAGGAAAAGGACACGTCCCCCCCACATTTCAAAATCTAAGTTTTGTCCCCCTCACTATTTCCCAATGTCAGATTTTGTTTTGCATTGCCTGCCTATCTCTGCCGATTTCAGAGTCTCCAAATTAATTAATGCATTAATGCATAATTAAATTTTTAAAACGAAATTATAGGCTTAATGCAGGTTCCGAAAGGGTTTTGGTCGCTATGGTTACACACACACGCACTGTAAATTGCGCTCTTTTATATGGCAAAAGTGGGAGACATAGAGCAAAATAAGTAGACTAGCACCAATTAAGTTTTCGTGCACTATATTCAAGTCATCTGAAGCCATTCCCATAGCTTCATGTGAGGGACAGAAGAAATATACATCGATAAGTTCACGGTCAGAAACTCGTCTTCCCTCCGCTACAGCTGTCAATCATTCAGCATTTAAACAGCGCGTCGCGTTCGGTAACGACAGTCAGCACGGTAAAACTCTCCAATGATATATTCCCATTATAATTGATAGTAGATAAGAGCTGTGGATTTGCATAAAATGACTTTATCTTGCTGGAGTTTATTGCTGTTCTGAACGATGTCATCAAACTGGCTACAGGATGTCTGTTGATCGCACAACACAGGACTATGAATTCGTGTCACACGCACAATACTGCAATTTAAAAATGAAAGAAACATATGATTAATAAACTGTTAGATACAGTCGAGGTACACAGGGATTCTCTTTGTACCGGAACTTTTCAATGCGCAGCACAACTGCGCGCTCTGACTCGATATTGCTTCAAGCGCATCATTCTGCACCCGGGATGCGCATTAGCGTTTTTTGCTGTTGTTTTGAAGCGTTTCATATTATCATGGTTTGCACACGAAAGATTATTATAGCCTCTTTTGTTCGTCGTATCTATAGCTTGTTGCCCCCATTAAAACGCTGCACAATACATTAAATAAGCGTATTTTAATGTTACATTAATATAAATACTATAATTATTTACATATAAATCGAATTTCATAATACAAATTATTTTAAACTTTTTATTAACATTTGGATTTTAAATTACTGTGCAAAGTTTTTAGGCTAGAATATTTTTGCTGCTGAATTATATACTCGCCTATTTACTTATTTATTTATTAATTTAATTGGTCAGCTTATGAATATATTTTTTATTCATTTGTTATTTTTCTCTATAATGAGATTTGTGTTTAGTGCCTTCGGATTGGTTAACAAATCAAGATACAGCTCCCACTAATAAATTAATTCAACAAAGGTAACCTCTTTTGCTACATATTTTTATGGTTTAAATGTGTACTCTACATGTTTGACCACTATCATTTAGCCTACTATATGTTGTGTACATGACTAAGTGCCCTACCATCACCAATAATAAATTACTTTTAGAGCACAAAATTGTTTAAAAGAGAACAAATTTCTTATTGATCTAGTCACGTAATTTTGCTCTCAGAATACACCAGATTTATGCATTTCAATTTAAAATGTACAAAATTTTCCCCGGGGGCATGCCCCCGGACCCCCTATAGGAACCGATGCCACCCACCACAGTCTCACAAAATCCTGTGGGAACACTGCAATCTGTTCACAAAAGTCATTAGAAATACCATTTAAGTGCTTAAGTGATATAATATAATCCGGGGATTTCCCCCGACCCCCTGCATTTACTGTCCCACCCAGGTTCAAATCGCTCCACGCCCCTGAAAATTATATACTATATTAGTGTTGTCAATCGATTAAAAAATAACCATTAATCACACATTTTTTCTGTAATTAATCACGATTAATCACACCTAAATTAAAGTTTAATATATTTTTATAATGTAATTATTTCACATTAATGTGAATTAATGTAGAACAACAAAGACATCTATTTTAAATATTGATCTATACATGAAGAAATATATAGAAACTGAATAAAGTCATCAAACACTTCACAGTCTTCACTGCAGAAATTATAATTAATATTGATTAATCCTTATCAAAGCTACAAAATGATTCAGTCAAGAGCAGTGAGTGATTTTCTGTGTCTTTTGCTCTTTGATTAACATTAATGACTTGTATCACAGCAGCAGGTTTTTAGGCTGCTGTCACTTTAAAGGTGCCTTAGAATTAAAAATTGAATTTATCTTGGCATAGTGAATAACAAGAGTTCAGTACATGGAAATGACATACAGTGAGTCTCCAAACTCCATTGTTTTCTCCTTCTTATATAAATCTCATTTGTTTAAAAGACCTCCGAAGAACAGGCGAATCTCAACATAACACCGACTGTTACGTAACAGTCGGGATCATTAATATGTACCCCCAATATTTGCATATGCCAGCCCATGTTCAAGCATTAGACAAGGGCAGACGTCTGGATGTGCACAGCTGAATCATCAGACTAGGTAAGCAAGCAAGGAAACAGCGAAAAATGGCAGATGGAGCAATAATAACTGACATGATCCATGATTACATGATATTTTTAGTGATATTTGCAAATTGTCCTTCTAAATGTTTCGTTAACATGTTGCTAATGTACTATTAAATGTGGTTAAAGTTACCATCGTTTTACTGTATTCACGGAGACAAGACTGCGTTATTTTCATTTTTAAACACTTGCAGTCTGTATAATTCATAAACACAATTTCATTCTTTATAAATCTCTCCAACAGTGGTAATGTTAGCTTTAGCCACGGAGCACTATCAAACTCATTCAGAATCAAATGTAACATCAAAAATCAATACTTACGCGATTAGACATGCTGCATGACGAACACTTTGTAAAGAACAATTTTGAGGGTTCTATTAGCTGTGTGAACTTTGTTTATGCTGTTAAAAGCAAGCACAAGCTCCGTGGGCGGGGAGCATGAGCATTTAAAGGGGCCGCAGCCTAAATCGGCTCATATTTAATGATGCCCCAAAATAGGCAGTTAAAAAAATTAATAAAAAAAAAATCTATGGGGTATTTTGAGCTGAAACTTCACAGACACATACAGGGGACACCTTACTTATATTATTACATCTTGTAAAAAAACGTTCGATGGCACCTTTAAGATCTGACGCACTTTAAGATTTGAAGAGGGCATTTTGGTATAGTTTTGTGTGAATGCTGTCGGCGAGGACAGAAGATAAGTTTTAAGTTATTTCTTGTCACGCTTGAATGGTTTAATAGCACTTGAGTGAATGATAGTCTGATCATATCATGTAACGCTAGCTATAGGATGATGCCGATGAAAAAACAGATGCCGCGTAAATTGCGTTAAATATTTTTTACGCGTTAAACTGAAAAAATTAAACGAGTGCATTGTAACGCGTTAATTTTAACAGCACTGACGCTCGCAAATTATATACAATGTCCTGGAAATCAAGCGAACGAGAGAGAAAACCTGTTTCCACCTGCTATTCAGTTGTGTTTTTAATTAATCAATCTCTAATGGTAAGCCAAGACGCATTACCGTTACACCTGGTATCATCACGTGTTTCAAATGCATCTTCTGTGACCACTTGCATTCAGATTTTGTGGAGATTTTTTTCATCACACTCAACTACATCACTTTCGGTGCACGAAAAGCTGTGTCATCTCCTGGAAATGAGTTTTTTCAGGGTGGGATGTAGAACGTGAACAAACATGAACGACACTCGGGACAGTTGACGGGCCAGAGCTGCATCCGTTTATAAATATTCAAGTGCAAGAAAACGTGAAAGGGAGCTCACTTTGTTACTCGCGCACACAGAAAGCCGCATCTCAGACAGCCGCATCTCAGACAGCACATAAATACTGAACCGAGCTCTTTGTCTTGAATGGACAAATTCACACAAAATTATGTCAAAAAATACAGAGTATGCTTATAAACAGTCAGTTATGTCTTAAGTGAATGTAAACAGTTGAGAAAGTAAACAAATGTGTACAGTATCAGTATTAGATCCATGCATTCGCTCTTAAAGTGACAGCAGCCTAATAAATCTGCTGCTCTGCTGTCTGTTTTTAATGTTAATCAAACAACAAAAGGAAAGAAAAAAATCACTCACTGCTCTTGACTGAATAACTTTAGTGGCTATACAGTGTTATTTTACATTTGACATTGACTCATAACTTCAACCTTTTATATCATAATTGACTGTATCTTATAATTTATGATGATTTTTTTTCTTATGTTGCAGAAATGGGCTTTATAAACGTATATGGATTATTTTCTACTGCAGAACACAAAAGAAGAAATTTTGAAGAACTTCCACTGAGGAAAGGGAAAGTAAATGATGACAGAATTTTTTGTCTTTTCAGGGTGAACTATCCCTTTAAGTTTAACAGTCTGTTCAGAACAGGTTGTAATGATGACCACATTTACATATAGTCAGTTGTCCACACAGTTCGGTTCTGTGGAATAATAGAGCAATACTTGTAAACAGAAAATCAGTATTCAAAGTTGATTGGTTTGACAAAGGAATTGTCTTTGTGACTGACTTGATGGATTGTAAAGCTGTTTTACTGACTCATAACAGTTTTGTGGAACAATCTAATATAATCTGTACTCATAGAGAGTATCAAAGCATTTGTAAAGCTATTCCTTTAGCCTTGATCCACCTAGTCCAGACTTAATCGAATGTCACTCCTGTATTGCTGAATTTATTAATTGGACGTTATAAATTACTAGATAAAAAATGTAATAATAAGGCTGCCACGGATGCTTTTAAATCCAAATTATTCCATGACTATAATAAAAACTGAGTCTATAGACCTCTCTGAATTGTTGGGAAAGGCATTTTCTAAGTATGTTAAATGGCCTATTCCACCTAAGGTCAAAGAAACACATTTTAAAATTTGTCACAAAGTTTCCAGTTTTCTTCATAAGCGATTTAAATTTGACAAGGCGGGGTGTGCTTTTTGTGATTTTTCTGATGAATCACTAGAACATTTATTGTTTACCTGTTCCACTTCAAGCCGGTTCTGGAGTGATGTTGAGACTGGCTAACCTTAAAAATGTCAAACATCCCTGTATTTAGCATTTACCATATTCTGTTTTATGTTGATGGTTTAAATAATTCAACATCAGACATTGTGAATATTGTTTTCCTACTTGCTAAATACCATATACATTGTTGTAAGTGGAGAAATTCTCACCCATGCTTTGAACTAGGGTTGTTCAACGATAATCGTGATTATCGTGTACAAAATAAGAGTCTGTGTTTACGTAATATATGTGTGTTTGTTTTGTGTATAATTATTATGTATATATATAAATACACCACATACATGTATATATTTAAGTAATATATGCATGTATGTATAAGTATATAAATATATTTATATTTTTTAGATATTTAAATTATATATAAATGTACATATTTTTATAGAAATATAAGATATTTTTCTTAAATATATACATGTGTGTATTATATATACTAATAATTACACAACAAACACTATATTACATAAACACAGACTCTTATTTTGTACACGATAATCACGATTATCGTTGAACAGCCCTACTTTGAACATTTTATGAGTGAATTCAAACTATTTTACTCCTCACTGAAATTACTGAAGTGCTCTGAAAATATCATCGGACATGTCCAAATTTCTTGTGCTTTAATTTTTTTTTCCCCCCTTAATTATATTGTGGATCCCCTGAAATTTTGATGGTTGAATATTATTGTATTTGAGATTGTACTATGCTGTTACCTATACGAGTTTTTGTATTCTATGTTCAAGGTACAATAAAAAAAAATAAATAAATAAAAACATATAGTCAGTTGTGTATCAGAGACTGAAGAACAAACTGGGGTAAAGGCCAAATCCTGAGCGAGTTTGAGAATCAAGGCAGCACAGAAAAAAGACACAAACTCCAGCAGGTCGTGACCTCTGAGTTCATGCCCAGCAGGTGTGTTCTGATTGGACGAGGGAGACGGCCGGCTTCATTACAGAGTTCACCTCTGACACACTCACCGCTGTCAGTCAAAACACATCAGAGCAACAGTGCTGATTTTAAGAGAAACTTCCTCTCTCTCGTACACCACAAACCAATCTTTTTCATATGAATGGTGGATGTAAATGTCAGTGCTATGAGGTTAAAAAGATTATTAATACTCGAATATATCGAATACATTTCAAGATGAAAATATGCCTATATGGCAAACTCCAGTCTTGTTTTTTATTGATTAATGAGAGCTATCTCTGTAAAATAAATAAATAAACAAAGTAGATTTTTAGTATATTCAAAGTGTTTATTTTGATCTTAATATTTGCATTCATCAAAATAACCATATATAAATAAAAATAGAACTATGCAAAAATTAAAAAATTATTAATAATAAGTATGTATTTGCTACAGTTAATGGTGTTGTGGGGGAAAAAAAAAAAAAATAAATATATATATATATATATATATAATATAATGATCAATAATATAAAATAATAATAATAATAATAAATTATTATATAATATATATATACTGTACACAAAAACTAATATATACCTTATGTATATTTATTTTTGTATTATTTATCATTAATCATATTATTTATAATAATAATCATGTATTGCACAAAATAATCATATATATATATATATATATAATGATAATAATAATAAAAATAATAAATTATTTGTTTGTGTGTGTGTGTGTGTGTGTGTGTGTATAGATAGACAGATAAATAGGTAATAAATACAAATATCAAAAAGTTAAATATTAAAATTTAATTATTAATATAAGCATGTATTTGCAATAGTAAATACTGTCCAAAGGAAAATAATACATATTAATAATAATTTATTATATTTATATATATTTTATATAATTATAATATATTATATTAAATAATAATAAGAATATTTATTATTTATTTGATTTTAATATTTGCATTTATCATTGTTTTCTCCTGCTGTTAATTCTATCAAAACACACCTGTGACCCGTTTTATGGGTCGTAAGCCACTAGTTGAGAAGCGCTCATGTTGAACACACACACACACACACACTCTCTGTCGGCGTGTCTGCGGCTCCAGCTGGATTTGGAGGGGAAAGTGATTGTGTCTTTCCGATTAGAGATGGAGTTTTTGTCAGGGTTTCTGAAAGCAAACACAAAAGAATTGCTGCAAAACACAACAAGCGGCAGCCAATAAAGCGGAAGCCTTTAAGAGCATCTCATCTCATCTCATCTCATCTCTCTTTCACTCTTACACTCTTTTCATTTCAGCTGCTGGTGTGTAATTTTTGTTCTCCAGGGTATTCATGGTATATCTCAATTATGAGTTTCCATGGCCACTGCGAGCGGATGGACAGTCTTTATCAGACCGAAGCGGACGATGACTTGAGGATGAACCCCTGAATACATGTCTGTCTGCTTTTCAGGAAAAGAATCCAAGACGTTGAAACACGAAACTATGAATTTCATCTCATTTTGTGGGACAAAGAGTGAATTAAAGAGTGAAGAGTATATAGTGAAGAGATAGTCTTTCAACCTTAAAAATAAAAGTTCTTCTGTTGTTCTTTTTCAGCACTTTAAGTTCAGCAAAGAATATTTTTCTTATATATATATATATATGTATACTAAATCAGTTAAAATATATGCATATTATTATTCTTTATTTAATAGGTTTCTTTAGTTGCTATATGAAATTTCTCAAAAGATTAAGATGCATTGTTTCCTGCAATGGTGATTTCTGTGTAAATACATTACGCTGGATCAAAAAGTCAGGAAAAAATGCCATTTTGTAGCATATGCATTGTGTAATTTCATGCAAATTATACCATGGAAATAGGCATTCGTCTACAGCAGAAAATCGCACTGACAGTGTAAAATAGGAGTGCAAGCCGAGTCCAGCACTTCTCCGTCTGCTGACTGCAAGAAAATAAACTCTAACAAATTCAGTGTTTGCTTCCCTACAGTCTCGTATAAACCTCTTCACCTGCATCAAAAGTGACAGTAAAGACATTTATAATGTAACAAAAATAAATGCTGTTCTTTTGCAGTTTCTATTCATCAAAGAATCCTGAAAACAATGTATGATGGTTTTCCCAAATGCATGAAACTGTTTTCAACATTGATAATAATCAGAAATGTTTCTTGAGCAGCAAATCATCATATCAGAATGATTTCTGAAGGATCATGTGATGCTGAAGACTGGAGTAATGATGCTGAAAATTCAGCTTTGATCACAGAAATAAATTACACTTTAACATATATCCACGTAGAAAACAGCTATTTTAAATTACAATAATATTTCATGATTTTTCACAGTATTTTTGATCACATAAATGCAGCAGAAGAGACTTTAAAAACTGACCCCAGTCTTTTAAACATACAGTATGTTTTAGTACCCTGTGCAATACGGTTACGGACGGGTCCATTGATGGGTAACCTGACACCAAAATGAGAGTTTACTGTTTTGCAATCCCCTCATAAGCAGAACAAACGCTCTCATCTTCTACAGGCCGCACACGTCTGCTTATCAGTTCACAGCTTGTCTTTGTTTTCCCTGCATATTGATTGAGTTTCTTTCCGTTTGAAGATTAAGACACTGCGGAGAGAGAAAGAGAGAGGGTTATATGTGTTCATCAGAAATCCCTGACACCTGAGGCAGCAAAGCTGTGTGTGTGTGTGTGTGTGTGTGTGTGTGTGTGCTTCAGTCAGAGATTAACGTCTCCTCTTTAACAGGGTCAAACATCACACGACACAAATGAAGTGTACACCGCAGCTCTGAACACACACCACCGAAACATTCAAATGAAACAAACACAACATGCAGACAACATAATCTCTTCCCTTTTCAACATTATGAGGCTAAAACAAAACCGGTACCTGCAACTGCACTCTTAGAAAAAAGGTTCAGTGGAGTTCTATAGAGAACTCTCGGGTTCTTGACTCAATTTTAAAGAATGCTTTATGTCAAAAATGTTGTATTTTTAGGATGTTTTATGGTAATAAATAATATTTGCGCTGTAGTTATAATCCATTTATTTCCATCTTAAAAAAGTCATAAATCTTGAATGCTTTGGAGCACAGACTGAAGTTTGCTCTCTTTTTAAAGACGACACTTGGCAGATTACCACTGAAGTGAAAACGTTTTAAAAAGTTATCTTAAAAAAAGTTACAGAATTTTACAATTATTGTTATGAAAAATGCACCAAATATTTATTTTAATACTTATTTTAATACTATTTTAAAAACATGTTTTACTCTAAAACTGTGAAAAAAATCAAAGCCATAAATCGAAACAAGCTGTGCTCCAAATGTAAGGTTGATATCTCAAAAAATGAGCTTTCAGTAAGATTTTGTTTGGCTGCAATACCAAAAGATTCCACTAGATGAAATTTGTCTCCCGTTGATTTTTGACCATGAGGAGCACAAGTGTGACTATTTTTTCAAGACAATTTAACCTTTTCATGTCCATGATTTTTTTGACATCGCCATCTACTGGCCTGGCAGCAGAATGCAGCATTTTCAGTCATTTTCATGGATCTGTGTGAACGGGGATCATTTTGACCATGTTGTCGTCTGTACGTGAAAAAACGCAAAGGAAAAACTTTTCCATTTTTAGTACATTGCTTTTGTGTAAACATACCCTCAATCATTGAAAAAATAGTAACATCTTTTTATTCCATTTTGATTCCTTTTGGGATTCCATTTCTTATTCTAATTCACATTCTGATTTTAATGCCATTTCTTAATTCTGGTTCTAAATTCTTAGACTTGCAGTTTTAATTCTAAACTCCAAAACAAGATATTAATCTTATGACCAGGATTATTATTGTTGACTTAAACTAACACTATTTAAAACATTTCTTTCAATTGAAATGAAGCTAAAATTAAAGTATAAATATTAGGGTGTTTTTTATAAATAATAATAATAATAAATTAGAAATGTTGCCTTGTAAGCACTAAAATTATTAACTGGAAATAAATAAAAATTAAAACTAAACTGAAATGGAAATTAAAAAAACAGTAATATTTTTTTTTTTTTTAAACTAATAAAATGACAAAAGCACATAATGAAATACAGTAGATAAAATAAAAAATAATTCAAAATATATTAATAAAATTAATAAAACTATAATACCATATGCTCATGACATATTGTTTTACCAGGTGAAATCATTCAGACAATGAAAAGGGTTATAAAATCTGTAATAATAATTATAAAAAGAAAAGAAACAGCAATGTCGTCATTTGCTTTTTTTTTTTTTTTTTGTCTCTAAAAGCATTATTAGAAGTTTTTTGTAAATATGTCTACATAGTTTTTTAGTTATTAAGTTCATTTTATTTACTTCAACCTGAACTAAAATGAGAAATGTTGCCTTGGCAACTAGCTGAAATAATAATCTGGTGCTTTAAAGTTTCATCACTCGTGTATTCTGGTGTTTTGCCTCTATAACATTTAAACATCATCTGAAAGTACTTTATGCAGCACAAGATTTTTCCCAGCTCAGGAACCAGAAGGAACAGGACTAAAAAAGCACCACTGTCCTCCTGTCGCCTCTTCCAGCAGGAGTCATTCTGATCTCTGGAAACAGCCTCTGAATCTTGTGATCATAACACCGACCCCTGAAACTGACAGACAGAGAGACACAAATCACAGCCAATATGACTCTGGAGCACTGTGACGGTTGACAGAGAAACAGAAAGAGAGTTGGACAGCAGCAGACACCGTCCGTGTCCTGAGTTTGTGTGTAATAACAACAGAATAATGCAGAACAACAGGCCTGGAGCGGGACAAGCGAGTGACACAAAACACTTCTAAAGCTCGGGTCCAAGTCGAGCCTCGTGTGTTTGACTCGGCCGAGACTCACAATCTGATCAGTTCTGAACCAAACAAATTCATTTGTCTATTAAAAATCTGATTGAATAAGGAAGCTGAATTGACCGTAAACACAGAACGTTCCTAAGATCCTAAGTATAAAACTTTTTATACCTAGTTTATAACCAGAATATAGTTACTTAAATAGTTAATTTAGTTATTCAAACATATATGACATTAAAAAGACGCATCCCTCAGTGTTCCTTCTGAGCAAAATTCAATTCGACCATCAGTTCACGCTTTCATGTGAAAAAAAGCGTCAACACTGTAAATGAAAGATTTATTTTGCACTTTAGTTCGATTCAGTGAATAAAATGAGTTTTCACGTATGTGCAGAAATCACTGATCTTGCGCTGCACTGACAGCTGCTGCGATTATAAAGAGAACGCGCGGCGCTCGTTTTCTGTCATTCATTCACAAGAAAAGTTATTGTTTTTCATGAGACTTTGTGAGTACTTCATACTTTTTAAATCTAGTGATGTTTAATATTTATTCAAATGCGAAACTGAGTGAAAAACTATTACAGGAAATGTCTGATATGAGCCAATAAATGGTCCTCTGCCGCCATCTGATGGTTATACTACTAATTAACATATTTTTATTTTTTAAATAAAAGTGTTTTCTATCAAATGCTGGATTTCCTACATCTTGAAACGTTCGGTTTTACAAATGGCGACGATCTCAGAAGGATGAACAAATAATGTTTTTGGTTATCACATTAAAAATAACATTTGAAGTGCTGGAAAAGTGTTGCATGTGCGTGTCTATTTACAGTAATACATTGTTCGCAATAGCTCCGTCTTTATTGCAATAAATAAAACTGGTTCATTGGTAAATTAGTCTGCATTAAAATATACACTGATCAGGCATAACATTATGAGCACCCTCCTAATATTGTGTTGGTCCCTCTTTTGCTGTCAAAACAGCCCTGACCCGTCAGACTCCTCTAGACCCCTGAAGGTGAGCTGTGGTATCTGCACCAAGAGAAGTCCTGTAAGTTCCATCACAATTTGGTCCTTGTCAAACTCACTCAAATCCTTACGCTTGCCCATTTTCCCTGCTTCTAACGCATCAACTTTGAGGACAAAATGTTCACTTGCTGCCTAATATATCCACCCACTAACAGGTGCCGTGATGAAGAGATGATCAGTGTTATTCACTTCACCTGTCAGTGCTCATTATGTTATGCTTGATTGGTGTAAATACAACATTAAAAAGTCAACCATTTATGGTTTTCTGTCAATGCACAGTGAGTGCAGAATGACAGCACAGTTCACCAGAAATGCCCGAGCTGGTTTATTGAAAACCAGGAGGTAACCGTGCATATGGTCAATTAAAGCTAGTTTTTGCTGAACACATTATGCAGCACCTGCATGACAAACTCCACCTGACATGGTAAGACTACTCTAATTCCACGTCAAATCAACCAAATTTCAGAAACTTTCCAGGCTCAAATTTTTTATTTCATTCATACTTTATCTAATGATATAGTAGACAAACATAAATAGTGATGAAAGCCAAAAATATCAAATGTCACAGATGTATATTTACTGAGTAATCCACTGTTTTGTAGAGGAGGGTCAAAATGACATTTTTCAGCTGAGATTTGGAGCCAATTTACAGGGGTGTAAAAATGACTTTAGAAAGATGTCAGCATCATTATTTTATTTTTACACAGAGATTGGTAGGTCTATTAGTAAAATCTGTTGACTTCAGCAATCTTTTCTGCATTATATTCCAACAGTGACAGTTCAAAAATGGAAAAAAAGCAGTTTTCAAGTTTTTTCCCCAAAGTTTGCATACCTGTAACTCAAGAAGCATTAAATATATCTTAATATTCTTTTAGATTCTGGTTCTTGACAAACTTTTCTTTTGGTGCCTTCATTGTGAAGGCCATGTGTGGTTTAATTACAGAGGTATGGGGATTTCAACATGGCTCCAAGAATAAAGAGTTAAATTGTACACATTTTCAATGGTCAAAAACTAAATGCAGGTCACTTTGATTACAACTGATACTTTTTCCTTTCAAAGAGGAACACCTGAAGAACAAATAATGTTGAAACTAGAAATGTATCTTGTTTCCTTATAAAAAAAAAATGCATAGAACATTCCTATATGAGTGCCAAAAATATATATATTTTTTCCCAAATTTGCATGCCTGTAACTCAAGAGGTATTAAAAGATATTTCAATATGATTTTACATTCTGGTTCTTAGCAAACTTTTCTTTTGGTATGTTAATTTTTAAGGCCCTGTATGGTTCAATCCCAGATATATGGAGATCTTAATGCTGCTCAATGTACAAACTGTTGAATATTACCCATTTTCAATGGTCAAAAACCAAATGTGGTTCACTTTGCACACAGCTGATGCTTATTGTATTTAAAGGAGAAAGTCTGAAGAATAAGTAATGTTGAAACCAGAAATGTATCTTGTTTCCCTCTATCTTGGTCTCAGTACTCTGTTCATAAGAGTCTATATTTAAAATCAGTTTCAGAGATATTTGGAAGAAGGGATTTGTCCATTTTAACAGCTTCTGAAGGTAGCAAGAGCTCAAATACGCAGTACTGTAACTGCATGTCTGAAACAAGTTTCATGCCTCCTAGGAAAGTGTGTTTGCTCTCTCCACACACTGCATTCACATCAGTAAACCAAGATTTGCCACAAGGATGGCAACAAATATCAGAGTCCGAAGCACAACTACGATAACGGCATAGAGGATAATTTGAGTCACTTTCAGAAAGATTTTTCCAGCTGATAAAAATGATGAAAACAGATAACAAACCTGCAGCACGATTCTAATAAACAGAACGATAACATCCACTGGTGTGGACGGATGCTAACAAACAAACAAACAAACAACAACAAACAAACAACAAACAAACCCTGAATAAGGTTAACTAAAACTAATAAAATTAAATATTAGCTGAATTTAAACTATGTGAAAATTAGAAATATTGCCTTGGCAATAAGCTGGAAATAAATAAATAAAGCTCAAATAAATATATATTAAACCTATAGCAACATTTTAAAAAAAATAAATAAATGTCAAAAGCACATAATGAAATTACTAAAAAAAAACTAAAATTAACATGAAAACTAAAAACATAATAATAAAAGCTAATTCAAAATGTGAAAATAAAACTAAAATAACACTGATGTGGACTTTAGTGCAGAATATGATGCTTTTAAATGAACAGATGCTCATGTTTGTGTCTGATAAATACATATAAACAAAGAGCGCCTGTGCTGAAATAATGTATTAGTCATATTTCTTTTTGCATGTTCTGCCCTTCAGATTTATCAGTCATCTCTCTAACATATGCACACATATTTCATTGCCTTGGTTGACTGTGTTTATCTGGCGGCGGGACCTTCAGACCTTCAGACCTTCAGACCTTCTTTAAAAACATTAAAAATCTCACTGACCCCAAACTTTTCAACGAAAGTAAACTTTCAGATAACAAAACTTCCCATTTCACATGAGGTGAGCCAATCATAACAGAGGTGTTACAGGAAAACAGCCTGTTTAACTCAAAGGGTGCTTTTATCATGTTATCCAAGTCTAAAGAGTCCACTCTTTATAATATTCAGGTCTCTCTTTTAAAGGTGCCCAAGAATGCTTTTTCACAAGATGTAATATAAGTCTAAGGTGTCCCCTGAATGTGTCTGTGAAGTTTCAGCTCAAAATACCCCATAGATTTTTTTTAATTAATTTTTTTAACTGCCTATTTTGGGGCATCATTAACTATACACTGATTTTGGCAGCGCGCCGCCCCTTTAAATCGCGTGCTCCCCGCCACACGAGCTCTCGACTATATTACAGTGCATTTACAAAGTTCACACAGCTAATATAACCCTCAAATGGATCTTTACAAGATGTTCATCATGCATGCTGTATGCATGCTTTGAATTATGTGAGTAAAGTATTTATTTTGATGTTTAAGTTTGATTCTGTATGAGTTTGAGGCTGTGCTCTGTGGCTAACGGCTAATGCTACACTGTTGGAGAGATTTATAAAGAATGAAGTTGTGTTTATGCATTATACAGACTGCAAGTGTTTAAAAATGAAAATAGCGACGGCTCTTGTCTCCGTGAATACAGTAAGAAACGATGGTAACTTTAACCACATTTAACAGTACATTAGCAACATGCTAATGAAACATTTAGAAAGATAATTTACAAATATCACTAAAAATATCATGCTATCATGGATCATGTCAGTTATTATCGCTCCATCTGCCATTTTTCGCTGTTGTTCTTGCTGGCTTACCTTGTCTGTGCACAGATCCAGACGTTAATACTGCCTTTCCTTGTGTAATGCCTTGAACATGGGCTGGCATATGCAAATATTGGGGGCGTACATATTAATGATCCCGACTGTTACGTAACAGTCGGTGTTATGTTGAGATCCGCGTGTTTTCCGGAAGTCTTTTAAACAAATGAGATTTACATAAGAAGGAGGAAGCAATGGGGTTTGAAACTCACTGTATGTCTTTTCCATGTACTGAACTCTTGTTATTTAACTATGCCAAGATAAATTCAAATTTTGATTCTAGGGCACCTTTAATGCAAATCAATGAAAATTTCAGTCCATTAAGGCATAAAACAAATTAGGATTACTACTAAGCAATATACAGGGCTGGATTTATCTCATGTTGTAACATAGGCAAAATACATTTTTGGTTTTACTGTTTACTTCTGTCATTTGGCCAAAATCTCATGTTATTAAAGACGAAGGCTTGTTTTAAGACAGTATTGACTATGACTTGATGACAAATACCAGACTGAGACACTCTTTTCTGCTCCTCAAATACATAAAACATTATATATATAGTGTTTTTTGTGTAAAAAAAAAAAGAAGCTTATTCAAAGAATCAGTTCTTTATTTACCTTTGCATTGCAAACAAGCAGAGACGTTTGACTGACAGTTTGAGTAGCCAATGGAGTTTCGAAGTTTAGTCACAAGCTCTTTTCAATCCTTTTCATCGGTTAAATATTTGCAAAACCCACAGACAGATGTAAAGGGTGACCAATAGTAATGATTTATATATTAAAAAATGATGAAACATGGTTACAAGTTTCTCCACGACAGCAAGTAAATTGTATTATTTTTAAAGTAATTGTCATACAGAGTTTTAGCAGAGTGAAATAATAATGGAAAAAAAAATTCTGCATTAAGTGATGCAACACTAAATATGGCTGTTATTGCTGCAAGAAACCTCAATGTATTTATAAATGCAACCCTTATTACAAGACAGGGAACAACCAACAGCGTAAGACAACCATGAGGATGAACACGAAATAGCCTATTATAATAAAAAGGAAAGAAAAAAGGGCAAGGAACAAGTATCAAAACAAACGGTTAGCAGATAAAGACATCAAACAAGAAAACACTAAAATAATACATATTTGGACATAGACGTTCTAATTTAAGATATTTGAAGCTCTGAAATATTTTCATGAAAACACTCGAGTGAATCCCACACAAGAAAAGCCGTGAGGAAACTACAGAACATCTCAACAGGTCTGAAAGTCACCCTCTCCTCTCCACTGGCTTGTTTGTGAAACACTCACAACTCATCTGAATGCCAAGAGTATTTTTCAAACTTTGTATATTTTCACTCATTTTTCAGCGTTTCTCTCTGAATAACAATGTAAGCCTGAGAGACGTGTTACGCTTTACCGAAAGCCCTCTAGATTTGACCGCTTGGGATGAATATTCATGCTCGCTGTACTTTCCTCCTACGCACTTTCTCTTCTCCGCCGCTTTCTTTTTCCTTTATTTTTAGGGGAGAATCTTGTGGGAGGCGCTTGAGACAAAAACAGCCTCCATTAAGTCTGAAAGATGATCCACAAACACACAAGGAGGTGCATTAGAGAGCGGACTCCGGGTTTTGCCACATCAGCACATTCAGTGCGGCCCGACGATACGTCTGGAGTCTAATAAAAAGTCCGCCGGTGGGATGGAAGAGGTTTTTGTTCGAACGCTGAGAGGGTTTGTGATCTCAGCTCTGCTCTGGATGCACTTATTTTTAACCTTTTTGTCATAATTTCCTCCTGCTGAGGAAAGCGCCGGCCTGTTGGGTATGAAGCAGGTTTATTTTCTTTCCTGAGATTATTGTTATAGTTTACAAGTGCCTTGGGATTGCAGTTTCAGAGTACTACTCCTAAAAATAAAGATTCCAAAAGGGGTTTTTGCAGTGATGCCATAGAAAAAACCTTTTTGGATCCCCAAAGAAACTTTCAGTCAACAGTTCTCAAAAGAGTGTGTGAAGAACATTTTAAAGGGGACCTATTATGCAAAATTATGTTTGAACACAGATGTGTGTGTAAACAACCAGCCTACAATTTTTTTAAACTTTTTTTATAATCCCCCTAAATCATAAAGTCTCTCCAATCGAGAGGTTCCAGAAGCCCCGCCCACGACTGCTGACGGAATCTACCCTATTAGCATAGCTCCTCCCCTAAGTGAGCTGTACACAGTCCACCATGTTTATCTCCTCGCCAGAGCATTTCACAGCAGCGTTCAAGTAAGAAATATTCTTATTAAAGCTACTAAAGTTATTCAGTCAAGAGCAGTGAGTGATTTTCTGTTTTTCTTTTATTGTTTGGTTCATATTAACAGCAGTAGGAACTGTATATTATGCTGCTGTCACTTTAATACACAGATCTAAGAAACACATGCGATTTCTTTCCCTGCTGTTTACATTCACAGACATAACCAACTGTGTTTGTGAACTTTGTGTGTTTTTGACAGTTTAAGTGCAATAAGACGTGTAAGAGAACTTAATTCTCAAAGGACGTGCCGTCTGACAGACAGCTTTCTGTGCATTCAGAAAACCACATATCAGAAGTTTAGCTTTAAAATGCATGCAAATAATTAACTTTCATGATGATGAAGAACTGTAATGTAATATGAGCGTGATTGTGATAGAAATGATAATCAATGATGTTTTCCTAATTTTTGGCAGAGTATCAGAGGCATGCGCTGTACAGGCTCCACCCTCTTCTGGAAAGGGGGCGGGGAGCGGCAGCTCATTTGCATTTAAAGATACATGCACGAAAACAGCATGTTTTCCCTTCCACTCAAAAATGGGTAATAAATGATCTGTGGGGGATTTTGAGCTGAAACTTCACAGACACATTCTGGGGACACCAGAGACTTTATTACATCTTGTAAAAAGGGGCATAATAGGTCCCGTTTAATATTCCAAAGAACTTTTTTTTCACTATAAAGAACCTTTAGTGCAATGGAAAGTTTCCATGGATGTTAAAGTTTCTTCATATAACCATCGACCCCAATAAAGAACCTTTATTTTTTAAGAGTGAGAGAGGTCCTGTGGGACTAAAACTAGTGTGTTCCAGACCTGAAAATAAAATGATACATTTACATTGTGTTCCAAATTATTATGCAAATCACATAGGATTTCAGTATACAATACACATTCAGATTTAGTTTTTTCAAAGAAAGTGTTTGTTTGTTTTATTTCTCATATCTTTTTTAGATAACTGGAATCAATCAGACAGTAGTTTTGCCAGGAATCTTCTTAGGTAGACAGTTCCACTTTATTAAACAAGTCACAGTTTTCATGCAATATGTGGAGTAAGAAAGACCTTTCTGAAGATGAAAAGCATAAAATGGTGCAATGTCTTATGAAAACAACTAATGTTTTGTGAAAACTGAAAATAGATGATCAAACTGTCAAAAGATTTGTGAGTGATTTGCACAGAATTAGTCAGCTCGGTCAGATAAAGGCTTATTAAGGAAAGTTTCTGTCAAACAAATCAATTGTTGGCAGCTATAAAAATGCCACTGTTGAGCAGCAAACAGGTATTTAGAGTCTCAGGAAGATCTACATGCAGACTGGCAGTTGTGCATTTCAGCCACCTCTAACCAAAGCTCACAAAGAGAAGCGTTTACAGCATAAACAATGCTGTGAGTTGTGCTAAGTCTAAACAGCAGCAGGAATTCCTCAAATGAAGATCTGCTGCAAGGAGACAGTTGCCAAGTTTCCATCCAGTTTTTGCGATGTTTTGCTATCGACAAAGCAAATATGCACAAAAAATATTTGCGAAATTTGCTGTGTCAAGGCTGTTTCCTTTTACAAAAAATGGTGTGCGTAATGACATCGCCCCTAAAAAATGCATTGTCCAATAATTTTTGCTATATCACTAAAAAATCTGCCCTTGAGCCGTTTCCATACATAATTTTGCGTATATGGCAAATTCCCATTGTTTGCATTTGAAATATTTGTAAAATATACAGAGTAATGTGACAATTCACCAGTATTGCTCATTTTCACAAATAATATTATTAAATAGGAAATATAAGAAGACGACGGTGAAGTGGAGCAGCTTGTCTGACAGGACTTTACTGCCTTTATTTGATGAAGCGCAGGTTTGGACGCAGAGCAGCTCAATTGTCCTGTTTGCAAACATGTTTCTGTCATGTGACACCACATTAGTGTTAAAGCCTTTTTCTGACAAAAAGTGACATTTTTTTTTGCAACATTTGAAGTATCGACATTGAAGTATGCGCTAAATATAAACGGAAAAAGATTGTGTCGCCATTTGAGAAATTTTACCGACAAATGACATTCCTCTCAGCTATATCGCTACACATTTTGAAGCGCTAAACCTTTTTTCGAAACCTGAAACCTGTGCGACGTATCTCCTATGATGAGAAGAACCAGTATGCTTGAGCATTCTGTCCTAGTTTAGGGTCGCATCTTGTGACATCACGTCCTGTTTTGGTTTGTTTAGATGTCTTTGCTTTCTATTTCAGTCGAACCACACCAGAGTTTATTTGGAAGCGGAACAAACAGTGTGAACACACCCTTAAAAACCTCCCCTGATGTTCAGAGCTTCAAGAGCTCATGATCTGGCATAGCGGTGTAGGACAGACTGCCAGAACACCGGCAACAACAAAACAGGACAATCTCACGCACTGAAACTGTCAGTAACGGTGTTCAGCCTTATATGTTCCAACCGGAGTTGTTGACAAAAAGACCCTTGTTTGTAAAGCGGTCCGGCACAAAATAATTGGCGCAAACATATAAGACATTGCAGATTTTCTTCGGGACATTTCCTTCGAAAATGAAATTTAACCCTCTGGGGTCTGAGGATTTTTGGGGCCCTGGAGAAGTTTTGACATGCCCTGATATTTGTGCTTTTTTCAGTTGTTCATAAACATATTAATGGCAAAAGTGTCATTACACTGTATTCAGCACAAACTAGGCTACAATAATATGTAAGGAACATGTATGTACATGTTTGTGTTTTTGAAGGAATAACATTTATGCGTGGTTATTGAAAAAACCAAAAACTTAAGTCACTGAAATAAGGACAAAAAAATATATTAAATATGTGTTCACAAGACTTCTGGGTCGGTTGGAGGTTGTAGACTAGAGTTTTTGCTTCAAAATTATGTAAAAATTATCCTACCTACTCTTTAATTTATAACAATATATTGATTTAGTTTTTGCAAGACACATTTTGTCAAGAAGCACAGTATGCGTGGAGGTGTGAATCATCATGAATAATGGGTGATTCTCACCTGAGAAGACAAAGAATCGCATAAAGAGCTCTAATGACCTGCATAAATAATGAGCTCTTTCAGTCAGGCAAGCTGTGAAAAAACCCTCTGTTGATCATGTCTCAAATCTCATCATAAACAGCAATACTGTGAAATATTACAATTTAAAATAATGGTATTCTATTATATACTTTAAAATGTAATGTATTTCTGTGATGCAAAGTGTCTGAACAATTATGTTACCTCTATGGCATTTCATATAGGCTTTTAGTTTAAAAGCATGCACGTTTGGAGAAATTTTGATAGATTCTCATATGTTTATGTCAATTTTCTATACAGAGGAGTAATATTTATTCAATATTTATTGTCATCACTGTGAGCGACATTTCAATTCATACTTGCAGCCGGAGGGTGCTCTGTGAACATTTAGTCCACAAATATCTCCTAAAGAAGAATAGGCCATGTGACATTCCAGGAACTAACAGGCTTCCAGAGATCGCAAACTATGGCTATTCAAAACACTTTTCAAGACAATAAATACACGATTGAGACGATGTATACATGCATTGCCTCAGAATTTGCCTCTGAATAGCGCTCGTTCTGTGGGCGTGGCCGCATTAGCGGATAATGAGCTGAATCACGGGCGTCTGACATGGCTCTCTTTTCATACAGATTACATAAACACAGAATTTTGGTTTTCGATTTGACTTACACGATTTAAAACCTGACATTTCAACGTTTCTTTAGACACAAGTCTAATTTTTTTGTGATTAGTATTCACTAAGTTACAGTTCATTTTCTGAGATCTATCAGATTGGACTTCGTTCAGAGGGAGACGAGAGATCACGCATCATGTTAGTTTTCTTTATTTTGCAAAAAGCACAACATTTTGTTTTTACTCTGAGTGTACACAAATAAAAGAAGATATTCCACAGATTAAAATGGTGTATAACTCTTAATTGTATGTGCAACATTGACAGATTATTTTGAGTCTCTTTCACAGTGGTAAGAAAAAAACCAAGGTGGTATCGCCGGCGTGACCCGAGGGAGTTAACCACGATGTCCTCAGTGACTCAGATGGTGGACTCTTATGTGCTTTGGTACATCCCAAACCAACACTTGTAATGCCTTTTTGGCACAGACATCGCACAAGTCCAGCTGCTACAGCGAGGATACAGAAATGACGGACTCTGTGCTTCTTACTCAGGGGTGTGTCTATGCTAATAGGGCAGATTGTCACAGGCTGTGGGCGGGGCTTCTCCCTACAACGAGGTCATCGCAAGTGGGCAATCTGAATCAGCTCGTTTGAAGAGACTGCTCTTGATTTATGAGTGGATTTAAACTATTATAGGCTGGTTGTTCGCACACACTGCGGACACACATCAGTGTTCAAACACCTTATAAAAGTGAATTTTGCATAACTTGCTGTTGTCAAAAACAGTAGTTTTGATGCCGGTGTCTCCACTCCAATAGCTTATCCAGCAAGACTTCCTTGGCCAAGCAGAAAGACTGTGACTGGACAGGCTAGATGACCAGTTATAGCTGTAAAAATGAAAAGATACTTGAAGGACTATTAGAGGTTCCTGAGATCACAGCACCAGCAAAACCCTTTGGAGAAACTTTCAAAAAATCTCAAAGGAGCATGTCAAACTCAGGATATCTGAGGCACCTTCAATAGGTTTCCTGAAGCTGTCTGAATAATAAATGCACAGACATTTGAAGGAAACTGTATCACCTCCTTGAGTACTGGAGTTTGGTACTGCGAGAAGTATGAAATCATGAGTAGGTCAGTTCAGCAGGATTGTCTGAGAAAAACAATATTGATCTAAGATCATAGACTCCATCATCAAGAAGAAAACTGATTCTAAATCAATTCTCAACTCAGGAGTCCAGCATGAGACCTGATGCAACAAAGCGGTTGTGTTTCTCCATTTAGTTGTTGTCCTGAAGAAGAGTCAGCAGTGACCTTTGACCTGTGATTTTACTGGGTTACAATGGAGAGGTCAGCAAAACTAAAACTTGACTAAAATTTAAAGAGGCCTATTATACCTTTTTACAAAGTCTTGATGTTGTTTTGTGCTCTACTAGATTGAATGTTGATTATTTTCCTCATATTCTCCATTGTTGCAGCTCCTCTCTTATCAGTCTGTCAGTAACGCTCTGTTTAGTTCCTGTCTCTGTGAAGCCCCTCCCTCCATGTGCTCTGATTGGTCGGCTGGAGCAGTGTGTTGTGATTGGTCATTAGGGAAACGTCCCGCCCCTTACCATGACCTCCAGTTTCAACATACTACTAACTAACTCAACCAGGCCCCGCCCCTTTATTCTGCGTATGAATTATTTAAATGAGGAATATTGTGACCTGTTCGTTCTCGGAAGGAAATTGTCAGGTTTGAATGTGCAGAATTACGACTTAAAATTCGATTGTATGATTTCAGAAGACTTGGAATGAGATGGCAAATAAGTAGTACAGATTTAAACAACTTATCAAATATGGTTAACTAGTGAGAGTACTTAAAAGGAGAGAATGAAGGAAACCGTCTGCTGAAAAACAATAAAAGTCACTGCACTACTAGGCTTTTAGTATCGTAACTTTGCAATGGCAAATATCATTCCCTCAAGTCATTTAGCGCCGTTCAGTCGCCAACTACTCCATGTATATTGTCTACACTATCTAAATTTAAAGTAGGATGTTTAGAGTGTTTAAAGTTTGAGCTGAAGCTGTATTACTCCTGTAGTGAATAGGGTTTGTTTAGACTCTTGTGAAGCCGTCCAGGACATTTCATAAGCTGCTATTAAACTGTAGCTCTAAACAAAAGGCCTGAAGAGACCCAATTCATCTTGTGCTTTAAATGACTCCAGCAGGCAAATTGCTCCTTCCATTAGATGCCTGTGGAAGCAGCCAGACTCCAGCTCGCTCTCTTTCTTTCTTGGATTTTCTATCACATCAATCTCTCATCGACCCGCATCCACCAGTAATTACAGAGGAAAGCCACGCTTGGGAAAGCAGGCGCTTTATTTGGGAGAAAGGTTCAAAGATGCTCCGCTTTACAACAGAATGAAGACGAAAGGATCACAAAACAGGAGCAGAATAAATATTGATCTTTGACAGAATAGTATAATGATGGTTTTCAATCGAAACATTCATCCTGTTAGAGAAAAACTAAAGATTACAACGTCTTTATGGGAAGAAAAAAGGAAAAGAGAAAAAAGTGACAAATAAAAACAACCAAAAGTGTTATTGTTAATAGTATAAGTTAAAATAGCTGTTTTCTATGTGAATATATAGTAAAATCTAATTTATTCCTGTGATTTTCAGCATCATTACTCCAGTCTTCAGTGTCACATGATCCCATTCTAATATGATGATTTGCTGCTCAAGAAACATTTTGATTATTATCAATGTTGAACACAGTTCATATTTTTGTGGAAACTGTGATACATTTTAAATTTCAGAATTCTTTGATGAATAGAAAGAATTAGTGCATGTCTTTAGTGTCACTTTTGATCAATTTAGTGCACCCTTGCTGATTAAAAGTATTAATTCTTTTTAAAAAATTCATACTAACCCAAGTGTTTGAATGGTAGTCTGTGAAAACAGATATTCAAAGCTGAAATTATTAAAATTCCCTAATGATTATTTTATTTTATACGATTCACGAAACTCAATGCTGCTTTTCAAAGCGTTGTTATTTGCTATTATTGCCATAACTTTTATGACAATATTGTTAATCGGCATTAAATTACTGCTAACATTAATGTCAGCTGAAAAGGAAAGTCATTGAAATAACAAAAGCAAATTTTTGGTTCATTTTACAGCTGCCTACACACACAAAAACACACAGGCGTAGACTTAGGAAACAAGATAAAATCGTATAAAGGTACAAAGCCCAGATAGATGTCTAAAATAATTATGTATGAGGATCTGATCCCGTCACTGGGAGCAAAACACGAGGGTTGGTTTGTGTTCAGATATTTCCAGTCGCGGTCCAACCACACAAACAAACAACAACACAACAACACAAAACAAATCAAATCAAATCAACTGGATGAAAGCAGACCGGATGGAACGCGTCCAGACTGAGGCTTCGGCTCTATTAGGCCGTGCATTTACAGCTGCGCTTCTTACAGATTTTAAATGAAGTCACGGGTGGCCGCTCAGAGATGTTCGCCCGCGTCCCGTCCAGCCCATCTGCAGCTCTGCTTAAATCAGAGGAAATCACTATCTCTACCTGCCATCCAGCGCAGGTGAGCAGACACACTTCTATAAGCTTCATTCTCCTCGTAAACACAAACCTTTGGCTCCTTGACAGCCCCATTATTACACTCACAACACACACACGTATCCCATAAATCCTGCTGAGGCTGAGAAAACTGAAGCCTTTCCAGGTGCTTAAACCTACAAACACACCAGAGTTCAAAGCCAGAATTTAAATAAGAAACTTTACCCACAGCAAGAAATATATCTCTGTGGGAGTGAAGTAAACATGCATGGAAGTCAGAGGAAAAGCACTGCATTAAATCATTCTCTTAATCACTTTTTTGTATGTTTTCCAGGAAAAACATCTTTAAGAAAGTATATTTCTTGAGAAGCAAAATTGCATGATATAAAGGATTGGTTCATTTCTGAATTAAATCATGATAATTTACTCACCCCCATGTCATACAAGACATTCATTTCTTCTTTCTTCAGATTACGTAATGCGTGGCGCATCTCAGAGCCTGCAAGACGAGCATTGGTGGTTAAAAATTATAGAATTTATTATTTAGAAAATGACTGATGGTTTCTCTAGATAAGACCTATTCCTCATCTGGGATCATGTAGAGCTCTTTGAAGCTGCACTGAAACTGACATTGACCTTCAACCCGTTGAACCCATGAAGTCCCTATATGGAGAAAAAATCCTGGAATGGTTTTCCTCAACCTTCATTTCTTTTCAACTGAAGAAATAAAGACATGAACATCTGGATACATGGAGGAGAGTAAATCAGACATTTTAATTCTGAAGTCAACTAAACCTTAAAACTTTTTTTCGAGAACATATACAGTAGATAATCTCTGAAAACAAGCTTAATAACTTTTTCTTGTTGCATAGTCTTATAAAATGTGTACACTGAATGCATATAAGGCAAATGCACAAATGCATGTAAATAAATCAGAGAGGTTATGCTTGAAACAATAAGAAAAAGAGAACAAACCAACAAGTCTTAATATATTTAAACATGCACCATACATTTTATCATGTTAAAAACAAGATGAAATGCTGCTTGAGAAAAGGATTTTTTTAATGTTGGCAAATTATAGGTAAGTCCCTAGGAAGTATGCATGCTAGAGATACAAAGCTGTATACCATTTGAGGTCAGGAATATTTTATAGTGTTTTTGAAAGTCTCGCTGTTCACCCGGGCTACAATTATTGATCATAATACAGAAAATTGTGAAATATTATGTAATATAAAATAGCTGTGTTCTATGTGATATAGGTAAAACCGTAATTATTCCCTGTGATCAAAGCTGATTTTCAGTCTGCAGTGTCACATGATCCTTCAAATCATTCTAATATGAGGATTTGAGGATCAAGAAAACATTAGATTATATTATGTGAAACCACGAATATTTTAGTGGAAACTGTGAAACTTTTTTTCCCCCAGTCTTAATGAATATAAAGTTCAAAAGAACAGCATTATTTGAAACAGAATCTTGTAACATTAAATGTCTACTGTCACTTTGATCTTGGTTTAAAACTGACACTGACTGCTCCACTGAATGTCAACCTCGAGTAAATAGAAAGCAACAGATCGCTTTCTCCGGGGCTATGAACCCATCTTAAAAGAAATAATAATAATAATAATAATATAAAAACACCGACGTCAGCTGCTGGTGGAGCATTACAGCGAGTAAGAAGGCGGAGTAGAAAAAATAAGGAATCGGCTCAGAAGGCGTCTGAGCTCTGTTCAATGACTGATAAGAGCTCAGAGAGCAGGACAGCCGCCGCTTAAAGACACCAGCAGGGACGGATGGGACACTAGAGCCTGAAAACCACATTAAAAAACACCGCTCTCCTGCTCACCGACAGAGAGAGATGGATGACAGGTAAGAGAGTCGTTTTAAATTGAAAGGCTTTCCATACAGTACTCCTCTTTTCTCATATGCTGTCGGCCTTGACCGTATTCCCCACTGAGCAGAAAAACCGACCCACGACCAGCTTCAAAGCAAGAACTGAGAGAGTTAGTGAATGCTGGTAATCTGAGCTGAATGATGGTTATCACACACTATATCAACCAGCTAGAGTAGTTTTTGTGCTCTACTAGAACAGGTTGATTCTCCATTGTTGCAGCTCCTCTTTCCCAGTCTGTCATAACCTCTGTTTTATTCCTGTCTCTATGAAGCCCTCCTTCTGAAAGCAACAATGTGCTCTGATGGTCGGCTGACCAGTGATGGTCATTTGGGAAATGTCCCGCCCCTTACCATAACTGCCAGTTTCAACCACTGACTAACTACTCAACAGGCCCCGCCCTTATTCTGTGTATGATTATGTAAATGAGGAATATTGTGAAGAAAACTCAAGACTACAATGGAGGCGTTCAGGAGTTCAGAAACACTGACATGGAATAGTGGGATTTTCAGCTCAAACAGCACATTACACACTAAAGAATGAACATGGAGAAAGCAGAACAGGTCCTCTTTTAAAAAAGCAACAAAATAACAACCTCAAAACATTTAATAACCACAGAATCTCACAGATATTACATGGTCAATCAGTATAAATCAAATGTTTTATATGATGATACTAATCTAATAAGTTGAAATCAAATTAATATATTGTAGATTATTTATTGGTAAGCAGCCAAGCATAATGGAAAATAAACCTTCAGGATGATGCAGACCTGTCGGGTTTCATTTGTGATAGACCGGCTGACTGAACATATCCCTCATATAACAAGAAGGGTGATCAATCATCAAATGTCAATATTGAGTGTTTTACCTTGGAAAGATACAATATTAGTGTACTGCATGAGCTCAGACTGTAAATCACACTCTGAGGAGAACAGATTCTATATGGAACTTTTAATGGTTCTTTCTGTCAAGGGCTTCATAAATAGAACTTTATAGGGGTTCCATCATAATTCATTTTCATGTTGATTAAATTTATGAATTAAGAAGCTTATAAACATATATTATCACTCAAAAAAAAAAAAAAAATCATTAAACATGAAAGTATCATGCAATCATTTAAGACATTTATTAACCTGTTTGGCATGAAGGTTGTTTAGAATTGAGTCAAGAACTCTATATAGAACTCCACTGAGAGTGTGATCAGAGCTCAATCCCAGAGGTCAATCTGAAGCTCTAGACTGTGTTCGGTCTGGTGGGAGAGACTCTACGCTCTCCTCTCTCTCCGTGGAGGATGTTCACAGTTTAAAAAGACATTAGGTCACAAAATCACCTTCTACAGCCAATAAAAAGGTCAAAGCAGAGCGTGAAAACTGCACCGCTGGGAGGAAGCAGACATCTGAGATGCCTTCACTTAGTAACAGTATCTGTAAGGGATGGGAATCATTAATGAATTCATTAAGGAAGAATGGACAATACCTGGATTACATCCTGCTTCAGCATTCTGATGATTAGTACAATTTCAGATGCCAACAATATAGTAACACAAATATTAATAATAATAAATAAATAAAAGGATATTATCCCTTAACTCTGACAGTATCTTCACAGCAAAATGTCTCAAAGAAACCCATTTGAAATGGCTGGGAAAAGATATTTTGAAATACTCAATTAAATATTCTGTGATATTAATACAAACTTGCACTGATTGTCATGAAAAAGGTATAACAGATGTTCTAACCTTTACATTATATCATAAAAAAAATATATCATAAAATATTGTCACACTTTAGATTAGCATCTGATTCTCACTATTAACTATGACTTTTGCCTTAATACTTCTAATTACTGCTTAATAATAGTTAAGTTAGTTAAGTTTAGGTATTGGGTTGGATTATGGGATGTAGAATATGATCATGCAGAATTAGGCATTAATGTGTGCTTTATAAGTACTAATAAACAGCCAATATCCAAGTAATATGCATGCTAATAAGCAACTAGTTATAGAGAAAATTGGACCCTAAACTAAAGTGTGACCGATTTTTTAAAAGAATTTGACTTTTTTTTTTTTCTCAGCAAAAGTGCATTACATTTATCCAAAGTGGCACTAAAAACATTTATAATGCTACAAACATATTTTAAAAACTTCTATTCATCAAGGGAAGGCCAAAGTGAAGACAATTGTTTCAAATTGGATAATAATCAGAAAATCCAAGAGAAGAGCACCAACAGAAAAGAGACAACCCATACGGGAAATGAAACAAAACTTTCAAATTATTTGCAGCAGAATTTGTTTGAATAAAATGGAAGAGTTCGACTCAAAAAGTGCTCGATGCAACAAATCACAGCCAATCAGAGAATCTGTTAGCTAAGCGGAGCTGTATTTCAACCAATGAGATGCACCGTGGGGAGCTAATGAAGCTAGAAACCAAGCAACAGGGTAAAATGGTCTTCAAAACTTAACAGTGTAACAGAGAGAATAAAAGCAGGTAGAAAGAATTACTCGCAATCATAAGGGCGTTATGATGATTAACCAGATATAAGAGCTGAGTAAAGAAAACCACGTACCAAGATAATCAGTTTACAATTCACATCCCAACAGGCGGATTAACTGAACGTGGACACGCAGGTGTTGATAGTGATTTAAAAACTGGAAGAGTCTAAAGCTTTCGAGTCGTGAGGAGTTTACATCTGCTGTGATACAAATCAGCGGGAGAGTTATTAATGATGGTATCTTAGCTCGTATTATTCCAGAGTGAAGCAACGGCCAGGAGCAGAAATGGCAAATACAAAAACATTACACTGGCCTTATCGGTAAAGCTTAGGAAGAAACTGCAGAGAGAAGAGAGGATTCATATGTCACCCACAGTCTCGCCGTACGTTACTGCACGTTATCGATGACCCTCCAAAAAATATTAAAAAATAATTTAGGACTGCACGAAATAAGCATAAGCAAGCCAAATCTCCTAAAGCTCGGAAAGCTCACGTTGACCCTTTCACAGCAAAGAATTCCCTTCCACATGAACTAATTTCTCTTTTGCCGAAAAAGCTCATCTGCACCAGGTGGAACCTGAGTTGCTTTGGTTCTGGATCTGGCTTGTATCAGCCTAGCCGAGCGGGTTCCTGACCATAAAGGGTGAAAACCACACAACGGCGGTGGTGACGAGGGTGTGCATGGCTCAACAAGAGGTTGGGAAAACACGCTCCAGATAAGAGGGGTAGGGAACCTGGGACCACCCACGTCGGAACACGACTGGGCTGACCGCAGGACGCGAAGCAATAGCGGCCAGACCGAGACCATTTACAGGCCCGGCAGAGAGCAGAGACAACATTCACTCGGTTAGGGGTCAGTCTTGAGTCTAGGATATGGGCAGTATGCATACTGTATCAGAAACCGCGGTCTATCGACGGCTACAGCAGTGCTCATTAGTGCTAGGGGAAAAGCTAGTACGTCCGTTACGAAACCTTTGATGATGTATGTTGCACGGCAATGGCTATGATAACAGCAGTAAGACAAACGTCACCCATCAGGGTCTGAGCCACAGCATTAGTCGGGAGAAGGAGCCCTTAATGGTCAGACGAACTGGATCGCGGGCCTAGCGCGGCATTAGAGGGGACCTGACGAAACAAAAGGACTGGATGGCTAGACGAACCGGATCTGAGGGATTGGACTGCCTGACAGACTAACGTAACTGAAAATGGTTTTAAACCTGGCGGGGCTGACGACTTAAACGGAATTGGATGACTGGGTGGTTATATAACTCCATGGTGTTAGCTAAATGAGATAGCCTCACCTGAACTGGACTGGAGTTGAGACATTGGACTGGTCACTATTTGGGGTTAAATGGAGGACTGGACAAATGAACTGAACTGACGAGACTGGGGAAGGGACTAACTACTTTGGACTGAATCTGATGACTGGACGGGACGGACTGGCTAGTATGGACTGAAGTGGGGCTACTATATTAGATGACCTCAATTAAAACTGGACGGACTAGACTACTGGGGCTGATTTGAATGGAACTATTTAGACAGACACAGACTGGCAAGACTGACTGTACTGAACTGACGTGAGCTAGGTCTCTGTTAGATGACATCAACCTATAACTGCTGGACTCGACTAACTTTGGACTGCATTTTGAATTGACTGGACCTAACACAATAGGATAGGATTGGCCTAGTAATGAGGAGGGGGCTACTAATAGATGACCTCACCTATAAACTGGACTGGCCCTAACTCCTTTGGACGGGGGGGATTTGAAGCTGGACTATACGAAATGATCCGATTGACTTATTGCCTGAAGGGCTAGGGATAGATTGTACCTCAACCGATCACCTGACTGACAACTACTTTGGACTGAATTGAATGAATGGACTGGACTGTCTAAATGGATGGATTGGCCATTATGGATTGAATTGGGCTAGCTAGATGAGGATGCCTCGCCCTATAAACTGAGACTGGACTAGACTACTTTGGACGAATTTTGAATGGACTGGACTGTACTAGAATGACTTGACTATAGGAACTGAAATGTGCGTTAGGCTAATAGATGGCACCCTGAGCGAAGAAGCACTGGAATGGCTAGACTATTCGGCCTGATTGATACTAATGACTACTGAGTGGGTTGATCTGACCTAAATGCGACTGGACTAAAAGGGGATATGCTGGCGAGACCCAAACATATAAACCGCACTGACTACCTTGCACTGGCTGGACCGTCTTGAGGACAGACGGGAATGGGCTAGACTTGAATGAAATGTACTAGAATGGACTGGACTGGACTAGAATGCACTGAACTGGACTAGAATGGGCAAGACTGGACTTGAAGGAACTGAAGTGGGCTAGACTAGATTTGATGACCTCATTTTAAATTGGACTGGACTAGACTACTTTGGATTGAATTTGAATGGACTGGACTAGAATGGGCCGGACTGGACTAGTATGGACTGAAGTAGGCTAGGCTAGATTAGATGACCTCAATTTATAAACTGGACTGGACTAGACTACTTTAGACTGAATTTGAATGGACTGAACTGTACTAGAATGAACTGGACTAGTATGAACTGAAATGGGCTGGGCTAGATTAGATGGCAACTGGAGCTGATGATAGACTGGAATGGGCTAGACTACTTCGGGCAGAATTGGATTGAACTAAAATGAACTGAACTGGATTGGAGTTGATTATAGACTGAATTGGACTGGACTGGACTAAAACGGGATGAAGTGGGCTGGGCTAGACCTCAACATAAAACAGGACTGGACTACCTTGCACTGAACTGGACTGGAGTTGATGACAGACTGGAGTGGACTAGACTTGAATGAAAATGTACTAAATGCACTGAACTGGACTAGAGTGGACAAGACTGATTAGTAGGAACTGAAGTGGGCTAGACTAGATTTGATGACCTCAATTTATTTAATGGACTGGACTAGACTACTTTGGACTGAATTAGAATGGACAGAACTGGACTAGAATGGGACAGAAGGGACAGAATGGACAGAATGGACAGAATGGACTGAACTGGACTAGAATGGACAACTGGACTAGAGTGGACAAGACTGGATTAGTAGGAACTGAAGTGGGCTAGACTAGATTTGATGACCTCAATTTATTTATTGGACTGGACTAGACTACTTTGGACTGAATTAGAATGGACAGAACTGGACTAGAACTGACTAGAACTGGAAGAACTGGACTAGAATGGGCAGACGGGATTAGTATGGACTGAAGTGGCTAGATTAGATTACCTTAATTTATAAAGTGGACTGGACTAGACTACTTGGACTGAATTTGAATGGACTGTACTAGAGTGGACAGGACTGGACTAATATGAACTGAAATTGGCTAGGCTAGAATGGATGGCAACTGGAGTTTATGATAGACTGGAATGGGCTAGACTACTTCGGCTGAATTGGATTGGATTGAACTAAAATAAACTGAATTGGATTGGAGTTGATTATAGACTGAATTGGATGGGACTGGACTAAATGGGATGAAGTCTGGGCTAGACCTCAACATATAAACTGGACTGGACTGCCTTGCACTGAACTGGACCGGAGTTGATAACAGATAGAACTGGACTAGAATGGGCAGGACTGGGCTAGTATGAACTGAAGTGGGTTAGGCTAGATTAGATGGCCTCAATCTATAAACTGGACTGGATTTCACTGCACTGCACTGACCAGACCAGATTTGATTTAGATTGGACTGGATTAGAATGGACTGAAGTGGTTTAGGCTAGACTAGATTGCCTCAACCTATAAATAATTGTTCTTTGTCATTATAATTCTTGTTCTGAACAAATGCGTAGTGTCTCAGCCTGAAGAACAAGTATTATTAGTATGATAGACCCCAGACTCTAGTTCCTGGATTTCAGGCTGTTATATCAGACATCTTTCTCTCTAGCCCTGGGCAAATCAATGTGTGAGCAGTTCAGTCAGACTTTGACTCCCACCATGAGAGTTCATCTTCTCCAAGGAACAAATGGCCTCATTCCTTCTTCACATGCTTTTGGATGTAGGGCAGTTTCTACAGAGGCAAAGGAGCAAAGCATGCCTTGCATTAAAAATGGAAGTTTAAGCCAATCCCCCAAAGTGGTAAACACAGTGCTTTCTTTCAATACTGATATGACAAGCAAAACATCAGGAGAAAATTATCATGCATATAGCTTCAATCTTTCACAAACAATGTAAATGCGTGAGCTGTTTGGTTTTGTTGTGAGTTTTAACTCCGTAATTTCTCAACCCAAAGGAAGTGACAGAGTCTGGACTGTAAAAACCCCTCTCACAGGGAGAGAGACTCATTCTGGGAGATTTCCTCTCCGGCGTAATTACGCTCACAGATTTTATGTGACAGTGAAAGCGGACAAGGATAAGCGAGATACAGTGCAGATTTCAACCTGGAAATTAATAAGTGAATTTGAATTACATTATGAGAGTGTTATGAGATACACAAGCAAAAACTGAAGACTGAAAGGAAATATCACTACAATCAAGACAACACAACACATTTAAAGTGACAGTTCACCCAAAAATGATTTACCTACCCTCATGTGGTTCAAAACGTGTATGAAGTATGGATTACTTTCATGATAATTTAATAGTGCTTTTTCCTCCTTTTTATATTTTGTTGTGTTCTACAGAAGACAGAAAGTCATACATTTGGAATGACATGAGAGTAAGTAAATAACAGACTTTTAATTGGAATTGGAATATGTACTGGTGCAATTTAGTTATATTATTTGGGAAAAATTAACATTAGCTAACATGTCTAGAAGAATTTCAGTCCAATAGGCTTTATCTCATTTCTGGAGTTTGCACGTCAAGCTCAACAACAGCACACCACAGTCTATCCACATTTAACACTGAATCAACTGAGAGATGACACATTTCTCAGTCCAGTTTTGACTGCCCCATCATTTTGACTGACAGGTTGCTTGTCTAAGCAGACGTAACAGTCAACCGGCTGATTCCTAGACATTGTACTCACAGCAAATCTTCTGTAAACTGTACAGCCACATCACAGCCACCGCTGCTCATTCCCAACAGCACTGCCTAAAATCATTTTCCTGCGACTGCAACACAACGGTGGCCCTTCTCCGCCTGACGAGGAGTTTGCCGGCGGATGAAGGCATTTGCAATTCAAATCCACACCTTAGACACTCGGGGTAGTAGATTGTTTGCAGGGTTCAATATCCCTGAACACAAAGCACCTGTTGCCTCGGAGGAAATGAAATATCTCCTAACAAGCCTCCGTATTTCTCTCTCTCTCAAATGGATTGTGTAAACGCTCAGCTCAGATGGGGGACGGGTCAGCCGTGCCTGCTGGGATTCCTGAAAGTGGAGTATTGATCAAAGAGCATTTCCTGGATCCCGTGTGAGTGTGTGCTGTAGTGACACTGCTGACTGAGCATGCTGAATTATACATGTCAGACTGAATGTCTGACCACTTAAGACGGTCATTTATCAGGCACTAGTCGGACAGCACTTTAGGGGAAATCATCTAGCCGCGCAGGGACAGACTTTTTAATGAGATAAATAAAGAGTGGGTGGGTGGGAAGGTAGGATAATAGATAGATAGATAGATAGATAGATAGATAGATAGATAGATAGATAGATAGATATAAACTAAATTTTGGCATGTAGATGTCTTCAGGCCAAGACTCTTATCACACGTGAAGTTTGGAGCAGATCGGACATTGTACACAACAAAATCACCAGAGTTAAATCAACTCTGCTCGGAGTACATATGGTCCCTCTCTAAATAGTGTTAAAGTATCACTAAAGCAGAGTTAAAGTTAATGAGATAATTAAGCGATTAATTAAGTGATGAATGAGCATTAGTGATGAACACCTGCTGTTAACAAGCAGAATCACTGAAGAAAAGATAATCCGCCTCTGCTGAGATCTTGAGAGATATGTCTTTTATTTTCAGTTGATTTCATCTAAGACTGTGGCTAAAGTCAGTTGTAGTTCTTGTGTTTCTCTTTTCTTCAGTGATTCTTGTTAACCCTCTGGAGTCTGAGGCTGATTTGGGGCCTGGAGAAGTTTTGACATGCCCTGACATTTGTGCTTTTTTCAGTTGTTCATAAACATATTAATGACAAAAGTGTCATTACACTGTATTCAGCACAAACTAGGCTACCATAATATGTGAGAAACATGTATGTACATGTTTGTATTTTTGAAGGAATAATGTTTATGCGTGGTTATTGAAAAAACAAAAAACTTAAGTCACTGAAATAAGGCCAAAAAAAGTATATTAAATCTGTGTTTACAAGACTTCTGGGTATTGGAGGTTGTAGGCTAGAGTTTTTGCTTCAAAATTATGTAAAAATTATAATGCCTACTTGTTCATATAAAACATATTGATTTAGTTTTTGTAAGACACTTTTTGTCAAGAAACACAGTATGCGTGGAGGCGTGAATCATCATGAATAATGGGTCATTTACACCTGAGAAGACAAAAGAATCGCATAAAGAACCTCTAATGGTGCTGCATAATAATGAGGCCTTTCAGTCAGGTAGGCTGTGAAAAAACCTCTGTAATCATGTCTCAGCTTAATTTAAAATAATGGTATTCTATTATATTCTTTAAAATATAATGTATTTCTGTGATGCAAAGAGTCTGAATATAGGTTTTTAGTTTAAAAGCATGCACATTTGGAGAAATATTGATGGATTCTCATATGTTTATGTCAATATTCTATACTGAGGAGTAATATTTATTCAATATTTATTATCATCACTATGAGTGCTGGATACTGTTTTCAATTCATACTTGCAGCCCGAGGGCGCTCTGTACACCTTTAGTCCACAAATTATTCTAAAGAAGAAGAGGACATTTCAGGAATGGTGTTTTCAATTCATACTTGCAGCCGGAGGGCGCTCTGTGTGCACATTTAGTCCACAAATTATTCTAAAGAAGAAGAGGACATATCAGGAACTAACGGCATGTCTTCCAGAGGTCGCTAACCATGGCTTTTACATACAGATAAAACTTTTCAAGACAATAAATACATGATTGATGTATGCCTGTATTGACTCATAATTTGCCTCTGAATAGCGCTCACTCCGTGGGCGTGGCCGCATTAGCGGATAATGAGCTGAATCACGGATTTCTGACATGTGTCTCTTTTCATACAGATTACATAAACACAGAATTTTTGTTTTCAATATGACTTACATGATTTAAAACCTGACATTTCAACGTGTCTTTAGACATAAGTCTAATTTTTTTGTGATTAGTATTCACTAAGTTATAGTTCATTTTCTGAGAACAATCAGATTAAACTTTGTTCAGAGGGAGAGGACAGATCATGCATCATTTTAGTTTTCTTTATTTTGCAAAAAGCACAACATTTTGTTTTTACTCTGAGTGTATACAAATAAAAGAAGATATTCTATAGTTTCAATTGATATATTACTTATGTCTCTATGACAAAAATGACGGAGTATTTTAAGTCTGTTTTGCTGCAATGTGAAAAAAACCCTGCAAAACGCGCCGGCGCGTTTTCAGACCTCAGGGAGTTAATAGCAGGTGTTCATCACTACTGATCAATCATCACTTAATTAATCGCTTAATTATCTCATTAACTTTAACTTCAATAGTGTTAGTTTAACCCTTTTTAGAGAGGGACCATATGTACTCAAAATCTTTGCAATTTAACATCGCTAAGGCCTTAAGATTAGACTGACCAAATGTGATTTTGTTCTGGTTAAGTCTCAATGAGGAGTTAATCACAGTGTAAAACGTCATTTCCTGTTGCCCGCAGGTGGCGCTATGACTGTTACTGAATATTGGCATGTAGATGTGTAATAAAACGTGAAGTCTGGGGCAGATCAGACATTGTATGCCCGTGTTACAACAACTTCCTGTTTCATGGAGAAGCACTGAATTTTGCCACCACGGACACGCCCTTCAGTGAAAACTCAAGATCTTTGCCATTTAATGTCGCAAAGGCCTTTAGATTAGATTAAACTGATCAAATATGATGCTGATCTAATTAAAACTCTAGAAGGAGTTTGTTAAAGTACGTCTGGAAATGGCAAAAACTGCAAAAATTTTGCAGAGAAAATTCAAAATATCTCACTTCCTGTTGGTTTTCAGATTTTGCTCCCTTTTTTGTAGGTATTGAGCTGTTACATGTGTCTACCGATTTTCATTCCTGTACGTGAAACGTAGCGCGAATTAAATTCATTGTAGGTGGCGCTATCGAGCCATTTTGCCACACCTAATTCTGAAACCCAAATTAGACGTAAATCTTCCCCACTTCTGACACGTGCGCAAAGTTTCATGAGTTTTCGAGTATGTTTAGGCCCCTAAAAATGCAATTCATTTCGGAGAAGAAGAATAATTGACCGAGCAATTACAATAGAGTCCTGCTCGGTTTTTCTGCTGTTCGATAATGATAGTATCTATCCTACATAACTTCCTTATTACCTCACCCCACCAAAGTATGGGAACCCCACACAGGCACTGTCGCTGTGGTTGACCTGTCTGACGTCAGAGAGTTTCTGTGGAGTTGCTGTTTTGAACTCTTTTAGCTCAAAAGACTAAAGAAAAATGTGATTCCTCATAGAACGACCTCTTTAAAGAATAATTTCATTGTGTAAAAATGGAGAGGCCAGTGTGAGCGTGTATCTCGGGTGAAGTCTGATTGTCTCGGCATGATTTCCATTATTCATTGTTCTGTGAGTGGCTCTAATTGCACCATCATTACCAGCTCGAGCTCTAATAACTGCCCCGATTCCTCATTCGCTCTGACAGATCACTTCAAGCGCCATTAAAACAATTATCTTAAGAAGACGAGCACTGATTAATATTCCCATAATGCTCTGTAATTACGCATCACTGATATGTGGATGTGGCTGGAATCTTTGAAAACAGTCTTTATTCTTTCTCTTCTCTATTTTAAAGCAATACAAATGTTGGGTTTTTTTTTTTTTTTTCAGAAAAACTGTAGCACAAATTTCTAAGGGTAAAGAAAATGAAAGGAGAGGTTTCCTCAGAGAATTTTTTTTTTATTACAGATGTCCCTATTACAGTGAACTACGGAAGCGCTGTTATTGCCCTATAACTCATCAGTCATTTTAAGCTTTTTTACTGCACTGCAGTATTTTTAATAGAAAAGCGTCACACCGGAAGGTTGTTGCAGCACTATTGCATAAAACTATATTAAAAGGGGAAATGTTGCACAAAAGCAGATGTTCTTTGTAAAACTATGTAGAAAAACTCTAACAATTGCCAAAGCTGCAAAAACATCTGATTTAAAAATAGTCATGGGTATCACAAACTATTATTATCATTTAATTAAAACAAAAACTATTAAAAACATTTCTGTTAATTAAAATAATAAAGCTGAAATTAGATAATATATAAATATTAGTTGAAGTTTAAGTTTGAAGCACTTAATCTATTAACTTGAAATAAATAAAAACTAAAACTATCTAAAACAAAAACTTTAACATTCAAAAAATGAACATAAATAGCAATATTTCTTTAAAAAATGAAACTAAACAAATTAAATGACAAAAGCACATAAATGACATTGCTAAACTTTAAATAAAAAAAAAAAAAACTATCAAAAACATGAGCTCATTAATATATGATTATCTGGGTGTCACTTTAAAAACAATCATCCAATCAGAATTTAGAGTCAGAACTATTTGTTTACATATATTATACAGAATATCGCAGTTTTTATTATAAATTATTTATCCGCGCATATCATTATTGTTTTAAATTCATGTTCCTGGTGATCTTGAATCAGAATAACTTCGCCTCCCTATTGCAGCATCTCATCTCTTTTCTGATGATGAGGGCGGGGCAACCTGTCACTCACATGAGATCCACCAATAGCAAACCACAACCATCCAATCAATTCCCCACAGACAAAATCAAGCCCCGCCCTACATTTGTTCTTGTTCCAGAAGTGTTTCACTTGGATATGCAACACAATAGAGAAAAGTAACTTGTTTCATACTAACTTTAAGTGTGTGTGTGTGTGTGTGTGTGTGAGAGAGAGTGTGTTGTGTGTGTTACCTGTCTCTCTCTGAGCTCAGGTGACACAGCAGGTGACAGGCCCAGAGCAGTGGTCCAGTGTAAGTGCTCAGCGCCGTCAGGAAAACAGCAGGTGCTTCTACATAACTCTCCAAACCCACGAATCCCACAGAGATGTCCACCGTCCCGATGTTATTAGAGTTTCCCTGAACACATGACGCACAAAACAACACCAACACACACCGTTAACACACATTTTCAACTTAAACTGGGTCATAGCTGTTCAGAATGACATGAGGGCGAGTAAATATTTTTGAGTGAACTTTCACTTTTCACTTTATTTACACATTCCAACATAATTCCCAGGTTAATGAATCAGACGTCTCTCGCACATGCACAAGAAATAGCTTACTTCTGTGTTGCAAAATAAGGTGGATAAGCAGTAGTAAAGTGATGCAGCAGCACACACACACACACACACAGCGCTGTGTTTCAGTCTCCACTGACAGACTCAGACTCTGAGGGTCCCTCGGCTGACGGATGGATGAGGATGAGGGGAAATAAACGAACGGATCCTGCTCTTCCCTGTCAGCGGCTCACAGGAGGCCGTGTCTGTCACTCCGGCTGTCTCTCTTCCCTCTCTTACTCCCATCATTTCATGCTAGTTTGCAGTGTCAGTGTGGGCGGGAAAAGGGCCTGGCCTGACAAAATGAGCTAAACCAATGTGACAATTTACAATTAACAATCACTTTCACCCTGCTTAATGACTACAGAGGGAGAGCGAAGAATATATCCGTCCTTTGACAGTTCAGCTACGTTGACCCTGACTGTCCCTTTGATGATGATGTCATTGTCAAGCCCATAATTTCTATGCTCCGGTGCTTTAAATGATAATTGGCCAGTAAAGCACCATTTATGACCCTTACTTCAACACACACACACACACACACACACACACAATCTCAGTGTCTCATTATAAAAGCGATTCTTTCGAACAGGTTTCTAAACTTCTGTCTGTCAGTTTTGAGGTCATACTGTCACTTTCAGTCAAAAGTTTGGAATATTTTTTTTTTTTTTACATTTTTGATGGGGTGCTCCTATCGATCGGCTAACAATCGCTATCGGCCAGTAATCGCTTCTAATGATTGGATCGGCGGTCTCTATAAAGGCTGATCTCTTAAACCGATCTCATGCTGACGATGCATAAAGATGCACACCTGCTGTGAGAGGTATGGCATGACATGCAGCGGCGCTTACAAAGTGATTTTCTGTGAGACATCATTTTTACAAACAGTGTGAGTGAATCACTCTCTTTACCTCTCAAAATGCTTTAATGGCTTCACATCACCTCATCACTTCTATAAGCAAGCTAGAGTTGACACAGGTATTGTCACTTGCACAATCGAAGCATTGTCACATCATTACTATAGTTTAGAATTTGCATTTCTTTTTAAGTCTTGTTGCCAGTGTTTAAACCACTCAAAGCACGCACGCATAAAGCCGCCTCACAAACAGCTCGAGAGTACCAAATTATACTTAAATGGTCAAATGCACACAAATATATGTACAAAATTAACATTTAGGTGAGTATTCATGTAAACACAGTCGGTTTTGTCTTAAGCGAATGTAAACAGTTGAGGAAGAAAACACGTGTATCAGTATATTAAATCCGTGCATTCGCTCTTAAAGTGACAGCAGCCTAATAATCCTGCTGCAGCCTCTGATTTTCTCTTTGTTTTTATTGTTTGATTAACATTAATGACACTCACTGCTCTTGAATGAATACCTTTTATAACTGTAATTGTAAGTTAATTTATTCAGGAAAGATTTCATTTCATTTCATTCCTCAATTTCTTTAGTATTTTTTTGCCTCAATACTACTGTTAGACCTACCTATTTATTGGTGCTACTGCTTGTAAATAGTTTATTTGTTTTTATTTTATTACCGTTTACTTGTCTTTTTTTGTGAATTCAATTCAGAGATTTTGAAATCAGGCTTGTCTGTGTGCAAGCTATTGTGCAACTATTGTCTCATTGTAAAAACAAAAATGCACTGCATGATCAAACATTTTGGTAAGATAATTTTAATTTTTTTTGAAAAATGTCTCAAAAATTTCCCCCTTTCCCCTCAAGATAAAAAAAATTCCCCACAAGTGTCACCTAAGAGGGGAATTACCCTCATTTCCCAAAATGAAATTCAGGCCTTGAATGAATGTCTGTAAAATCCTGATTGGAGCATCCCGATAAATAATTCTACATGTTAAAAAAGGCTTCAAATAGATCGGTACTGGCAGATACTGCTTCCTGTGATTGGCTCAAAAAATCCTGATCGGAGCATCCTTAGTTTTTGAATCAAGTCTCTTCTGCTCACCAATGCTGCATTGATTTGATCAAAAATACAGCAAAAAAGTAATATTACTGCAATTTAAAATAACTGTTTTCTATTTAAATATATATTTTTTAAAAAATAATTTTATATTTTTATTATTTAATTTATTAATTTTTTAAATATATTTATTATTAATTTTATTTTCAGTTTTAGTAATTTTAGTACCACACCTGTATTTCAGTCAGTCATCTTTTTTTCCCATCTAATATTTGTATTTTTTTCAACTTTTTGGGTAACACTTTAGGGTCCAATTCTCACTTTGAACTAGTTACTTATTAGCATGCATATTACTAGGATATTGGCTGTTTATTAGTACTTATAAAGCACATATTAATGTCTTATTCTGCATGACCATATTCTACATCCCATAATCCTACCCCATAACTAAACTTAACCTTACTAACTATTAATAAGCAGTAATTAGGAGTTTATTGAAGCAAAAGTCATAGTTAATAGTGAGAATTGGACCCTAATCTTTTTTATTAATAGTTTTAGTTAACTAGAACAACACAGCAACAGAAATAAAAGTGCAGTTGCACATGTAAAGTTTTGTTATTAAGACAAAAACATTGTATTCATTTTCTCCTTCATTAACTAGTCTCAAGGTTCAGTCCCAAATATACAATGAGCCTCACTGTAATCATCACATTCCTTTGTAAATTATTCATTCTTGCAAGTGTTAATTGTAAAAAGTGCTCTAAATCTTGATGGAATCAATCATGGTTTTGGGCACAGAACAATGAAACTGCTCGATATGCATGCATGGAGGAAACTAGACCTGTATTCATTTCACTAAAGTAAGTAATTCCCCCAGATCTTCTCCTCTCCTCATTACCTGGAAGAAGAAGAAGGCCTGGCCGAACCAGTAGTGCATGATGGTGGTCTGGGCGGCGTCGTAGTGCAGCTTCTTCCAGATGAACTGAGCCATGACGGTCTGGATGAGCAGACAGCAGGCCAGCGTGGGCAGATTATGAGCTCTGAAGAGCAGAGCCACCAATAACACCACCCCGCTGTACACTTCCCACAATCCTCTGCTCTTCAGACGCCCACTGTCCGCCGCTGACGACATCACCTGCGAGCGCAACAGGTCCTTCACGCCGGTGAATAAGATGCCGAGGACGAAAACGTAGACAAACCGTGCCTCGACGGTTCCTCTGAAAGAGAGAGAGAGAGAGAGAGAGATTGTTGTTTAGGCTCATCAGAGACGCTCACACTTTCACCCACACACCAGAATCAATATTGACTGCGAACAGCCTTTTGTTTGAAGCCTCGTCTTCATCTCGGTCAAAGCTTGAGAGAATCAATAACAGAGAGGTTTGGTGCTTCTCAGCGGAGAGCAGAAGTTACTTATTATAGCCCAACCGGGGGTCAGTGAGGTCGGCCGGCCAGCGCTCAGGAGGAAATCAGCAGAATCCGCCTCAAAGATCAGCTTCTCGCTGTTGATAATGTAGTAAATGCAGCAAAACTGTCGGGAAAATTTCAGGTCGATGTTCACATCAGAAATATACAGTGTGAAGTTTCTTCTCCTCACATCGTACACCTCTTTTTAAGTATACTGAAGCTATTTAAGGGGAGAATATACACTATATCATCACTATCATCACCTTGTATGTCCAAAACCGCTACTTCTCGGGAAATGGAAAAACACTGTTTTTTTTGTTTTGTTTTTTTAAATAATTAGACACTGTGATGTCAAAGCTGATATTGTGGCTTTACAGCAAAATGAGTCACAGTGACCCAAATTTCAAATTTGAGATTTTGGTATCAATGGAAAGATGAGACAATAAGCTTTAAAATTATATCCTAGTCAAAGTCATACCTTGAATGGTTTTAAAGATACCCATTTGAATTATGGTCGTCTGCCCTCTTTTTCCAATTGAAAACCTGAGAAAATCGCTTTTAAAGTTTTTTGCCCATTTTTTTGTTGATATCTTTCAAAATCCATTGCATTTAAAGGGCTAAACTATTTATTTTACAGCTTAATTTGACCAAAGACATTTTATATATATAAATGCTATTAAACCAGGCTGGGGGTGAATTGTTATGACCACGGGCGATGCATGTGTGCATGCGCCGAACGCGTCTTTCCGCGCTCATGGCCAAAGGAGTTTCTTTAAAAGGCTCGCGGGAAATGAAGTATACCCGGGCCTTAACTGCTCTAAATTGTAATGGACTGGAGCTCACATCGGGAGAAATAGGAACACGGGGGCACTGCGATGCGACCGCAAAGGGCACTTTCACTTTCACGATCAAAGTGCATGCCACTGATAAGCATTGTAAATGCAGTATTACAGTATACACATACCAATTAAACGCGCAGTTATCCTCTCGTGCGTCCTCCTCACTGGACTTTCGTTTCGCTTTCATATATCTCTTTTATAGATGCCATCAATGCTTTTACCTTTCTAGATGTAATTACCGAAATCAAAACAGTCCATAAACTATAAATCCTCACGAAAACAGTCTGAAGCGCTAGTCTGACAGGAGGATGGCTGGACCGATCGCGTGTCTGTCAGTCGAAACGGGGCTTCCCATTGATAAAAATCAGCGTTTATGTCAGTGTGTTTACATTTCTAAGCTTTTTGATTGGTTCTATACAACGTGTAACACCACATTTGGAGAGCAGAGATAGTGACGTTTCAGGGGATACCGGGAAATGCTCATAAGTGACGAGAGGAGTTGAGAAGTTCATTTCCAGCGAATTTAGTAAAACCATGTCAAATTTAATAGCCATTTAAATACCTTTACTCAATTATCTGGACTACGAAACTTTGGGAGATTATTTTTGAAAGTCTGTTGTTTGAAATTAGCTTAAAAAAAAAAAAAATCTTTTTTTTTATTGTTTTTCCACATTATCGGCCCATATCTTAAAATAGAACGTTGAGACTTCCGACTCATTTCGCCAGAGCGGGTCACAATTATGTGTGTCATTATATTAACCTTTTACCAAAATCAAGCTCAAATGGAGTTACACGCTTTCTGACCAGCGAACGTCAGACATACACGTTATTTGAAATATGGTTTCTGTCTATATTGTTCCACAATCTGCTAAACTAGATTAGGATCATGCATCTCCATATTTCATTGTTTTTTGTTTTGTTTTGTTTTTTTTCATAAATCATTACTATTGGTCACCCTTTGGGTTTTTCAAATATTTACAATATGTAGTCCTTTCTTTCAAACAGAACATTCTCTGTAAATGTTGGTCAAGATTATTCACAACCTGTCTCGGCCCGATTCGGTTGTATATGTTACCTCTTGGGTCAATTTTTAGTAAGCATGGAATTTCTTTTCACTTTTATGCAGATGATATGCAAGCCGATCTTCCTCTGAAAAAGAACAGTAAGAAGCAAATAGAGCCGTTGTGGGACTGTATACATGAAATCAAATCATGGCTATCTTTAAATTTTTTAAAATTGAATGAGGATAAAACTGAAGTTGTGTGGTTTGGAGCCCCTTTCTGTAAGTCATCAGTGCGCAATTTTGACAGTGATCTCAAGTTTGAGAAACAGATTTATCCTGTGGTTAAGTCCTGTTTTTATCACTTGAGATTAATAGCGAAGGTGAAGCCATGCATGATCTCAAAAAAGTCATTCATGCATTTGTATTTACAAGGTTAGATTACTGCAACTCACTATGTCCGCATGAATAAATCATTGCTTAACCGCTTACAACTAGTCCAAAACGCTGCTGTGAGGCTTTTGACCGGTACTCGTAAGAGAGACCATATTAATCCAGTAATAAATAATACATTTATCAGAATAAATTTTAACATTTTGGTTTTTGTTTACAAATCATTGCATAGTATGGCTCTATTGTATTTGGTGGATCTGATTGAGAAATATGAGCCAAAACAGTCTTTAAGGTCAGCTGACCAGCTGGCTTTGACGTTTCCGAGAACTAAAAGATGAAGTGGAGATCGAGCTTTTGCGGCGATGGCTCCAAAACTTTGGAATGGTTTACCCTTTTCTCTCAGATCGGCACCCACACTAAATGTTTTTAAATACAAACTGAAGGAATACCTCCTCGCATCAGCATTTAATGGGGTTTGGAAATTGATTGTGTTTTAAAAAACTGAGGGGTTTATTTCACTGTTATTTTATTTTGTGGTTTTAGTGTTGTGTTTTTATGGTTGTGATTGTCTTTATGTGTTTACATATTTGTACAGCACTTTGATCAATGGTCAGTTGAGTAAAAGTGCTTAATAAATAAAATAAAAAAAATGAAATGTAATATTTTTGCAGTAAAATATCCAAAAACCACTAGGCCAGTGTTATATATTTTGTTCACTTGAGTACTTACAATATCCCAAATGTTTGCAACTATTTGTAAATCGTGAGAAAATTGCAATTTTAACCAGGCTCCGGGACGTGTGAGGAGTCGCCTGTCAATTGCGTCATACCCGCGTTACCCTCGGTTTCCGGTTTATTTTGTAGAAACCATGGAAACACCAAAGACGCTTTAATATATTACATGTTTTAATAGACAAGTGAACAACTGTTTTGATATATTTATAGACAGAAAACTAATTATTGTTATATAGCTCAACACGTTTAGTCTTATTGTTTAATCTAATTTTCTTGATGTTTTGCGAGTACCATGCTTTACCATGCCTCAGAGAAAAACACTATTTTGTCAAGTAGCTAACATAGCATAATCAGATGCAGCTTTATTTTTAAACAGTAATACAGATTTCTCCATCATACATACGTTTTTAAAATTAATTGCATGCCATTTATCAACACAAGCCATCCAGCATTTAATATGATATTGTAAAATCAATCTATCTTACTGCAGTGTGCAACAGTGTCTCACATTTTCACATTTCAGACGTTTTCCACTGGCTGTGAGGTGAAGACGACATCTCCCATGATTCCACGCTCAATCTCAGTGTCATCAAGCTACGCCTTTGTTTTGAATAGGCAACCTCTAGTGGTGAAAAATTTACTTTTTGTAGCTTTAACCAATGAAAAGTACAAAAAAGAGCTTGTGACTAAAGCTCGTAACTCCATTGGCTCCTCAAACTGTCAGTCAAACCTCATAACTCCACCCCTCCTCTATCGTGAATGAAGTGCTGCACACTTTTTGGAGCGTCTCTGCTTGTTTGCAATGCATTGGTAAATAAAAACTGTTTTTAATAAGTACAGTGTATATATATATATATATATATATATATATCAATTTCATTACTGAAAAAAATATGGCCAAGTTAAATGGCATCAACCAAATTATTTACTAAATCACTGATGCAGCAAACTAAACTACATCTCTATTATTGTTCCAATAGCTGCAATATTTTCAACATAGTGCAGATTTTCCCATAAGCTACTTTTTCTACAAATCAGCAGTGACAAAACTATTATATGTGTGTCTGTTTTAAAGTCATATTATCAATATAGGCAACATATGACGTGCAAAAACTAAAATAGACATCGTTGTTACAACGAATTATTAATATGCAGCCAGCTTTGATTAATTCATTTCCTCATTTTGATTAAGCAGTGGCAATGATTTAACTAAATTAAAACTTTATTCCCTTCTCACAGGCATAGCGTTAAAAAGTCCAGCTGATTTTAGTGAATTGGTTCATTCCATCCAATGATTCACATTAATGAACCAATTCAAACTGAAAAAATCCAATGATTCCTCTCTGCGCAAAAGTATTAATATTAAAACAGTTATTTAAACTGCTGTTTTCAACTATATTCTAGTTTCTTTGTTGTATTTAGTGTACTTCTATCTGTTCAGGTTTAATGCTGTCTCTCTAATCAAGATTTATTCATACAAAACCATTGTTCTTGAACCAAAAGTACTGCTAGGATTAAATTATATTACATAATCCAGTTATGATGATCTGATCTGCTTTAACATGCAGCATATTGTGCTCTTAAACAGCTTTGATGCACTCTGTGAGTTGCTAGTGTAGTTTTGTAAAAGGGCAGCAGGACTGTATGTAGTTTAATGATGTTAAATCACGAGTAGCTTGTAGCTGGAGACGCTCGCTTTCACAGCACACTGGATCAGTCACATTAAATGTGATTAGAGCAAAACAGGCGGGGGATTTCAGCAATTTCCCTGGAGAAGGAGGAAAATCTCATCATTTTTATTGCCACTGTGTCTCTGTTCCTCTTCACTGTAAATAAGCTCCATCAGAGAGAAAACTACATCTGCACAAAACACTTTAATCCAACACGCGTTACCATGACAACCAGAACTTGGCAACGGCACGTCGTTCCCAGGAAGGGACGCGTGTGCCGAGAGGATGACGCAGCGGGAAAAACGTCAAACCGACGGCCGACAAAATCATTCTTTAACCTGCACAAACAAACGAGGTTCAAACGAGTGTTGTGTTTCATTACAACAGTGCTGCCTGAATCAGGCTCAACAAACTTTGTGAACTCTGTCATATCTATAAAGGAGTGATTCATGCAAAGATGAAAATTCTGTCCTGATTTACTCACACTCGTGTCGTTACAACAATGAATGAACGAACGAATGAACAATTAAATCAACAAAAAGGATAAACAAAACTGAAATAAAGATCAAACAAATGAACTAATGAACAAATTAACATGAAAGAGAGGAAGAAAGAAAGAAAAAGAAAGAAAGAAAGAAAGAAGGGATGAAGGAAGGAAAGAAGGAGAGGAGGAAGGAAAAAAGGAAGGAAGGAAGAAAGGATAAAGGAAGGAAGAAGGGGGATGAAAGAAAGAAAGAAGAAAAGAAGAAAGAAGAAAGAAAAGAAAGAAGAAGGAGAAGGGATGAAGAGAAAGAGAGAAGCAGGAAGGAGAGAAGGAGGAAGAAGGGATTAAGGAAGAAGAAGAAAAGAAAAGAAGAAGAAGGAAGAAAGGAAAAGAAGAAAGGAAGGAAAGGAAAGAAGGAAAAAGGAAGAAAGGATGGAAGGAAGGAAGGAAGGAGGAGGAAGAAAGGAAAGGAAGAAAGAAGGGAAAGAAAAAGAAGGAAAGAAAGAAAGAAAGAAAGAAAGAAAGAAGAAAGAAAGAAAGAAGGGATGAAGGAAAGAAGGAAGAAGGAAGGATGAAGGAACGGAAGAAAGAAAAAGGAAGAAAGGAAGGAAAAGGAAAGGAAAAGGAGGAAGGAAGGAAGGATGAAAGAAAGAAAGAAAGAAAGAAAGAAAGAAAGAAAGAAAGAAAGGAAGGGATGAATGAGGAAGGAGAGAAAGAGGAAGAAAGGAAGAAGAAAGGGAAAAGAAAAGTGAAGGAGAGGAGGAAGGAGGGAAAGGGAAAGAAAGAATGAAAGAAAGAAAGAAAGAAAGAAGAAGAAGCAGAAAAGAAAGAAAGAAAGAAAGAAAGAAAGAAAGAAAGAAAGAAAGAGCTGGAGGTTTGAGCACCAATCAGAAGCTGTTGCTCACAGGCCCCGCCCCCTCAGGGTCAGGCTGGCTCCGCCTGCAGCAGGACTGACTCAGGATCAGTGGATTAACACACAGCACAGTCACTCAGGCCGTATTTATAGAAACGCTCTATATAAACATCTGATATGAAGCTGTACAGATCCAGAATCAGTCGGATCAGAGCCGTTCAGATCGCTGGAGTCAGCAGAAGCTCCTCTATAAAACACAAACTGCACCAGGAGAGCGTTTTACTGCTCAATTCACGTTCACACCGTCAGTGTGCTGAAGACAATCCTGGACGAAGTGAAACACTGACTGCAGCATCACAGCCGTGACGGGTCAGAACCAAAACAAACTTATTCACACAGTCCAACTAAAGCAGCTGCAGATGAACTTCACAGTGCTGCAACATCTTTAAATGAGCTCATGCTTTATAGGCAAATTCATGCAAATGAGGCTCATTCTGTAATGTGCTGAATTCACACTCTCTCTCTCTCTCTCTCTCTCACACACACACACACACACACACACACACACACACACACTTGCATCCTTACTTCAGGAAGCTGTGCCAATCCAGCCAATCAGATTGCGAGTTTGTCATGTTCATGTGCAGCGCTCATCAGATGGCAGTGAAGGTCTGTGTTCATTCATCTGGATTATCATTAATCTGTGAGTTCTGCAGAGATTCACTCGCTCCGACGGGCCGCCGCTCCGCTCGCATTTTACTCCGACACTGAAGGCGTGTGAAACGCACAAAAATAATAACAATATCAGTGTGTGTGTGTGTGATGTGTGTGAGAGAGACGTGGTTTGGGTTGCCAGATATTGCATCAGATTTAAAAATGTCCACTTTAATAAAGGCAAACGTTGTGCATGACTGTGTTCGTGTTCTCCAGACAACAGACCGCACACATCAACTCAAGAAACATGCTGAAGTCTGTTTATTTATTCATTCACCCCATCTTTCTGCTTTATTCAGAGCCAGTGTTGCTGATCTGTTGTGCCCACAGCGGTCTGTCTGCTTCTGGAGGATGAGAGGAACAATGAGAGGACAATATGACCTTTGACCCGAGAGCACTTTTGACCTTGCATCACGCAGGGTACTGTGAGCAACATAAACCCATGATGAAGTCCTGCCATGGGTGCTATAGAGCTGAATTCTGATGAATAAAAAATAAATAAATGACTGAACACTGCACGAATGAACTGATGAACAAACTAGAAGAAAAGAAGTCAAATGAACAAACACACAAAACTAATGAAATAAATAAATAAATAAAATAAAAAATAAAATGATTTATAAAATAATTAAAAATAAATTAATAAATTAATAAAATAAATAATTAAATAATTAAAATAAATAAATGAATGAAAAATATAAATAAATAATATAAATAATTACAAATAAATAAACTAATAATAAAATAAATAAATGGATTATAAAAAATAAATTAATGCATAAATAAAATAAATAAACAACTGCAAGAACAAAGAAAGAAAGAAGAAAGAAAGAAAGAAAGAAGAAAAGAAGGTCAAATGAAAAAACACAAAATTATGAATAAATAATGTAAAAATAAAAATAAATGGTTTATAATAATTAAAAATAAATATAAATAAATAAATTAAATAATTAATAATACATGAATGAAAAATATAAATAAATAATATAATAATTACAATAAATAAACTAACTAAAAATAATGATTATAAAAAATAAATAAATTCATAATAAATAAACAACACAAGAACAAAGAAAGAAAAAGAAAGAAGAAAAAAGAAGAAAGAAAAGGTCAATGAACAAACCAACAAAATTAATTAATAAATAAATAAATAAATGTAAAATAAAAATAAAATAAATAAATATATAAATAAATATAACAAAAACAATAATAAATAATAAAATAAATAAATAAATAAATAATAATATAAAAAATAAATAACAAAATAAAATAACAAGAAAAAAAAAGAATGAAAGTGATTAAAGTTAATGAATTAAAAAAAAACAAACAAAGAAATAATAAAAATAAAAAAATTATTACAAATAATAAATAAATAATTTATAAATAAATAAATAAATGACTGAACAACTGCAAGAACGAATAAATGAATGAATGAACAAACAAACAAGAAAGAAAAAGTTCAAATGAGCAAACTAACAAAATTAATAAAAAGAAAAATAAATGAAAGAAAGTGATGAAAGTTAATGAAATTAAAAATAAACCAAAAGTAAATAAAAAAAATAAAAAATAAATAGATATAAATAATCAATAAAAAATGAATAATAAAAATAAAATTAATAAAAACCAATTAATTAGAAAATAAATTAATAAATAAATGCATTTATTTATTCATAAATACAAATACAGGTTATTATGATCAACATAAACCCATGCAAAAGTCGTGTCATGATTGCTAGGGTGTCCTGGGTGGTTGATACGGTGTTGCTATGATGTTCAGGCTTGTTGCTAGGTGGCCAAAATAGCCCATCCCCAAGTCTCTATGATATTCTGGTTAAACTAATATGTTTCACGACCATCGCTATGGGATCATTTTACTGTCCGCCGGCCAAAAATTGAACACCTGATTGCTGAAAAAAACACTAGCACACCTCTCCTCAACAAGCCACATGACTTGAGATCTCATGTGTTCACAGCACAAGCCGTGCGAGACTAGTTACACGCCACACTTGCTGTTTGATTCATTTTTTATACAGGTCGTATCTCAAAGCGCTTCAGAAGAGAAATATGTGTGTGTGTGCACACATTAATGTGTCTATTTTGTGATCCGAGCAGAATTCATTTCCATCTCTATGTGGGATCAGCATGCATAAACACTCTCAAACGAGGCGTCAGATCAAAACACACACCCCTAGATTAATCAGGATAAAAATACGCAGGCTTTTTATGGACGCAGGTGTGCCCGAGTGCTTTTAATTACTCTCTTCAGATCTAAAAAGCTCAGAAAAAAGGGTAAATTCCACTTGAAAGTGAGCGTCGAGGACTATGCCCTGCTGTCTCTGGAGGGCAGAGCACTTGAGGTGAGTACTTTTAAGGGTGCAGGGCATTACCTTCGCATATGTGAACACCCTACACACTTTATTTGATTGTGTGAATGTGACCTTAAAGGGATAGTTCACCTAGAAATAAAAATGATCCCATGATTTACTCACCCTCAAGCCATCCTTATGATTTTCTTCTTTCAGCAGAACACTGAGTTATATTAAATAATATCCTTGCTCTTCCAAGCTTTATAATGGGAGTGAATGGGAGGATTGAGATTTTGAAGCTACAAAAAGTGCATCTAACCATCATAAAATTAATTTATATGACTCCAGGGGGTTAATAAAAGCCTTCTGAAGCGAAGCCATGCGTTTTTGTAAGGAAAATATCCATATTTAAAGCTTTATAAACTATAATTACTGGCTTCCGGCAATGGCCGTATGCGCATTCAGCAGTGCATTTCTCATTTTAGACTTCTTATTTGTGACCGGTCTTTTGTTTTGCTCTATCCTCTGTGCTTCATCAATTCTCATCTAAGCTTATACCGTGTGTGAGCGGGAACTCGACTCTCTCCTGAACGCACGTACGGCCTTTGCCAGAAGCCAGTGATTATAGTTTATAAAGTTTTAAATATGGATATTATATTCTTCACTTCAGAAGGCCTTTACTAACCCCATGGAGCTGTATGGATTACTTTTATGATGGATGGATGCACTTTTTGGAGCTTCAAAATCTCGGACACTATTCCATGCTATTATAAAGCCTGGAAGAGCCAGGATATTATTTAATATAACTCCTATTGTGTTTGACTGAAAGTCAAAAGTCATATACACCTAGAATGTCTTGAGGATGAGTAAATCGTGGGATAATTTTCATTTTTGGTTGAACTATTCCTTTATAACCTAGCAGAAAAAAACATGTTTATAGATGAAACATCTTAACCAAACAAACATGTCAGGACTCATGACGGGATACATTATATATGCATTCAACTGATCAAAAGTGACAGTAAAGACACTTATAATGTCTTTATATTTCAAATAAATGAACTTTCTATTCATCAAAGAATCCTGAAAAACAAAATGTATCACAGTTTCCACAAAAATATGTATGGAAGAGGATTAGGGCCAAGCAATAATAAAAAAATAAAACCATCTCGAGATTAAAGTTGTTAAATTACGAGAAAAAACTCGTTAAATTTTGAGAAAAAAGTCTAAATAAAATGTTGAGAATAAACTCGTTAAATTACGAGAAAAAACTTGTTAAATTTCGAGAAAAAAGTCTAATACAATGTTGAGAATAAAGTCATTAAATTATGAGAAAAAAGTCGTTAAATTACGAATTTGTTCTCATAATTTAACGACTTTTTTCTCGTAATTTAATGATATTTTTCTCATAATTTAACGAATTTGTTCTCGTAATTTAACGACTTTTTTCTCGTAATTTAATGAGTTTATTCTCAACATTTTATCTCGACTTTTTTCTGAAATTTAACAGTTTTTTCTCGTAATTTAACGAGTTTATTCTCAACATTTTAATTTTTTTCTCGAAATTTAACGAGTTTTTTTCTCGTAATTTAATTACTTTATTCTCACATTTTATCTTGACTTTTTTCTTGAAATTTCATTTTTTCTTGTAATTTAACGAGTTTATTCTCAACATTTTATCTTGGCTTTTTTCTTGAAATTTAAGGAGTTTTCTCTCGTAATTTAACAAGTTATTCTCAACATTTTATCTTGACTTTTTTCTTGAATTTAACGAGTTTTTCCTCGTAATTTAACGAGTTTATTCTCAACATTTTATCTCGACTTTTTTTTCTCGAATTAACGAGTTTTTTTCTCGTAATTTAACGAGTTTATTCTCAACTTTTATCTCGACTTTTTTCTTGAAATTTACGAGTTTTTTTTCTTGTATTTAACGAGTTTATTCTCACATTTTATCTTGGCTTTTTTTCTTGAAATTTAAGGAGTTTTCTCTCGTAATTTAACAAGTTTATTCTCAACATTTTATCTTGGCTTTTTTCTTGAAATTTAAGGAGTTTCTCTCGTAATTTAACGAGTTTTATTCTCAACATTTATCTTGACTTTTTTCTTGAAATTTTTTCTCGTAATTTAACGAGTTTATTCTCAACATTTTATCTCGCTTTTTTTTTAACGAGTTTTTCTCGTAATTTAACGAGTTTACTCAAGTTTATTTTAACGAGTTTTTTTCTCGTAACGAGTTTATCTCAACATTTATCTCGACTTTTTTCTCTAAATTTACAAGTTTTTTTTCTCGTAATTAACGAGTTTATTCTCAAATTTTATCTCGACTTTTTTCTCGAATTTAACGAGTTTTTTTCTCGTAATTTAGTTATTCTCAACATTTTATCTCAACTTTTTCTGTTTAACGAGTTTTTTCTCGTAATTTAACGAGTTTATTCTCAACATTTTATTTCGACTTTTTTCTCGAATTAACACTTTAATCTCGAGATGTTTATTTTTTTTATTATTGCTTGGCCCTAATCCTCTTCCGTAAATATGAAGCTGTTTTCAACACTGATAATAATCATAAATGTTTCTTGAGCATCAAATCATCATATCAGAATTATTTCTGAAGGATCATGTGACACTGAAGACTGGAGTAATGATGCTGAAAATTCAGCTTTGATCACTGCATATAAATTACACTTTACTATATATTGACATGGAAAACAAGTTACATTAAATTGTAATAATATTTCACTGTTTTTACTGTACTTTTGCTCAAATAAATGCAGCCCCCATTAGACTTCTTTCAAAATCATTAAATTCTTCTGAACAGTAGTGTAATATACAGACAAAATACAATTTTAAAATATATAATATTAGTGTGTAAAATCACAAAAACTTAATTTGTAATAAATTCATCATGTTTTTATTTCTTTTGTTTGGAGTGACAATTTCTGCCCTGCCCGAAGAAAATATATTAGAATTTTTCCATTTTGTTTTTCTTAATGATTTATTGCATGAACTGACTACGCTTCAGTTTGTTTCTCCTGCTTTCTGAAAGAAGAAATATAATTAAGCTTTAACGCTGTAAGCGCTATGATTTCACCAGACCTGTACCTGCTCTCCATCCCTCGAGAAGCGTGATCAGAATTCAAGTTTTCCTCTCTGACAGCAAACACACTCTGTGTTGAACTCGTCTGAATGGAGATTCTATATTCTGCATGTTATTCAGTTTAAGATGTGCACTTCTCTTCAACAGATGATATCTCATTCTGACACTATTGAACTCACACACTCCCTCTCTCCATTCACACACTCCAAAATCTGTGTCTCCGCCAAATTCCTGTTTATTTCTTTTCCACTCAGCTTTCTCTGACAACAATCATCCACCGCAAACAGCTTTGAGGATCAACTCTGATTAAAAAAGCATCTTTTTACTCTGTATTTTGCGTGCTCGTGGTTTTCTCTCAATGAAAGTCGACCGTGCTTTATATTTCTTAATCAAAGGCGGAACAGAGATAAACAAAACCAAACAACAATGAGCTCAAAATTAAAACTTGCTCAGAGTTTTACAGGTTTTTCATTAAACTTGTTGCATTGCATTCTGGGATTCGGTGAAAGATGTGCCGCTGCCCTAGAATACTCCAAAACGTGCATCATAATTATGTTGTGTACATGTTAAAAATATGCTTATGAAGTCAGAAAAGCTATTAATACTTCTTGTTTACACAAAGAAAGACATTTCGAACGGACTAAATAACCACACGCTGAGTTGTTTAGTAGCTTGTTTCATGCATGTGGTGCAATAATTCTGTTTTGGTCTTCTAACACAAATAAATTAGATGCAAAACAGACTGGAGGTTGTTTACGCCTCTAAAAGCAGCTTGAGACATATCTGTGATTTACATATCTATTCAGAAACTTCTCTGAAAAGGCATGAGAGTGAGTAAAAGATACTTCACCCCTTTAAATGCACTAAAATCAACACTCACTGAAAACGTGTGATACGGAGACAGAAAACAAGAGGGAGAGAGCGCGAGCCGAAACGATGGGGCGTAAGTCAACGGACATCTACTTAACAGGCGCACTAAAGGTTGCCAGGGCAACATAAACAATGTCCTGCAGTGATTAATGAGTGTGAGAGTGAGTCTGGTGGCACAGGGCGGCAGCGCCAATTACCTCACTCAGACGCTCGCGCTCTCTCTGTCATATGGAGAGTGTGTAATGGAACACAGCCTGTGGCGCTACACCAAGGCCAGGAGGTCAAAGATTTAATTAGGTGGGAGTAAATGTCAAGGGGAAGAGGCGAGCGGCCATATTTTGTCACAGGAGTGAGTTGAAACTGTGTGTGTGTGCCTCAGAAAACTCTTTGTACTTTTATGAGAGTGTGTGAAGATCTGCCATAGTATAAAATGGGCTCTCTTAGGCCTGATCCACTCTAGACACAGTACACAGATGCATATGAGAATGCTTGACTGACGCATAGCAAGTGCACAACTAACTTTCCTCAATCTCTGGCATCACAGAAGCTGAGCTGAGCTGGATAGATCTGAAAAAGCTTGACGACATGAAACAGAGTTCAATACAGTACGTTTTTCTGTAGGCACACAGAAAGCTGCCTCTCAGACAGCACACGAGTACTGAACTGAGCTCTCTTTTGCTTGAAAATACACAGAAAATTATGTTCATTTTGGTGAGTATTCACGTAAACACAGTTGTTATGTCTTAAGTGAATGAAACAGCTGGGAGAATATCGGATGCGTATCAGTGTATTGGATCCGTGCATTCAGCCTTAAAGTGACAGTAGCCTAATAAACCTGCTGCTGCCCATCATTAAAGGGGTCCTTGATTATGATTTAACTTTTTTAACTTTAGTTAGTGTGTAATGTTGCTGTTTGAGCATAAACAACACCTGCAAAGTTACGACGCTCAAAGTTCAATGCAAATTGAGATATTTTCTTTTTTTGTCCAGTTTCATTCTAAAAGTTGTAACTTCTTCCTGAGTCTCTCCATCAGTGTCGACTCCGGTTTGAACAATGTAAGGCTGAACACCGTTACTGACAATCCTCATTTTGGCTGCGTGAGATTCTCCAGCTTTGTTGGTGTTGAGCTGTTAAAGCTCCGCCCTCTTCTGGAAAGGGGGCGGGAGCAGCAGCTCATTTGCATTTAAAGGGACACACACAAAAATGGCGTGTTTTTGCTCACACCCAAATAGGGGCAAATTTGACAAGCTATAATAAATGATCTGTGGGGGATTTTGAGCTGATTTTAGTCAAATGACTATGACTAAAATTAAATCAAAGTATGTGGTCAGTATGATTTGTTTAAAATAAAAATCTAATTTTATATGAAATTATAAAATTAATACTTTTATTCAGCATTAAATTGATCAAAGTGACATTTAAGACATTTATAAATAATATTACAAAAGATTCTATTTTAAATAAACTCTGTTCTTTTGATCTTTCATGAAAGAATCATGAAAAAAATATATCACTTTTTTCAAAAAAGTAAACAGCGTCAGTCTGACTCATGCAGTGTGTGAGATCAGATCAGATCAGAGCAGGTTTGGGTCCTGAATGTGGTCCTGCAGGCAGAGAAACTCCAGGACTATTTGCTGTAATTTCTGTTAACGACGGGTTTAATCATTCCTGAGTCGACACTAAACAATCCGCCACTCTCGACGGTCAGAATCAAGACCTCTTGAGTCGTGCTCCGCGTTTAAAAACTCTTGAGAAACACTCCATCCCCGCATTTCTGAGCTCACGGACATGAAGTTAGCGGAGAAACTTCAGACAATTCGACAACAACGGTAATGAGGGAAGCTAATTTATTCACCATCTGACATTCAAGGAATGTCAATACGATATTTAAATATCATCAAACTTACTTGGAGACGGCACGGCTGCTGTGTTGCCATGGGAACAGGACGTTTCCGACAGCGGCGCGATAGCTGTAAACTCCGAGCAGGCCGAGCGCCAGGGCGATCTTAGACACCAGCGAGCAGTGACGCTGAACCAGGAGGAAGATCAGAACCAGAGACAACACTGCCAGCACGGAGAGGAACGCCTTATGATCCCCACTGAAACACACACACACACACACACACACACACACACACACACACACACACACACACACACAGTGAATAAACAACAAGACAGACGTGTTCTTCTTACATATGCACAGAAACAGTGAATATAAAACAGCAGAGAGAGAAACCCTGCGTGATTTGAACTCTAAACACATGCAGTATATCAGCATAAACAGGCATGATGCAACATGTTAAGCTGAGTTTTTGTGCAATAACACACCTTGTTGGTGTTTCTATTTGGATTTCTGTTCTACAAACACAGAAATCTCACTCATCCAAAGATGCTACAATTCAGAATTTCACTCTCTCTACTTGAAAAAGTGTAATAGAACGGGGAACTTAGGAACTGGGAAATGCACAAGTACTCTGTCTGGGTGCCGCATAGAGCGCTGCATGATTTATGATAAAAAATAAAATCACATTTTAGGAATAAGAATGCATGAACAGACAGTCAAGTTTCTACATTATCAACACCGGCAAAATCAACACCTGCAGAAAAAAATAGTTATAAAAATAAAAAAATAAAATAAAATAAAATAAAATAAAAAATAAAATAAAATAAAATAATGGTTTTGGTTCCAAAAATATTTTCCATCCATTTTTCCATATGGAGTTCAAATAAATCCTCAACAAAACTTTTAACATTGTAAACTTTGATTTGAAGCAATAAAAAAAAAAAAAAACAAACAAAACAAAACAAAACAATAAAATAAAAAAATAAACAAAATAAAATAAAAAATAAATAAAATAAAATAAAAATAAAAATAAAATAAAATAAAATAAAATAAAATAAAAAATAAAATAAAATAAAATAAAATAAAATAAATATAAATAATAAAATAAAATAAAATAAAATAAAATAATAAAAAATAAAATAAAATAAAATAAAATAAAATAAAATAATGGTTTTGGTTCCAAAAATATTTTCTCCATCCATTTTCTCCATATGGGGTTCAAATAAATCCTCAACAAAAACTTTAACAAAACTTTGATTTGAATAAACAACAAAACAAAAAAAAATAAAAATAAATAAAATAAAATAAAATAAATAAAAAAAATAAAATAAATAAAATAAATAATTTGGTTCCAAAAATATTTTCTCCATCCATTTCTCCATATGGAGTCAAATAAATCCTCAACAAAAACTTTTAACATGTAAACTCTGATTTGAAGCAATAAAATAAAATAAATAAAATAAAATAAAATAAAATAAAATAAATAAAATAATTAGATGGGGGAAAAAATACAAGAATCAGCACAGAATAATTATTTCATCCGCAATGCTTCATGGTCAATCTGTTTATATGTTTTTGTATTATAATGTAATGGAGAAAGTGAAAGAAATGTTGCACCCAATATTGATATCTAGAGAGCAGAGCGACCAGCGACAGATTTAATCCTGATATATACATAAAGACAGCAAATGAGATGCACACAAATTTGCGTCTATATTATATTTAACATTATTTAGTCCAAAAAAATAAAAAAAATAAAAAAATATTTTGGAACTGACACAAAGGAGGCAACTATTGATTGACAGAATTATCAGCCAATGCTGGAAATCTCAAGAAGCCCAAATATTGTCATATGTATCAGTCCATCAGAATTCAGGAGGCAGAGAAACTGAGCCGCAGTGTGTATGTATATGTGTGTGTGTGTGTGTGTGTGTGTGTGTGTGTTCAGAATGCAGCTGGAGTTCTCCTCTCATCTAAGGTAATCAGGTGTGGGCCACACAGGCCAGACTGAAAGGTGTGTGTGTGTGGGTGTGTGTGTGCCAGCAGTGCGGACATGATGAGGTGTGTGTCCTGGAGTGAAGCAGAGGTGTGTGTGTGTGCAGTGAAGTGAAGGAAGGGTGAGTGCTAAAGGTGTGCACTGACATGAAGCCACAGAACTGCTGCTCATTACCCACAGACAGACAGACAGGGGCTCTGTTCCAACACATGCTCACTACAGCCTACACAGGCAGCTGTCTTCTAAGGCAACATCCTAACTGAAACGGAGGACCTTAAGTGACTCATTTGGAATGCTCTATATGGCCAGCAACTCATTATTAGCTTCCTATAGAATTTTCATCAGCATTTTAACTAAACGGAACACATTTTAACCCTTTGAGGCGACTCTTTAATGAATCATTCAAAAAGGCTCAAAAATCAAGTTTATGGTTTGAAGTCGAACAACTCACTCACTGGTTCACTAAACTGCATTACTTTTGTCATATCCAACTCAAAAAGAACTCAAATTATTTGAAAATTAATATGGCTTGTTTTGTGAAACTCCAGGGTTTGTGTTAAGTCAACTAAACGGTTCAACAAACTGTCCATATAACAACATAAAGTTAAAGGCAGCTTTGTCTTAAAAGGCACTTGAATGAAATAAACATGATATGTTACTAAACACTTGCTGCATCCCAATTCGCCTACTTATACTACGTCCTAAAAGTATGTACTGTTTTTGTAAAGAAAAGTACATACTTTTGAGTGTGTAGCAGAAGAGTTGCAAGCTTTGGGACATACTACCTCGTCATAATTGCGTCATTAACGGACGTTGTCGCTTAGTTACGCAACCTGTAACTGTTTAAACTACCCTGTCAATCATCTTGTCACAGTTAAAATCCTCCACATTTATTTAAATTTAATTTCCTACCGTTTCGGAGATAAATGTAGTCGCACGTTGATCTGCCAGTCATGGGTCTTTCATGCAATAACTCTCCTCGTCTTTGCAATGATGCATTTAAAAATTAATGACCAAACGCATCGTTATAAAAGTTCACAATGCTGTTGCAGATGAAATATAATGTAGATAACATTTAATAAACATATTTTCGTCAGGTTAGATACTGATTATTATCATTCAAGCCCTTTATCTTAACCACTCTGCTTAACCGTCGGTCTCGCACATCCGTCATGTTTGTAGTTTTTAACACTTTTTACTCGTATTTGTAGTTCTAATCGAATCCTCGTCCACAGCGCAATGTGTTATGGGCAATATTAGTGGTTAGAAGTGTGCACGGATCTGCACTTCGAATTCTAACCGGAAAAAGTAGACCATCCGGGTATCTTGGAATACTCATTTCAACATACTACGATTTGGGACATACTAATTCTTTTTTCGAATACTATTTAGGACGGATAGTATGCGAATTGGGACGCAGCAACTATTTTGTTTAGTATATTAAGTATATACTTAGAACCAATTATCTGGGTGAAAGGAGGGAGCAGCCAGCGTGAGAGAAAGAAATAGGTAGAGAGGGCATTGAAAGAGCACAGAAGAAAAGGAAGTGGAGGAAAAAAGATGCAGACGGAGAGAGAAATTTTCATCCTGATGCCAGTGACCCTGAGCGTCTCTCTGCTCCCTATCTATCTGCTCCCAGACAACCAGAAGAATACTAATGCATCTCTCACCACACACACACACACACACACACACACACCTGTCAGCATGTGTGAGCGCATAAGTGTGCATTTCAGGGTCGGGTTTCAAAATAAGTGCAAGGGCATGTATGATCGTCTCAGACTGCTTCGGAAAGTGTATGCGAGAGGAAAAAACTTCAATGTGAAGTTCGGATCCAAAACCTAGTGAATCATGGCTGCGTTCTTGATGCAAATGGCTGTTTCAGAAGGATGTTGTAAGATATGTATGACAAGGATTAAAATGGAAGACAAAGTGAGAGAAATAACTTATAAATAGTCATTCAATACTGAAAACCAAATCAGCTGCCGGTCCCCATTGACCTCCATAGTATTGTTTGTTTGTTTCAGTCAGTGTGCTCATCTTAAAAGGCAGCTGTCTATGATGTAAGGCAGCTCACTAGGTTTTGAAAATGTCCCAGCATGCACCTTTCAGTCACTGAAACCACCCCAAAACATGTTCATACACACAAAGACAGGAGGTTCACTCTCAAGACATGATTAGGCTCTCGTTCCCAGCAGAATCCATTAATTCTGTTGATTTTTCTCCTCCGCCAGTGTTCGAAGCGGGACAGACTCAGACAGCACTCGTATAATATGCATATGCACACACAGAAACCACAAATCGCAACATTCAGACTTTGTTGATCATGATTGCATGCGTGACACCGGCTTCCAGACCTGTCAGTTCAGACTAAACCTTGAAATAAAGCGCGCCTCATTTACAACAGCAAACGTTTGCTCAGCAGGACTCTGAATGAATACTACGAGACGCTCATCCAATTAGACTCTTTAAACAATAACGCTGACATATCGCAGAAATAAGAAAGCTGTGTTCTGTCAGAGTAAAGCCGGATAATACCAGAGAGGGTCAGCGAAGGACAATAACAGACCTGTCAATCTGAGAAAAATGAGCAAATGAACAGAGCGAGCCGGAAAAAAGAGGATAATTACTAAAGTCTAAAGTTCGGCTCAAGTGTCAGCTGTGTCTTATAAGTTATGACGTTTGACTATTAAAGAGATGGCTGATTATGATTTCACTTTTTTAACTTTAGTTAGTGTGTAATGTTGCTGTTTGATCATAAACGACATCTGCAAAGTTACGACGCTCAAAGTTCAATGCAAAGAGAGATATTTTCTAGGGACTACAACAAGCTTCTTCCCAGGTTGGTGACATCACTAACCCCCAAATTTACATAAACCCCGCCCCGAGAACACACAACAAAGGGGGCGGGGCCATGTTGGGCTGCTTTAGAGAAGAGGAAGAGTTGTTGTAGTCGAGTGTTGTTGTCATGCCGTCATTTTACGCCGGACTGCTTCACAAACGAGGGTCAATTCAACACAAAAGATGAACATGACGGCACATGCTAGTGGATGAGTTGAATCAACTCCACAGCAACTACATCAATTTATCCACTAACCATTCAGAAACGTCTAAAAGTTCTTCCTGAGTCTCTCCATCAGTGTCGACTCCGGTTTGAACAATGTAAGGCTGAACACTGTCGTCATTTTGGCTGCGTGAGATTCTCCAGCTTTGTTGTTGTTGAGCTGTTAAAGCTCCGCCCTCTTCTGGAGCAGCAGCTCATTTGCATTTAAAGGGACACACACAAAAATGGTGTGTTTTTGCTCACACCCAAATTTGAGCTATAATAAATGATCTGTGGGGCTGAAACTTCACAGACACATTCTGGAGACACCAGAGACTTATGAAAGGGGTGTTATAGGTCCCCTTTAAAATCTTTTATAAGAAGCAAGCAAATGTGTTTTTGTGCGAATCAGCCGCACTTAAAATATTAATCTTTGTCATCAAGAGTTCACGAATCCGGTGCACGGGTTGTATGCTATTTCTGGATTTCTATTTCCCAAGTGTGCATCCATGCATGATTTCTGGGGTAAATAATAAAAACATTCCTTTGCACAACAAAAGAGGAGTTTGTGATTGTTCTCTACAGACCTTCTGAGTTAAAGGGGTCATGATATGAGAAATCAAATCTGCCTTGATCTTTTGACACATAAAAGCTCTCTGTACCATTAAAACTTCCTGAAGGTTCATAGCTTAAAACATCCTCCTCATTATAAACAAGGTATTTAATTAATCAAGCTCCAAAAACGGCTTGTTTTGATATTGTGGGATCTTATGGGCAAATACACTTGCATATGACTGCCAACAGTTATAAGTCATCGCATCATAGCACTGACTTTCAGTCGCTACACCGGATGCGAGCGTTGCATCAAAATCAAACAGCAGTCATTATAATGACTGACGCCGTCTACTCTGATACAGTATACAGATGTGCGTTCAGTTTCTGATGTACGCCATGCGCTTGAGACTGCCAACAACAGGACAAATGGAAGAGTGAAAGAACATTTGCAGTTTAAACAGCTGGTTTGCGTCTCTGAACAGACTTCAGAAGGATCCCAGCATCAGAAACAAGTGGATGGTTTAGCTTAAATGACGGTTTTATATAGATAATGCTTTCAGAAAACTTGCATGCAATAGTGAGCGGGCGTTTTTACTGTTTCCTATGCAATGACATTAGCCAATCATAGCAGGGGTTTTTTTGTGTGTGGAAACCATTATATTGAACCTCAGGGAACATATTAAAAATAAAACAAAAATCCATGTCTTGACCCCTTTAAAGTGCAGAGAAAAGCAAGGCTGAAGGTGCATCAGTTTTAAAATGCATGAACCTAAAAATCAAGTAATGAATTTAGAGTTAACATCAAATCAAAATGGACAGAAACAATCGATGAAGATCTTAGAGATTGGCTCCATCTGAGGTAGACTTCCATTAATAAGTTTGGATCATAGTTATTTGATAAATATAATGTATAAAAGAACAGCAATTATTTGAAACAGAAACCTTTTGTGAGATTATAAAAGACTGTCACTTTTGATTATTTTAGTGGCTCCTTGCTGAAAAAAAGTATTAATTTCTTTAAAAAAAGACCCCAAACTTTTGAACGTTAGTGTAGATGCCATAAAACCCTCAGTAAAAACGAAGCAAACTATCATTTGCAGCCTTCAGATGAAGTGTTGTTCACAGCATTAGTAACAGATCTAAGCGGAAGGGAAAGAGAGAGCGTTTCTCGCACAGATAATGCAGATTCTTCCCCAAGGGCCAGTTTCAGCCGGGTAATGAAATATTAATTAGTGCAAACTAAAACAATAATATGAGCCGGCAAATCCCAAACACAGAAACACACATCTAAAAAAATCTAGCTGGAATAAAAAGATCAAAGCGTCAAAACAAAAGCCAAAACTCTTGATTCAATATTCCACTGCAAATCAATAACTTTTTAAAAACCAAGTTAAACTTATATAAACACAAACTCTGTACTTACAGGAATAGTTCAGCCAAAAATGAAACTTACACTCTAAAAAATGCTGGGTTAAATCAACACAAGTTGGGTTGAAAATGGACAAGCTCAGCGATTGGGTTTTATATATATATATATATATATATATATATTTTTATATATATATTTCAAAGCAGTGTTATTTTAGTTTTATTATGTTTTTTATGAATATTTTGAATTAGCTTTTATTTTTATATTTTTAGTTCTCATGTTAATTTTAGTTTAATTTTTCAGTTCATTTCTAAAGTTTTTCAACTAATATATGTTATTTCAGCTTTATTTCAATTAACAGAAAAGTTTTTAATAGTTTCAGTTTTATTTAATGATCATAACCCTGTTTCTAAGTAATTAAACTAGATTAGCACAGCTTTCTCATTCTGCAAAATGTCTTCTTGAGTATTTCCCTGAAGAAAGAAAGTCATATGGTTTTGCAGTGACACGAGGGTTTTTATGTTAGATGAACGATTCCTTTAAGCTCAATTCAATTATCTCAGACGATTCCCGCATCAGCTCACTTGCTCTCATGCCGCGTGTGCTTTAAACATAATCATAATAAAAGCCGTCTACGCTGAGATTCATTACAGCACGTATAATTATACGCTCCATATATGTAATGAGAAGTCCAGCGATGGACGCTTCAGACCACAAGGACAGGAAATCCTGGTCTCCTTCCTGTAACCTCGCTTTCAGAAACTCTGGCACATGTCCATCTTTCCTGTTTGAATGCAGAGAGATTTATTACGACCGCAATAATTATTCTTCATCAGAGCTGGCTGCTGGATAAGAGAGACAGAGAGCGAGAGCGAGAGACAGAGAGACAGAGTCTTCATGTGCAGCACTGAAGTCTTTTAGACATGTACGGCAGGTGATGCACTTAAGAGATGAGAGCTATCGATCCATGATATCATCAGAGAAGACACATCAATGTAAAGTCCTGCGAGGGCAGCTTGAATGTATAGTTATAACTCTATAAACACTCCAGATACACACTGAAAGGGCACAGATTTCTATTCTCTGGGTATGAGTGTATAATGTTTATATGCATGAATATATTGATTTCTAAACTGCTCACTGGTGCTGTACGTGTGTTGGTCAAAAATGACCAAATTCTTTTTATTTCAATGAAATGACTGTACTATAGTTTAGTTCGATAATGTTTATCATAATATTTTGTATTTTTAGGGGATTTTATGGTACTAAATTATATTTATGCAGAAGTTATAATCCATTTATACACTTTTTGAGCATAGAAGTGTCATAAATCTTGAATGCTTTGGAGCACAGACTGAAGTTTGGTCTTTTTTCAAAGGTGACACTTGGCAGATTATTGCTGAAGTGAAAAAAAAGTTTAAAAAAGTGAACTAAGAAAAAAAGTTATGCAATTTTACATTTATTGTTATGAAAAATGCACAAAATACCATTTTCAATTTTTATATGAAATATATATTTTCCAAATGAGATATATTTTTTTACTCTAAAACTGAGAAAATCAAAGCCATAAATCTAAACAAGTTGGGTTGCAAATTTGAGGTTGATATCTCAAAAAATGAGTTTTCAGTAAGATTTTGTTTGGGCGCAGTACCAAACCTTTCCACTAGATGAAATTCATATCCCATTTCCAATGTACTCATTTTTGACCGCGAACGATACAAGTGTAACAAATTTTTTAGGACCATTTAACCTTTTCAAATCACAGCAAGTGCCAAAACCTCCACCAAGTATCATACCACTCCGATGAAGTTAAAAAAAAAAAAAAAAATGCATTGGGTCAAAAATGGCTGAACAACACCAGAGGTATAATTCCTGTAACTCAAACAGTTGGCTGATTCCCAGGGAAAGCAAGACGGGGAGGAGGGGGGATGGGAAGCGCCTGCCAAATGTAAATGTTGTTGATTTGGACAGAGAACATCTTTTAGGCTTTTTTATACAGCAAGAATGCATTAAAATTGACAGTAAAGACATTTATAATGTCACAAAAGATTTCTATTTCAAATAAATGTCAAATTTCAAATAGTTCTTTTGAACTTTCAGTGCATCAAATAAAAATGTATCGCAGTTTCCACAGAAATCTGAAGCAGAAACTGTTTTAAACAATGATAATAATCAAGAATGTTTCTTGAGCAGCAAATCATCATATCAGAATGATTTCTGAAGGATCATGTGACACTGAAGACTGGAGTAATGATGCTGAAAATTCAGCTTTGATCACTGGATATAAATTATACTTTACTATATATTCACATAGAAAACAGCTGTTTTACATTATAATAATATTTCACTATTTTTACAGTATTTTTGGTCAAATAAATTGGTGAGCAGAAGACTTCCTGAAACCAAACTTTTAAACGTTGCATCGAAAAAAAAAAATCAAATGTAAAAAGAAAAAAAAAAGAGCAGAAATGAGTGTAGACTTCATTTCTATCCATGCAAAAGTACACAGTATTTAATTTTCCTGGCAAAAGTCAAAAAACAGAAAATAACCAGATCTGCCAGTGTTTACTAGCTACTAGCAGAGTAAAGTCAGCCAATCAGAGATTGGCACAACAAGAAAGTGCTTGCCATTTTTGTTGCAATATTTATCAGTTGGACATATGGACGGGCAGCGGGCATGTCGTCTGACGCCGAGACTACAGAAAGTGTGGAAAGTGGTCATGCAAAACTAATTTACAATTCAAGAAACCTCATTACAAGTGCACTTCAGGGGAAACAAATTAAATGCTATAAAACTATAGCGTTTGGGCCCTTGCAACTGTTTAATGACCTCATAAGGGCAAAAAAAATCAAGAAGGAAATGAAACACTTGAGTCTTCCTTTGAATGTTAATGTATACATAACTATATTTAAACTCAAACAGGGATAAAGTTGCTAAATTAAAAGCAAAAATACAAATGGTGAGTGAAACTTCTCAGGATTGTTGGCAAATTCTGCCTGCTTATTTTCTCTTGAGGGTCTTTGCGTGAGACCAAGCTGGGTTTTGATTGGCTGACGGGTCGGATACTGGCTAATGGGGTAGAATAAGTCTGGCACAGACCAGCGCCGGTACCATCTGTCTGTAAATGTGTGCGAGTGCCGCTTCCAGAGACTCACGGTTCACAACACACAGGAGAGAGCCAAGTTAATCGCCCGGGGTGAAGTGTGTTTGGACGCTGGAAGTTTGGGGGATATTTATCAAACAAACTGGAAGAGGGCATTCGGTGAGTTCACAAACAACCTGTTCACAAACATTGTTATATGTATTACGCTTGACTTTCATGCTTGAATGTTCATATTCTCCATTGTTGCAGCTCCTCTCTTCCCAGTCTGTCAGTAAAGCTCTGTTTAGTTCCTGTCTATGAAGCCCCTCCTTCTGAAAAGCACAATGTGCTCTGATTGGTCAGCTGGAGCAGCGTGTTGTGATTGGTTATTTGGGAAATGTCCCGCCCCTTACCATAACCTCCAGTTTCAACGCACTACTAACTAACTCAACCAGGCCCCGCCCCTTTATTCTGCATATGGGTGGGAATTATTCAAATGAGGAATATTGTGACGTGTTCGTTCCCGTTTCAGGGAGTTCAGAAACACTGACACTGAAATAGAGAAGAACTCCTGCTGGAGGGACTTTTTCATGCTCAAACAGCAACATTACACACTAAAGACAAATGAACATGGAGAAAAGCAGAATAGCTCCTCTTTAAATGGTCCTGAGGTGCGACAAAAGAGCCCGAACGATTATTAAAATGCCAAATAATTAAAATGCTTAATAAAAGGAAGGAATACATTAAAACGTCTTTGCAGTGTAGCAATTAGTCCTCTTTTCATAAAACAATCTTTTAATTAGCCAAAAAGTCTGCAGGCAGTCTGAATACGAGCCCAAGAGAGTCCAGAGTCCTTCTCTTAGATATTAAACCAAAGAGACTGCAGAATCACTGTGAGACTCAGAGGTTATGAACATTAATTGCCTTCTGTCTGACTGTAGTCCGAGTCTTCTGAAGTTATGTGAGAGTTTTGTTTGAGGAACAGACCAGTCCACTCGATATATTCACTGATAATCTTCCACAGCAGTTTGAAAAATTAAATATGGTGCTTATAAGCCCAGATCTGGCGTGCGGGAATGACGACAAACCTACGGCGTGGACTCCATATTTGACTTGAGAGGAAGATTAACAGTGAATTATAACTTAAATGCTGGTCTAAAGTGAGAAAGAACTAAATAAATAACAAGAGAACCAACAGAATGAACTGAACAAGAGAAAGAATGATCAAAAGAACAAGAAAAACAATTAACCAATAAATGAAAAAAAAAACAGAGAAAGAATGTATGAACAAAATAATGGACAAACCAACCTCAAAAGAACAAACAAATGAATGAAAGAAGAAACAGAAGAAATAAATTAATCAATAAACATTAGAACAAACAAAAAAGAATGTAAGAACAAAGAATGGACAAATTAAGGAAAGAAAGAGCAAACAGAAGAAAGAACTGAAATGAACTGAAGAAGAAAAAGAATGACAAAGAGAAAAACAAAAGAACAAAAAAAGAGAATGAACACAAAATGGCCAAACTAAGAAAAGAAAGAAAGAAATAAACAACAAATAAACCAATGAATAAAAGAATGTACAAAAAAAGAACAAACAAAAGAAAGAAAAAAAACTGCATCAAAGTAAACAAAGAACGTACAACAGAAAAAAGAACTAAAAACGGAACAAAACCAAAAGAAAAAAGAACATTTTAAAATCATTATTTTTTCATTAAGCTAAAATACTGCTTTCGATTGACAGTAATATACCATAAAAACAATGCATTCTGGGTAATATATGTCATTTTAAGAAAAGAGGCCTATAAGTTACTTTCTCAAAGATGACAAATAATATTACCCAGAATGCATTGTTTTTATGATATCTTACTGTTTCAATGAAAAACGATATTTTACTGTGTAAATTTGTTTCCTTTTTTTTAGTTTATTTCTTTAGAGAGTGTATATATATATATATATATATATTTTTTTTTTTTTTTTTTTTTTACTGGAATCAACTATCAGCATTAGACACATGAAGAGCTGTATTTCTGTCATGTTTCTGCCCATGTAGAGTGTTTTAAAGGTGCCATCATACGTTTTTTTTACAAGATGTAATATAAGTCTAAGGTGTCCCCTGAATGTGTCTGTGAAGTTTCAGCTCAAAATACCCCATAGATTTTTTTTAATTATTTTTTTTAACTGGCTATTTTGGGGCATCATTAAATATGTGCAGATTCAGGGTTGCGGCCCCTTTAAATGCTCACGCTCCCCGCTCACGGAGCTCGCGCTTGCCTTAAACAGTGCATAAACAAAGTTCACACAGCTAATATAACCCTCAAAATGGATCTTTACAAAGTGTTCATCATGCATACATCAGATTATGTGAGTATTGTACACTTATATTGTTTACATTTGATTCTGAATGAGTTTGAGGCTGTGCTCCGTGGCTAACGGCTAATGCTACACTGTTGGAGAGATTTATAAAGAATGAAGTTGTGTTTATGAATTATACAGACTGCAAGTGTTTAAAAATGAAAATAGCGACGGCTCTTGCCTCCGTGAATACAGTAATAAACAATGGTAACTTTAACCACATTTAACAGTACATTAGCAACATGCTAACGAAACATTTAGAAAGACAGTTTACAAATATCACTAAAAATATCATGATATCATGGATCATGTCAGTTATTATTGCTCCATCTGCCCATTTTTCGCTATTGTTCTTGCTTGCTTACCCAGTCTGATGATTCAGCTGTGCACAGATCCAGACGTTAATACTGGCTGCCCTTGTCTAATGTCTTGAACATGAGCTGGCATATGCAAATATTGGGGGCGTACATATTAATGATCCCGACTGTTACGTAACAGTCTGTGTTATGTTGCGATTCACCTGTTCTTCGGAGGTCTTTTAAACAAATGAGATTTATATAAGAAGGAGGAAACAATGGAGTTTGAGACTCAGTGTATGTCTTTTCCATGTACTGAACTCTTGTTATTCAACTATGCCAAGATAAATTCAATTTTTAATTCTAGGGCACCTTTAAATTGGTTAATTTCGGTTAGTTCACAATGACAGCGATTCACAGCATTACATTGATTCATTTTCAACGAGAGTTGGCGACCTGAGCAACAGAGCCTGTTAGATGTGACAAAGTTGATCAGAGATTTGCTGCCAGACCCAGTTGAACACTGCATTCGAGTAGGAACGCCTACGAGCGACCAGCAGCGCAGCGACCCGACAGCCTGCGGTGATTTAATCGCTGTCAGTGTGAATGCTCCATTAACTCTCCATGCAGACAGTGAGACGCCTCACTACGGCTCAGAGCGGAGCAGCACAGCCCTCAACAATGACTGAAAACATTTCTAGATAGTTACTGAGCCATTAAACGGTTTTTAACTTTGATTTCGGCTTCCAAATTATGAAAATAGCGGTGTGTTTTCACTCCTCCATAAAAGCCCAAACTTAACATCCAAATCAGTCAAATCATGTGACCTGACTGTTGAAAAACACAGTATACTGCGGGACGTGCTTGACATTAACAGAGTAATTAAAAGTGCATTATTAAAGTGCTAAAGAACTGGGACGGAGCAAAACACGGACAAGCAAAGTATACTTTGGGCTTCAGATTCATGACTAAACGGTTAAATACACATAAAAACATGTCGAAATTGCGAGCTTGTTGAGTATTCACGTAAACACAGTCATTTAGAGAACATATGTGTGTCAGTATATTAGTTTTGTGAATTCGGTCTTAAAAGTCACTCTTTCTGCGTAAGTCGACTTGCGCAGGTGGTCTGCCAGAAGCTAGTTATTTTAGTTTATAAAGTTTTAAATATTGGTATTTTTCTTCCAAAAATCCCATCACTTCGCTTCAGAAGGCCTCTGGAGCCGTATGGATTACTTTTATGATGGATGGATATGCATCCATTTTTTAGACTTCAAAATCAGGAGTGCCATCCTCTACCATTATAAAGCTTGGAAGAGCCAGGATATTTTTAAGTATAATTCCGATTGTGTTCGTTGGAAAGTCATATACACCTAGTATGGCTTTAGGGAGAGTAAATGATGGGATAGTTTTAATTTTTGGCTGAACTATCCCTTTAAGTGCTTGTTAGTACACATAGCGACCCAAAACCAACCGTAATGTCTTTCTGTTCTTACCTGTTGAGCCAGTGTCCAAAGTCAGGCAGGTGCGCCCACTGCACTCCGGTCTGGTTCAGTGACCTCAGCAGGCGACAGCAGGCCAGGGTCAGCAGCGGGGTCGCCAGGGCCAGCCACTTCTCCGAACCTGCGCTTATTCCCAGCTCCGCCGCTGGGGAGAATGTCGAGCGTTCCTCTGCGCTGGAGGGGAGCAGAGGTCCCTCGTCCTCTTCGTCACCTCTGTGCCTCTGTTCCCTGAAGTACTTCCTGCAGACATCCTGGAAGACGGCCAGACACAGCGTGTTGAGCAGGAAGTACCAGGTCTGGTGTTCCTCCTCTATGAAGCTGCTGGAACCCAAACTGAGCGTGTGACCCACTGTCCCGATCAGCAACAGAGTGTCCAACTCCGACAGAGTCCAGGCAGAACTCTAGAATGAGACAGAGACGGGATACACAGTCCTGTTACAAACCTAGAGTAATAATCACTACATAAGCCTAAAGTATACTTCGGCCGTGGTCTTTATAAATGTTCACAATGCTGTTGCAGATGAAATATAATGTGGATAACATTGAATAAATACCTTTTGATCAAGTTAATAATTATTAGTCACAAGTCAAACCCGTCTCTACTTAACCATTGATCTTGCACATCAGCCATGTTTGTAGTTTTTTAACACTTTTTATTCGTGTTTGTAGTTCTAATCAAAACCCCATCTAACTCACAATAGGTTGAGGGTAATATTAGCCATTAGAGTGTGCACGGATCTGCACTTCGGATTCTAATTGGAAATAGTAGCCCATCCGGGTATCTTTGGAATACTCCTTTCAACATACTATGATTTAGGACACTAATTTGAATTTCAAATACTATTTAGGATGGATAGCATGCGAATTGGGACATTCTACATAGGCTCCATTCACACAACAGTTGATTCCAGTGTTTTTATATGTAGTATTAAAAAATATATATATAGTGCACTCAAATTATTTTTGAGGAACACAAATGATAAATGTGTTCATGATACTTAAATACAAATACATTTGTGTGCAGTTTCTTCTCCTTTTAGCTCCTTTTCAACAACACATCACGTATGGCATCTTCCATACAGACAAAAGTTTGCAGAAACGCAAAAATAAATCAATACAAGCAGTCAGATGTGAAGGACGAGAGAGAAATGGAGTGGAAAAGGTGAAGCGGTGGGAGTTGAAAAGGGCAAAACCACAAATAAGCAAAACATCTGACAGTGTGTGACAGTAAAACGTCGCTGACACCAATGTCACTGCCGTCCAACACTGTAAAACAACTCTACAGACAGCACTTTGATGTGTAGAGCCCTGAGCTAAAACACACACACACACACACACACGGCTGAAAAAAAGAGAGCTGAGAGAGCATGTTGTGACTGATTCCCACAGTGTGTGAGTGCAGGGCTGCTGAGAGCAGAGCAGTATTGACTCAGAACTAACAGACACACACACACTCACTCACACACGGTTGTATCTCACTATTAGTGTTACTGGATCTTAGTGTTGCATGTGATACTATAGACTACAACATTCTTTTGAATAGACGCGAAAATTATGTTGACATTAGTGGAATTGCATTGGCATGGATCAAATCATACTTATCTGAATGTTACCAATTTGTAGCCCCAAAATGAAGAGGCGTCAAATCAATAAGTTCAGTATGGAGTACCACAAGGCTCAGTACTAGGACCATTGCTTTTCACTCTGTACATGATACTCAGCTCTATATTGGATGACCAGTAATTTCCTACTACTTAATACTAATTATTGAACCAAAAACCTCCACACATAATAACCCAGAATACTGTCTAACACTTCTGTGAATCTTCGTCGTCAGTTAGGAACCTGGATGCGCTCTTTGGGCCTGTTTACAGCTTATGATTTATAAAAAGGATTGCATTTACACATGGCCACATAAATGTGTCTCTGCAAAATGGATATAAATCTGTTAAATTCCTGCACTATATGCAGATTTCATAGAGTTCACATCACCGAAAGCAACAAATATGAGCTGCATTTTATTGATCATCGGGCTAATTTCAAAATCAAAGACCGCAATAGGAGAGAGCATTACCACAGCCCTGGTAAGATCATTTAGTCTCATTACTTTTAATGAAGATGATTGTGTTTTGAGCGCCTGCGACTTACAGTTTGATTTGCTGCAGTTTGCGCATTGTGTTGCTGAATAGATCAGCTGCTCATATGCGCAGATGCTGTCATATCTGGCTATAACATGTTATTTAGCCTATAACACGTGCTCACATGTTTATTTTTTAGTATTTTTGGGAGGAGTTAAATTTACATATGTGGTTTTCAACAACCAGATGCATTTAGACCTGTTCAGTTTTGACTGGAATGTGTCCCAGACCACCTCCTGAAGTGGTTTGAGCGATCGGATTTATATCCGTTTCGGCATTTAGACCGGGTCTTTTCACGATCAGATAGCTATCCCATCAGTGACCAGGTGTAAACAGGCCCTTTGATACCTATCTTTCATCTGTAAAACCACATTTTTCCATTTTAAAAATATATCTAAATTACAAAATATGCTCTCAATGACAAATGCAGAAAAGTTAGTTCATGCGTTCATGACCTCAAGGCTAGATTACTGTAATGGGTGGTTGCCCCACACGCTTAATAAACAAACCCCAGCTGGTCCAAAATGCAGCAGATAGGAAGCAAACGAAACTGGATGAATAGTTGAACTTGGATTTTGGAAACTATAAAATAAAAGCTAATTCAAAATATGAATAAAACTATATCAGCAGGTAAGTAATACTAAAATAACACTGGATCGTATCATATAACATGTCCTGATGGATAAATCTTTACTCCCACTGTTCCACTAACATTACTGAAGTTAAATGTGCAGTTCTTCCTATTTCTAACTGATAAAAACAATCTCAGCGACACACACCGTTTGCTCTGATAATGCAATACTAATTGGTCGCTCTGTGGCTGGTGTGTGTGTGTGTGTGTGTCCCTGGTCATGATGGATACGACCATGTGCAGCCTTGATATGTGTTACCATGGGGACCGGTCACATCTCACTGGTGTCTCGCCACAGCAACCGGCGTTTTTCATCCATCACCCGGAGCAACACCTGGGTCGAAATCAGCCGGTGGGGAAACGGATTGTGTAAGCAACTTCTGTTTGTGTAAACACCGTCTGGGATGAACTCGCTCTCGCTTCTCATTTCTTTGTAAACCGTCTCTCTTTACTTTTCTCCACTTTTTCATATTGTCGCTCCGGTCCCATCGAAGGGAATATTTGGATCCATGAGAGTCTGGACCAAAAGAAGCACAAAAGCATCAGGAGTTTGTTTTCTCAGGTCTCCGTTGGTTTCATCATTACAGGAGCGAACACTGAGCTAACGCTAGTGCAGAGCGAGGCCACGCACGCTAATCTATATGCTAATGCAGAAACAAACAAACTCCCTGTGACAACAGGCTGTGTGTGTGTGTGTGTGTGTGTGTGTGTGCCCTGACCATCATCTCATGTGTAACTAAACAGGCTGTTTGTTTCTTTAAAGTGGACATACTGTACAGCATTTTATGTTTTCCCTGAAGTCCACTTAAAGTACGGTTTCTGCACAGTAAATGAGTTTTCCTCGAGAATGTTCCACTCTCTCTCTGACCCGTGCAATTATACAGCCTGTTTCTGCTGCTGTACTTTTTAAGGTCAGCATGAAACAACATTTACAGCCCATTTTACTTTTGTAATGCAAGTTGAACTGAATATTCACTTGGGGAAAAAGTGCTTTTATCCATCAGGAATTGATGTGCAAGTGGAGCATAAACCAATACTTAAATAGCTATTTGGAAAACATTTAGAACATTGAACATTTAGTAAAAGGAAAAAACTTTTCAGAATTTCGATGAAAGATTATGAAGGAATTTTGGATTATACTAAGAATCAAAACATGCTATGAAGTCTGGAGTAAACATCTCTATTAACAAGGATGACAGCAGCACTAATTGATCAGGAGGAAATTAATGTTGAGTAATTAAACACTGTGTCGGAACTCCCAGCAGCAAGGGACAAAACATGAAACACAGACACGACCCACATCTTTAAAACAAGCACATTTCAATAACATTCATTTTTGCATATTACTACTAATTACTTTCATTGCCTGGATAACAGCTGAACAATTTAAAAAAAATAATATAGGTTTTCATAATATACAGGGGTTGGACAGTGAAACTGAAACACTGGCCAATATAGTGTTGGAGGTTTCACACCTATATATGCCAATCTTCACTGATTTCACATTCCATCAGAGTGTGAAGGTTGAATTAGCAGAGCAATAGCACAGCTGAACATAAAATACTGCCATCCACACAACATAATGAAGGACATATCAGAGTTCAAAAGAGGACAAATTGTTGGTGTGCGTCTCGCTGGCTCATCTGTGACCAGGACAGCAAGTCTTTGTGGTGTACGGAGAGCTGGTATCCAGGGTAATGTCGGCATACCTCCATGCAGGATGAACCACAACCAACAGAAGTAACTGTTGATGCAAGAGGAAGCTGATGTCTGGGTACTAAACCACAGCTGCCCAACTCACTGCAGAATTAAATACCAGCATCACATAGTGACCTGGACACTGTTCTGGAAGAGGTACATCCTGGTGCCATGTGTTCCATGTGCAGTTTTGGAGATGCTCTGACCCAGTCGTCTAGCCGTCACAATTTGGTCCTTGTCAAACTCGCTCAAATCCTTACGCTTGCCCATTTTTCCTGCTTCTAACGCATCAACTTTGAGGACAAAATGTTCACTTGCTGCCTAATATATCCACCCACTAACAGGTGCGTGATGAAGAGATGATCAGTGTTATTCACTTCACCTGTCAGTGTCATAATGACTGATCAGTGTATAATATATATAACAATATGCAAAAATATTGTGCTACTATTGTCTTGCCAATGAGAAAATTTGATAGTAATAAACAAAAGATACTCTTATATAAATTTGCTTGTTCTGATGTCAGTGTAAGTATTAATCATCAATAATTATTATCACTCCATAATTTCCCACTGAGCTCAGCAAGCCTTCAGCGAGAGAGGTTAATGCCAATCATGAGCAACTTTCTGCAGATGAATGACGTCAATCCCATGATTCCCTTCACCTCTATCTCACAGGTATTTGCCGAAGGGTCGCTGTCACGCATGTGGGAGTAACTCAAATTTCAGTCAGAGTGGCCTGGATCCTCGGGAAGTACATTACCTTGAGAATAAATTGGAGAAACAGCCAATCGTCCTCTGGATCTGAATCTGTCATTTAAACATCTGAGGTTGCAGCACATTTCAAGGGGAAATAGTCTACTTCTCTGCAGCATTTCATTTATTTCTTCACTGCTTATCATGTTAGTGCTAACACACACCAAACAGTATCAGATTGTTTACAATAAAAATAAAATAAATAAATATATAAATATAGTAAAATGGATGGATGGATGGATAGATGGATGGATAGATGATGCATATGTGGATGGATATATAGATAGATAGATGGATGGATGTATAGGTTGATGGACAGATGGATGGATAGATGGATGGATGATGAATAGATGATGGATAGATGAGGGATGGATGGATGGATGGATGGATGATGAATAGATGATGGTTGGATGAGGGATGGATGGGATGGATTGATGATGGATGATGAATAGATGATGGATGGATATATGATAATAGATAGATGGATGGATGTATAGGTTGATGGACAGATGGATGGATAGATAGATGGATGGATGATGTAGAGGTGTTGGATGGATGGATGGATGGATGGATAGATGGATGGATAGATGTATAGAGGATGGATGATGGATGGAAGAATAGATGATGATGGATGGATGGATGGATGGATGCATAGGTGAATGGATGGATGGATGATGGATGGATGGATGGATGTATAGATGATGGTGATGGATGGATGGATGATGGATGGATGATGGATGATGGATGGATAGATAGATGATAGGTGGATGATGATGGTGGATGGATAGGGATGATGATAGATGATAGATAGAATGGATGGAGGATGGATGATGGATAGATAGATGGATAGATGGATATAGATAGATAGATAGATGATAGGATAGAGGATGGATGGATGGATGGATGGATGGATGGATGGATGATGGATGATGGATAGGATGAATGATGGATGGATGGATGGATGGATGGATGGATGGATGGATATGATGGATGGAGATGGATAGATGGATAGATGGAAGATAGATAGATAGATAGATAGATAGATAGATAGATAGATGATAGATAGATATGATGGATGGATGGATGGATGGATGGATGGATGAGATAGGATTAGATAGATAGATAGATAGATAGATAGATAGATAGATAGATAGATAGATAGATAGATAGATAGATAGATAGATAGATAGATAGATAGATAGATAGATGGATGATAGATGAATATATAGGTAGATGGATGGAGAGGATGGATAGATGGATGGATGATAGATAGATAGATAGATAGATAGATAGATAGATAGATAGATAGATAGATGGATGATAGATGAATATATAGGTAGATGGATGGATGTATAGATGGATGGATGATAGATAGATAGATAGATAGATAGATAATGATGATAGAGAATATATAGGTAGATGGATGGAATAGATGGATGATAGATAGATAGATAGCTAGATAGATAGTAGATAGAGATGGATGATAGATGCTACAATATGATAATGTTTTGGTTGAAGAGCTCTTGACCTTCATTTTATAATAAATATAAAGCACATTATTTTCATTGTTTTTCACCTTTTTATCTTTTTTTTTTTGGCTTTCCTTTCCCCCTTCCCCCTTTTCCTCCTGTTATTATTATAAAACATGACATTGCAGAAACACTGCAGCTGTTGTCCTGCCAATGAAATGATCTCCTGCATCAGAATCAGTATCAGATCATCTAAATGAGTAACACAGTGACTCTAAACGAGTGTTTTGCAGCTTAGTTGCACTAAACGTGTCCCTGTAGCTCCGATTCTATTGGGTTTGATTCCAGGGAATGCATGACGGATAAAACTGCTGTCCTAACCCCAATATGCCATCATCACCGATCACATCAATCCTTCCTGTGTTTTCATGAATGATCATTGCTGTCATACTCCAGCACTCGCGTGTGTGTGCCGCTCCCTCGCATACATAGTGCATCAAACGAGCCAGAAAAATCCTGTTTTCCATTCCCTTGAAAACGCCTCGGGTTTGTCTTTATTCAGCTTAAATGCAGCTAAAAATCATAAAGCGTTTAATTTAGAGCCCAACAAATTCCCTGTGCATGAAACTGAGCTCTTCCCACCAGAGACGGAAGCCGGAGCACAAAACCTGCTCATTAAATATTGAGCAAGAGTGATGCTTCAAATGACAGACAGCCGTCTGGAGGGTGACAGGAACTCGACTGGGAATCGAGGAGTGATGCTGCAAAACTTTCACCCGGCTCGTCTTACAGTCACTTCCTTGCCTTGTTTCTCTTCTCCTCTGCTGCACTGCTCTCTCTCTCTCTCTCTCTCTCTCTCTAATGATCATTCTGTTCGTTCTCACCTCTGACTGTCAGCAATTTTCTCTGGCATGCCGCCGAAAGAGAGAGAGGGGGAGATCTTACTTTCCTGTAAAGAGGTAATTAAAAGAGGTGTCCTCTTCTTATCTCATTAACTCTGGGAGCAATTTCTTTTTTTTCTTTTCTTTTTTTTTTTAATCTCTCTGAAAACTTTCCCTGCATCTCTGCTGTTTGAGGAGGCCAAAATCAGATATGCATTATTAAGTGGAGTTTTTATTAAAGGGACAGTTCACTCAAAAATTAAAATTCCCTCATCATTTACTCACCCTCATGCCATCCCCGATGTATATGACTTTCTTTCTTCAAGGATTAGTTGACTTCAGAATTCAAATGTCCTGATAATTTACTCACCCTCATGTCATCCAAGATGTTTATGTCTTTCTTGCTTCAGTGGAAAAGAAATTAATGTTTTTGATGAAAACATTCCAGGATTTTTCTCCATATAGTGGACTTCACTGGGGTTCAACGGGTTGAAGGTCCAAATGTCAGTTTCAGTGCAGCTTCAAAGAGCTCTACATGATCCCAGATGAGGAATAAGAGTCATGAGGGGGTAAATTATGAGGAAATTTTAATTCTGAAGTGAACTAAACCTTTCAGGTAAACACAAACAAAGATTTTTAGGAAAATAATCAAACTCTGAATCAATATAATGCAAGTGCAATGTATTCTGAAGCGATAGGTGTGTGTAAATATATATATATGTGTACAAATCATCAGTTAAAAAGTTTGGGGTTAGTAAGATTTTTTTAAAGATATTAATAGTTTTATTCAGCAAGGATGCATTAAATTGATCAAAAGTGACAGTAAAGCCATATAAAAATGTCATAAAAGATTCTTATTTCAAATAAAAGCTGTTCTTTTGAACTTTCTATTCATTAAAAGATTCATCAAAAAAACAGAAGAACAATATGGTTTCCATAAAAAAATGTGTCCTATGCTGGCAAAATAAGTCGCAATGAGCAAATTTTCAAAAATGAGCTATTGTATTCTCACATTCTCTATTAAAAAACCTTCAGAATGATTTATGATTTGTTGGAATCGGACAAAAAAATGACTGAGCTACACCTGTTTGAAGTCGATAGAGTCAGCAAAGTCAATTTTGAGAAAAATCGATTTAAAGTTTTCTGAAGGTTCTGAAACAAAATCACCAGCAACCATACCTTAAAATCCCTGGTAATACCACCAAAGTTGGCACAAACCAAGTAAAAACCCATATCTATAGGAAAAATATACAACTTTTTTCCCATGATTCCACAATTGTTTGATTTACATTAATGAAACAGACAGCCTATATATTAAGACCTACTGTATCACTTGGTAGATTATTTAATATAATGTTACACATCGGACTTTCAGTTCCCAACAGTTAACCAAACATTCACTCAAGACAGAACAGATAATGTTTGAGTGAATACTTGCCAGGACAGATTATTTTTTTTTGAAATACTGCGATTCTGTGTATATCGGGAAGTCTGTGCGTCTTTGTGCGCGCGCTTCGGATTTGTCTCAGCGCGAGTAAGATCGTTTTGTTTACATCAGCATGAGTTTGAAAATCACATTTCATTGGTTCAGACTCATGCAATCAAGAATTCGCTATGATTATTCACAGGGTTGGGGTTGGAATGCTGTGCTTTAAAACAAACTTGTGCTGAGGGAAGTGAGCAGAGAAAAACTGCATTTTTCATGGTCAAAGGAAAGGTAGTCCTCTCAGAAACATATAAACAGAGATACTTTTAGATGTTTAATTGCTATTTTGAGCATTGGGATTGCTAGATGAAGGCTTAATGAACTCATTTTTGTGAAAACCTCAATTTTGACCACATTTTTCACTTTTTTCACTTGTAGCTCGAAATTAACCCGTGCGCATTCTGACTCATTTTGCCAGCACGGTTCACATATATTTAGCAGCACAACTGTGTTCAACATTGATAATAATTGTTAATAAATGATAATAAATGTTAATAAATTGATAATAAATGTTTTTGAGCAGCAAATCATCATATTAGAATGATTTCTGAAGGATCATGTGACACTGAAGACTGAAAATTCAGCTTTGATCACAGGAATAAATGACAATTTAAAATATATTCACACTTAAACCGTAATATTTCACTATATTTTTACTGTATTTTTGATCAAATAAATGCAGCATTGGTGAGCAGAAGTATGGAAGCTAAATAACTAAATAAAAAATAAAAAATTAGTGTCAGAATTGCGAGATATAAACAATTCTGAGAACAAAAAGTCAGAATTGTTAGATAAAAAAGTCACAATTATACCTTTTATTTTTTAATCAGTTGCAGAAACAAGCTTCCATACAGACTTCTTTAAAAAAAAATTTTTTTTTTTTGAAATTCTGACAGGTCCTGTTAACACATGAGAAAAACACAGCAAAGCCTGTCTAAAGTATCCAACACACCCAAAGAGACTCCTGTGAACCGAGCTTCTCTACTCGTCCTGAAATAAACCGTCAAGGATAAAATCCTCAATCAGGACTTGTTTTCGGTGCTTAGAGCAAAATGAGAACTCTGCTGGGTCCTCCAGAGACATGAAGCTGCTGTGTGTGAAGCTTCTGATGTTCTCCCATCACACCCTAATGCACAGAGAGGACTACAAGACAGACATTCACAGGTCGACTTCCATGAAAAGTGTAAACATGCTGGCAAAACATCGCTCTGTTTGTTTGAGCCGTCCGACTTCGGCTGCAGCTGGATTTAACCGCTCGGGAGCAGCTGAAGATGTGTGTCTTTGTGTCAACTGGTTTCTTTTAATTAGCACAGGTTTTGTATTTCTTTAAGGGAACTGACTGATTGTAGGCCTCATTAATCTGAGCTTATGCAACTTTTTACTCAAAAACATGAGCTCAGATCAAAAATACAAAACCTGTGCTAACTGAAAGAAAACAAGATGATGCAAAAATCATTTGAAGGAGCTTTCTACAGTTTTGGAGAAAATTACATGATCTAGGATCTTAATACAGTGCTCGCCATTGTTAAGACTAAGTCTATCCCACATAGCCTCATTTTCATTCATGTTAAAGGGTTAGTTCACCCAAAAATGAAAATAATGTAATTTATTACTCACGCTCATGCCGTTCCACACCTGTAAGACCTTCGTTAATCTTCGGAACACAAATTAAGATATTTTTGATGAAATCTGATGGCTCAGTGAGGCCTGCATAGCCAGCAATGACATTTCCTCTCTCAAGATCCATTAATGTACTAAAAACATATTTAAATCAGTTCATGTGAGTACAGTGGTTCAATATTATGGAAGAGGATTAGGGCCAAGCAATAATAAAAAAAATAAAACCATCTCGAGATTAAAGTTGTTAATTTTCGAGAAAAAACTCGTTAAATTTAGAGAAAAAAGACGAAATAAAATGTTGAGAATAAACTCATTAAATTACGAGAAAAAACTCGTTAAATTTCGAGAAAAAAGTCGAGGGAAAATGTTGAAAATAAAGTCATTAAATTACGAGAAAAAAGTTGTTAAATTATGAAGAACAAATTCGTAATTTAAACGAATTTGTTTCGTAATTTAATGTCATATTTCTCATAATTTAACGAATTTGTTCTCGTAATTTAATGTCATTTTTCTCATAATTTAACGAATTTGTTCTCGTAATTTAATGACTTTATTCTCAACATTTTATCTCGACTTTTTTTCTCGAAATTTAACGACATTTTTCTCATAATTTAACGAATTTGTTCTCGTAATTTAACGACTTTTTCTCGTATTTAATGACTTTATTCTTACATTTTATCTCGACTTTTTTTCTCGAAATTTAACGTCATTTTTCTCATAATTTAACGATTTGTTCTCGTAATCTAACGACTTTTTTCTCGTAATTTAATGTTTATTCTCAACATTTTATCTCGACTTTTTTTCTCGAAATTTAACGACATTTTTCTCATAATTTAACGAATTTGTTCTCGTATCTAACGACTTTTTCTCGTAAATTTAACGAGTTTATTCTCAACATTTTATCTCGACTTTTTTTCTCGAAATTTAACGACATTTTTCTCATTTAACGAATTTGTTCTCGTAATTAACGACTTTTTTCTCGTAATTTAATGACTTTATTCTCAACATTTTATCTAGACTTTTTTTCTCGAAATTTAACGACATTTTTCTCATAATTTAACGAATTTGTTCTCGTAATCTAACGATTTTTTCTCGTAATTTAATGAGTTTATTCTCAACATTTATCTCAACTTTTTTCTCGAAATTTAACTCATAATTTAACGAATTTGATCTCATAATCTAACGATTTTTTTCTCGTAATTTAACGAGTTTATTCTCAACATTTTATCTTGACTTTTTTCTTGAAATTTAACGAGTTTTTTTTCTCGTGATTTAATGAGTTTATTCTCAACATTTTATTTCTTCTTTTTTCTCGAGTTTTTTCTTGAAATTTAACAACTTTAATCTCGAGATGGTTTTATTTTTTTATTATTGCTTGGCCCTAATCTCTTCCGTACAATATTAATATTATAAAGCCACGAGAATATTTTGGAGCGCCAAAAAACAAAAAATAACAACTTATATAGTGATGGCCGATTTCAAAACACTGCTTCATTAAGCTTCGGAGCGTTATGAATCTTTTGTGTCGAATCATGATTCGAATCACGTGTCAAACCGCCAAACTGCTGAAATCACGTGACTTTGGTGCTCCAAACCGCTGATTCGACACACTGATTCATAACGCTCTGAAGCTTCCTGAAGCAGTGTTTTGAAATCGGCCATCACTATATAATTCGTTATTTTGTTTTTTTTGGCGCACCAAAAATATTCTCGTCACTTTATAATATTAATATTGAACCACTGTACTCACATGAACTGATTTAAATATGTTTTTAGTACATTAATGGATCTTGAGAGAGGAAATGTCATTGTTCCCTATGTAGGCCTCACTGAACCATCGGATTTCAACAAAAATATCTTAATTTGTGTTCTGAAGATTAATGAAGGTCTTACAGGTGTGGAACGGCATGAGGGTGAGTAATTAATGACAGAATTTTCATTTCTGGGTGAACTAACCCTTTAAATTCAAAATGGCATCTAACCTGACTAAGGTCTAAGGTCTCTGAATCGGGACACAGCTGCTGATTGGTTTGCGCTGCGGCACATGAATTCGAACACAATGGAAGAAGCGGGGGAAACATTTTTGGTGATGCTAATGGCGCAGAAACGTTCCTGTCCTTTCCACTCACCTTAGTAGGGGTCTTGTTGCTGGTGGGAATCCTCCTCTCAGCCATTGTGACCAGAGCACACATGAAGGCGGAGGAGAAGAGGATGACGGCGAACACCAGGACCCAGGGGAGAGAGCAGAGGTAGCAGGGCCCGCCGGCGGAGGTGCAGATCAGCACGTGGAGGGCGGAGCCGAACAGACACAGCAGGTAGAAGGGCAGAGAGAGCAGAGACGATGCCAGCGGGACGTCCACAACCGCCTCCCTGCTCAACGCTTCCGGCATGGCCAACAAGAGCAAGAACAGCACCTGGAGAAACACACAGAGCTTTTCAATTACACACACGGGCTCCGTTTAACGCTTATATTAACATCTGTCTTGGGTGATGCCATCACAATCGGTCATTTGAGACCGATAGCGGTTTTTACAGCTGGTATTAAGGCTGCTGTAAGTGATTTTCAGGGAATATCACTCATAAAATGGCCCTGGCAGATATCACTGAAATGGCTGTCCTGAGAAATCACACACACAACTCTGTGACAACAAAAGGTCCTGTAAAACAGCAAAAAAGAATGAGAAAGTTTTTAGCCAATCAGAAATGCTCTCTGCTCGTCATTTATCTGGGATTGCAGACATTGGATTGGCTGATGTCAATGGAGGGCGGGTTTGGAGAAATGGTGTTTAAGTCACTTGGCTTAGTCAGCAAAATTGCTGAAATCCCTTACAGCAGTTTAGAGCTTCTCCAGTGACCACTTTTGATTGGATGGCATCAGAAGGTGATGGAAACATATTGTATTTGTTCAGATTGATTGTCTTCTTTAATATTATTCTTTTTCTGCCCAAAACTTGTCTGGATATCAAAGACAGGCATACACAAATCCATCAGACAATAAATGGTGTCGTAATAAGTTTTTACAGTGCATACATACAGAAAATGCATATTTTATATATATATATATATATATATATATATATATATATATAATACACACACATCACATATATATGCATATTTTATTTGATTCAACGTAAAATTTATTACAAGTCACAAACTTTTGGACCATGAGTTGTTGTTTTTTTAATATATAAATATGAAATTATTTTTTAATGAAATTATATTGTAAATAAGAAACTAAAACTACCAGTAGTGGCGGTAAATGTCTTGATTCATTCATTCATTTGATCCATTCAAACGGCTGATTCATTCAGGAGTGAAGCAAATGGTTCTCTTTATGGTCCATTGAATCACCGATTCGTTCAAAAACGCGGATTCAAAAATGACATGCCGCTGTGTATTGCTTGGAGACAAACAGTTTTGCTTTTTCCTTCTATTTCCAATGGCCAAATTGAGCAAAACAGACAATATTGTGTCTAAAATAACATAATATTAACTTCTTATTTATTGAACTTGTAGAAAATCAGTATCACATTTGCACTCGTGATATTCTGTATATAGTATATACATACACATTTTGGAAATATATATTGTTAATGTTGCTATGTTGCTGTTTGATCATAAACAACATCTGCAAAGTTACAGTTTTTGACCATCAGTGCTCTGCATTATTATGTCATGTAACATTGAACTTGACTCATTGCAGCCCAAAAATGCACATGCACGCTTTGGTCAGAGTGGAAAAGATGCCTTTTTAAAGGGGTGGCTGATTATGATTTCACTTTTTTAACTTTAGTTAACTTTAGTTAGTAGAGCATAAACAACATCTGCAAAGTTACGACGCTCAAAGTTCAATGCAAAGAGAGATATTTTCTTTTACAGAAATCACTATTTAAGGACTACAACAAATGGCTGGTAGGAAACAACAAGCTTCCTGGGTTAGTGACATCACTAACCTGATATTACATAAACCCCGCCCCCGAGAACACACAACAAAGGGGGTGTGGCCATGTTGGGCTGCTTTAGAGAGAGGAAGGTTGTTGTGTAGAGTGTTGTTGATGCCGTCATTTTACGCCGGACTGCTTCACAAACGAGGGTCAATTCAACGCTGGATTTGCACAAAAGATTAACATAAAGACACATGCTAGTCGATGAACTCCACAGCAACTACATAAATTTATCCACTAACCATTCAGAAACGTCCAGTTTCATTCTAAAAGTTGTAACTTCTGAGTCTCTCCATCAGTGTCGACTCCGGTTTGAACAATGTAAGGCTGAACACCGTTACTGACAATCCTCATTTTGGCTGCATGAGATTCTCAAGCTTTGTTGTTGTTGAGCAACCGAAGCGTGAGCTGTTAAAGGTCCACCCTCTTCTGGAAAGGGGGCGGGAGCAGCAGCTCATTTGCATTTAAAGAGACACACACAAAAACGGCGTGTTTTGGCTCACACCCAAATAGGGGCAAATTTGACAAGCTATAATAAATGATCTGTGGGGGATTTTGAGCTGAAACTTCACAGACATATTCTAGAGACACCAGAGACTTATATTACATCTTGTGAAAATGGGCATTATAAGTGCCTTTTAAACACACACTCTTCATCAACGAGGGAAATTATGGGAAATTAATGATGGGGTTTGTCTCCAGTGACATCAGGACATGTATTCATACACAACCCTAAAGAAAGACATTATTCACTCAGGAACACAAGTGGCAGCAGGAAATCTCTTGCTAAAGCAAAATCAGCTTTTTTCCAATTGCAATGACAGTCAAGAACGGATTGCACGTATCTCAAGCTCTGGAAGATTTTTGATAAAAGCATGAGAGCGGGGCTTTAAAGGAGGACACACGCTGATGTGTCCTTGCTTCCGACTCCCAACAATGCACCGACAGTCAAACGCTCACTTTGAAACGCACTCACTCTTTTCTTGTCCTCATCTGGGTTCACTCGCTCATGGCTGTCTTCGCTGACATCTCTACGGGATATTACATTTGCGCTGTGAACGATGTGTGAAAAAGTGACATAAAAAAACAAAACTGCAAAAAAAGTTCTCTCTCAGAACTCAAGCTTGGAGGGTCAGAATCCGCCCCGTTAATATTTAACAGAGAAAAGACACAAACCGGCAATCGTCTGAGATAAAAGCTTGTGGAAACTAGATTTCGAATAAAGGGCAAAAAGAATAAGTGAACAACGGGAGGATGGGATATGAGACAGAAAAATAATACAGCTGAAAGAAACTGAAACCAACTGCAAAATAGAAAAGAAATATATGTTTAAAGTCAACATGAAATAATTACTTTCATACATTTCATACTTTCAAAAATAGTAAAATATTATTGTAATTTAAAATAGCCACTTTCTATGGAAGCTTGTTTCCGCAACTAAATAACTGCGACTTTATATCTCACAATTCTGACTTTATAACTCGCAATTCTGACTGTATAACATGCAATTCTGACTTTATATCCAACAATTCTGACTTTATAACTCGCAATTCTGACTGTATAACATGCAATTCTGACTTTATAACACGTAATTCTGACTTTACATCAAACAATTCTGACTTTAAAACTCGAATCCTGAATATAATTCTGACTTTATATCTCACAATTCTGACTTTATCAATTCTGACTTTATAATTCGCAATTCTGAATTTATCAATTTGACTGTATAACATGCAATTCTATAAATTCTGACTTTATATCTCACAATTCTGACTTTATAAATTCTGACTTTATACCTCACAATTCTGACTGTATAACATGCAATTCTGACTTTATAACTCGCAATTCTGACTTTATAAATTCTGACTTTATCTCTTCTGACTTTATCAATTCTGACTTTATAACTCGCAATTCTGACTGTATATCAATTCTGACTTTATATCTGACTTTTAACTCGCAATTCTGACTTTATCAACTTATAACGCAATTCTGACTTTATATTCAATATCTCAATTCTGACTTTATAATTACTTTATATTCTGACTTATATCATTCTGACTTTATAACTCGCAATTCGACTTTATAAATTCTGACTTTATATCACAATTCTGACTTTATATCTCTAAATAACTCGCAATTCTGACTTTATATCTCGCAATTCTGACTTATATCTCCAATTCTGACTTTATTGGCAACTTCTGACTTTATATCTCGCAATTCTGACTTTATATCTCGCAATTCTGACTTATATCTCGCAATTCTGACTGCATTCTGACTTTATATCTCGCATTCTGACTTTAACTCTTCTGACTTATATAATTCTGACTTTATATCTAATTCTGACTTTATAACTCGCAATCTGACATAAAATTCTGACTTTATAACTCGCAATTCTGACTTTATATCTCACAATTCTGACTTTATAACTCGCAATTCTGACTTTATAATTCTGACTTATTCAAATTCTGACTGACTTTATATCACTTCGGACTTTATAACTCGCATTCTGCACTTCTGACTTATACTCGCAATTCTGACTTTATTCTGACTTTATATCTCGCAATTCTGACTTTATATCATAATTCTGACTTTATATTCTGACTTTATATATTCTGACTGTATATCAAATTCTGACTTATAACTCGCATTCTGACTTTATAATTCTGACTTTATATCTCGCAATTCTGACTTTATAATTCTGACTTTATATCTCGCAATTCTGACTTTATAAATTCTGACTTTATATCTCGCAATTCTGACTGTATATATTCTGACTTTATATCACGCAATTCTGACTGTATAATCTCGCAATTCCTGACTTATACTCGCAATTCTGACTTTATAAATTCTGACTTTATATCACGCAATTCTCCTCGCAATTCTGACTTATAATTCTGCAATTCTGACTTTATAAAATTTCTGACTTTATATCTCGCATTCTGACTTATAACTCGCATTCTGACTTTATAAATTCTGACTTATATCACAATTCTGACTGTATATCTCACATTCTGACTTTATAATTCTGACTTATACATTCTGACTTATATCTCGCAATTCTGACTTATAACTCGCAATTCTGACTTATATCATTCTGACGTATAACGCAATTCTGACTTTATAATTCTGACTTATATATTCTGACTTTATAAATTCTGACTTTATAATCAGCAATTCTGACTGTATATAAATTCTGACTTTATTATACTCGCAATCTGACTTTATATCTCGCAATTCTGACTTATATAATTCTCGCAATTCTGACTTTATAAATTCTGACTTTATATCACGCATTTCTGATATCTTTCGACTTTATCACGCAATTCTGACTGTATATCTGCAATTCTGACTTCATATCTCGCAACTTATATTCTGACTTTATAAATTCTGACTTTATATCACGCAATTCTGACTGTATATCTCGCAATTCTGACTGTATATCTCGCAATTCTGACTTCATAACTCGCAATTCTGACTTTATAAATTCTGACTTTATTTTCTGACTGTATCTCGCAATTCTGACTGCAATTCGACTTTATATCTCGCAATTCTGACTGTATATCTCGCAATTCTGACTTCATAACTCGCAAATCTGACTTTATAAATTCTGACTTTATATCACGCAATTCTGACTTTACAATTCCTGACTTTATATCTCGCATTCTGACTGTATTGCAATCTGGGACTTTATAAATTCTGACTTTATATCACGCAATTCTGACTGTATATCTCGCAATTCTGACTCTCGCAATTCTGACTTATACCTCGCAATTCTGACTTATAGCAATTCTGACTTTATATCGCAATTCTGACTTTCTCGCAATTCTGACTGCAATTCTGACTTTTCTGACTCGCAATTCTGACTGTATATCTCGCAATTCTGACTTTTATATCTCGCAATTCTGACTTCATAACTCGCAATTCTGACTTTAGAAATTCTGACTTTATATCTCAATCGCAATTCTGACTTTATACGCTTTCTGACTGTATATCTCGCAATTCTGACTTTATAAATTCTGACTTTATATCACGCAATTCTGACTGTATATCTGCAATTCTGACTGTATAACATGCAATTCTGACTTTATAACTCGCAATTCTGACTTTATAATCTGACCTCGCAATTCTGACTGTATACATGCAATTCTGACTTTATACTACGCGCAATTCTGACTGTATATCTCGCATTCTGACTTTAATATCGCAATTCTGACTTATAACTCGCAATTCTGACTTTATATCTCGCAATTCTGACTGTATAAATTCTGACTTTAAATTCTGACTTTATAATCTCGCAATTCTGACTTTATAAATTCTGACTTTATATCACGCAATTCTGACTGTATATCTCGCAATTCTGACTTTATAACTCGCAATTCTGACTTTATATCTCGCAATTCTGACTGTATATCTCGCAATTCTGACTTCATAACTCGCAATTCTGACTTTATAAATTCTGACTTTATATCACGCAATTCTGACTGTATCTCACAATTCTGACTTTATATTCCTGTATGGACTTTATATCTGCTGACTGTATAACATGCAATCTGACTTTATATCTGACCTTTCTGACTGCTCGCAATTCTGACTATAACTTTCTGACTTTAAAATTCTGACTTATATCACGCAATTCTGACTGATCACTTCATAACTCGCAATTCTGACTTTAGAAATTCTGACTTTATATCTCGCAATTCTGACCGCAATTTGACTTTATATCACGCAATTCTGATAACAATTCTGACTTTATTCTAATATAATTCTGACTATAATTCTGGTTCCTTTATAACTCGCAATTCTGATTTTATTTCACACAATTCTGGCTTTAACATGCAATTGATTTATAACAATTCTGACTTTATAACTCGCAATTCTGACTATCAATTCTGACTTTATATCTCACAATTCTGGCTTTATAACTCGCAATTCTGACTTTATCAATTCTGACTTTATATCTCGCAATTCTGGCTTTATAACTCATAATTGTGACTTTATAAGTCTCAATTGTGAGTTTATATTTCGCAGGTCCAATTACCTTTTTTTATTTCATGGCAGAAACAAGCTTACATAGTTTTTTTTATGTGAATATATAGTAAAATGTAATCTATTCCTGTGATTAAAGCTGAATTTTCAGCATCATTACTCCAGTCTTCAGTGTCACATGATCCTTCAGAAATCATTCTAATATGATGATTTGCTGCAAAGGTAGTGCATGTAGAAATGAACCAAGATGAATACATGCTGTAAAGGTATTTTTCATTGTTAGTTCATTGCATTAGTGTTAGTGTTATTATAAAGAATTATCTAGATGTTTTTCTTGAACAAAATATATTATGTTTTAAGAGCTAACTCTGTTTCTGTGCAGATTCCGACACCATCCTCTCCGTCCTATTTGGACAGGACTGGTCGTCCCTGAGGAGGTCAGGTCAATTTGTTTCACAGCTGTACTTTGCGTTTTCAATCCCGTCCAAATTGAACACGTCTGTGTTTTTCCTCACACAGCTTCTGTAAAAATTACAGAGCACCTGTAATTGCTGAGTGTTTTTGGAAACCTCTAGAGTCCTCTAATGCTGCTGGGAAAGGAATGGATATTGTGGTTCTTTTTCAAAACACTTCTCCTTGTTTATTTTGACCTTTTGTCCAACACTGTGACTAAAGCTAATTGGTGCACTTCATTACGGTGTAGACCTTTAGCCAGCATGCTGGGTAAAGTTGGCAAATCGGTTGTTCGATTTATCAAGCATGTAAACTCAGATTCTTGTGGTCAGCACATTTGTAGTCTTGTTAGTTATGGTTGTCAAAAACAGTTTTCAGGTTGCATTTCTAAAAAAAAAAAAATAAAAAAAAATGCTGCTCACCATATAATCATGCATTTTAAATAATAAAATCAACTTTTTAAATGGAAGGAGAAAACGATTCATTTATTTTGCCATTGACATATGCACAATCAAACTGGGCGGTACAAATTAGTAAAATCGAATTAAATTAGATAGATGACAGTATGGACAGATTGCATATTATGACCACTACTGGAGGACTAAAACTAAAGACATCCATCCGTCGTCGTTCTATCCATCTACCCATCTATCCATCCTATCATTCCGTCTATCTATACCTGTCTGTCTTTCTGTTTGTCTAGATAGATGATAGATAGATAGATAGATAGATAGATAGATAGATAGATATTAGATATCAGACAGACATAAATAAATAAATAAATAATATGAAAACAAACAAAAGAATAAATGATGATATAACAATTATAATAAATTTTAATGTAATCTTGGAATTATTATTGTTTTTTATAATTTCCTTAATTTATTCTTGTCTTTATTTCTTTTTTAAATTTCTTTTTATTCTTTTTAACTTTATTTTATATATTTATATTTATTTATTCTTTATTTTTTCATTTAGTTTTATATTTATTTAAGCATTCATTTATTTTATTTATATTTATATATATTTTCTTTATTCCCACATTTACATTATGCACACTGAAACAAAAAAATAAATAAATAAATACATGTGGGAATAAAGAAATATAAAAATAAATGAATGCATAAATATATACAAAAATAAGTGAAAGAGTATATAAAAGAATAACAATAATGTACAAATAAATACAGAAAATAAATAATAAATGAAGGAAAAAAGTAATACAACTTAAAAAATTCAGTATTAAATTTAAATAAAAATGAATTACATTTAGTAATTTATTCCTTTATTTAATTTCCGATTATTTATTTCATTTTTTTTTTTTTTTTTTTTTTTTTTTTTTTTTTTGGCTTTTGTTGGTTCATGGCTCCTGAACTAAAACCATCTGAAATCCACCCCATTTCTTCACATTAAACATCTTGTTTAACTTTGAAATACATCACATTACAGGCTTTGCAAACAATGTTTCATGTTGCTTTTAATTGCTGGCCTTCAGACAACAAAACTGGAGAAGAAATCATTTGAAAAGTTTGGTTTGAGAAGTGCATTTGTTGTTCGTTTGACTCTGGGCAGATGTTACGGAGAGTGTGTGGTATTCATTTATGTGTAGTCGGCCCTCAGGAGAGACAGAGTCTTACAGCTGCCAATGAATCTAAATGATGTTATTTCATGCGCTTCACCTCAAGAGAAGAAGACTTTACACAAGCAGACTTCATAAAGACTGCACCACCTTGAATAACAAGAAAACGCATTCCGCTGGGGAAATATAGTGTGAGAGGGTCGAAATTAAAGGGCTACTTCACTGCTGGCAAAATGGGCTTTTAATAAAAAACTTTGCTGTAGAAAGGTGAAAAAAATGGAAAACAGACAAGAGAAGACAAGAGTTGTCTTTCCTTTTGTAAATACCCCTAATGCACTGGGCATGCTGCCATCCAATGCCACTCCCGGTCTGCTCCTATAGAGTGCATTAGTGCCGCCCACTTTTTTCAGTGGTTCCGGAAGTATTTTTCCCATTCATTTCTCCTATAGGGATTTAAATAATGTCTTTGTTAAAGCATTATAAACCACGAACCAAACCAAACCAACCACACAAGGAGAATCACAACACTACAAACTTTGATTTGAAGCAAAAAAAGTGTTTGACAAAAATACAAACAACTGTGAACTTAACCGCTTTAGTGAGGGAAAGAACTACACTCCCATAAAGCATCGCAAACAGCATAATCAAATTAAAAACTATGGAGAAATATAACACTACTCATTTACAAATGTTGATTATATACATAAAAACTATATATTTCAAGTTTATTGCAAAATATGCATATATATATATATATATATATATATATATATATATATATATATATATATATTTATTTATTTATTTTTTTTCCCCAAAAAATTTTTAGCATTCAACTACATCATTTGCAGTGCTTCATGGGAGTGGGCGGAGCTAAAGAGCCATTTTGGTGCATTTTACTTGTCTCGACTCTCTGATTGGAGGAATTTTCTCTGCAGAATCATGGGTAATGTAGTTTTTCCACCGCAAATTCTGCTGTTAAACAAATCTTATTGCTTTAAAAAACATGAAATAATGCAGGCTGGTGGCTTCAGCATAAGCAAATTTCATCGATTAACAACCTCACAGCTCACAGTAGGGCCGTCTTTAAAGGTTTATGAGTTATAGTTTAAAATCAATTTCCATTTGGAGTTTTTACACAATCTGGTAGACTTTTGCTGACAAATAAACACAAATTTATCGGTCCAGGTAACACGGAGAAATAGTCAACGTTCATTTACATACACTACCCACATTGTATCAATACAAAGTGAGTTAAAAATCGACAAACTTATACTGAGTGTGAGTTCTTAAAGTGACAGTGCATTGTTTACTCACTCCTCATGTTGATCTAAACCAGTCTGGCTATAAAATAAGCATGCCAAAATAATGAGTTAATGAATACTCAACCCCACATTATCTCATCTTGATGAGAAGAACATGAAATATTAGCCAAAAAATTACTCAATATCATGACATTTTATAAGGTTATTTTGTCATTTAATATCAGAGTCTGATGCCCCGCCCCCTCCATTATGTAATTAACATAAGTGGGCATGAAGTGTCCAACATCCCAACATTTTTTCAGTTAATTAAGTGCATCATTCAGGTATTTAAAGTGCACTTATTCTATTTGTAATATCAGAGTGAACACACGACTCACACTATAACTCTTCAGCATTTGTGAAACTCTTTTCACGCGTGAGCTAAAGACCTTTTCCAGCCAGAGTTCAACAGCTGTATTTGCTAAGTGCAATCCATTACTGAAGCACTAGAGTCTTCAAACAGTCGATTCCTCATCCGGTCAATAAGATCTAAAGGACACAGTGTCCACCGGGATGCAGGACTGGAGAATGTCAGAAGGTTTGAGGTCAACCAGTGGGTCACATGAGATGCGGGTCGAGTGATTTGTATTTTCACAGCCTAAGGCCTTAAAATGGTTTGTGCACTATATATTTTCAAAATCGAATAGTCTAGATCACACAAGCTAGTCGTAGCAAAATCCTGAGTTCTTAGGCTGATTTTACTGATATTCTCTACTGTCCAACAGTAATATTTGAAAGAGTCTCTTCTGCTCACCTAAGCTGTTTATTTGATGAAAAAATACAGTAAAAAATGTGAAATGTACAATTTAAAATAGCTGTTTTCTATGTGAATTTATAGTAAAGTGTAATTTATTCCTGTGATCAAAGCTGAATTTTCAGCATCATTACTCCAGTCTTCAGTCACATGATCCTTCAGAAATCATTCTAATATGATGATTTGATGCTCAAGAAACATTTATGATTATTATCAATGTTGAACACAGTTCATGTTTTTGTGGAAACTCTGATACATTTTATTTTTCGGAATTCTTTGATGAATAGAAAGTTCAAAAGAACAACATTTATTTAAAATATAAATCTTTTGTAACATTTTAAATTGCTGAATAAAACCTCCAGGACTGAAAAAAGTCAGACTGATGAAAGATTATGAAATATAAAGAAACATCTTTACAGGAAAATCATGAACTGATGAATCATGCACAAAAAGACCAGACCGTATGAAGAAAGCAAACGGTCAGTTTTGACTCCATGTTGACTTTAGGAAATAAGGAAGAGTGGAAAACAGGATTGTGAAGGCTGAAGGAATGAACTCCAGAGAGCCAAGAACCGGCGCCAGGCTGATCTGAACTCCGCCGTGAGGGCTGGCGAGCTCTTTATTTGTTAATTAGAGAGAAGAGAGGGAGTAATTACGCTCATAATGAGTTGGCAGGGTGAGGGGTGTAAATGAGACGAGAGGCTGCAGTCCTTCAAACTCAGACATTGATCCTCCTTCATGGCACTGTAAGACCTCTGAACTCAACTCAACTCACGTCTCGCTGCTGTTCTGCCCATTATGAGCCGAAGGGAGGAAAGGAATTAAATGGAAATATATAAAGAAGCCTCGATTAATTAAACAAAAACAAAGCTGTACTGCACAGTCATGCACCAGGACGCTGATCGCTCAACCAACAAACAACTGAAAATAAAACTTTCCACAAATATCCAGTAAACCAAAATGACAGATATGTAATGTGTGTGTGTGTGTGTGTGTGTGTATAGCGTTTAATTGTCATACAAATAAAGTTAGAAAAATGGTATTCAAATAGGCATCATGCAAAATATAAATTCTACTTCATTTCTCTGTAATCTTTAGCTAATCTAAAATTAGTTGTACTCATATATTTTCAGTGGCTAATGGTGGATATAATATATGCCAATATAAATATATAATGTATTTTAAAGGTGCCCTAGAATTAAAAATTTAATTTACCTCGGCATAGTTGAATAACAAGAGTTCAGTACATGGAAATGACATACAGTGAGTCTCAAACTCCATTGTTTCCTCCTTCTTATGTAAATCTCATTTGTTTAAAAGACCTCCGAAGAACAGGCGAATCTCAACATAACACCGACTGTTACGTAACAGTCGGGATCATTAATATGTACGACCCCAATATTTGCATATGCCAGCCCATGTTCAAGGCATTACACAAGGGCAGCCAGTATTAACGTCTGGATCTGTGCACAGCTGAATCATCAGACTAGGTAAGCAAGCAAGGACAACAGCGAAAAATGGCAGATAATAACTGACGATCCATGATATCATGATATTTTTAGTGATATTTGTGAATTGCCTGTCTAAATGTTGCGTTAGCATGTTGCTAATGTACTGTTAAATGTGGTTAAAGTTACCATCGTTTATTACTGTATTCACGGAGACAAGAGCCGTCGCTATTTTCATTTTTAAACACTTGCAGTCTGTATAATTCATAAACACAACTTCATTCTTTATAAATCTCTCCAACAGTGTAGCATTAGCCGTTAGCCACGGATCACAGCCTCAAACTCATTCAGAATCAAATGTAAACATCCAAATAAATACTATACTCACATAATCCGATGTATGCATGCAGTATGCATGACAAACACTTTGTAAAGGTCCATTTTGAGGGTTATATTAGCTGTGTGAACTTTGTTTATGCAATAATAGAATCGAGAGCTCGGGAGGGGGCGGAGAGCGCGAGCAATTAAAGGGGCCGCAGCCTGAATCGACGCATTTCTAATGATGCCCCAAAATAGGCAGTTAAAAAAAATGAATTAAAAAAAATCTATGGGGTATTTTGAGCTGAAACTTCACAGACACATTCAGGGGACACCTTAGACTTATATTACATCTTGTAAAAAAAACGTTCGATGGCACCTTTAATGAAATTAATACTTTTATTCAGCAAAGGAGCATTAAATTGATTTAAAGAGACAGTAAAGTAAAAAGATTTCTAATAAATGCTGTTCTTTTGAAATTTCTAGTCATCAAAGAATCCCGAAAAATACAATTTATGATGGTTTTCACAAAAATCTGAAGCATTACAACTGTTTTCAACATTGATAATCATCATAAATGTTTCTTAAGCAGCAAATCATCATATTAGAATGATTTCTGAAGGATCATGTGACAGTGAAGACTGGAGTAATGATGCTGAAAATTCAGCTTTAAATCACAGAAATAAATTATAGTTTACTATATATTCACATAGAAAACAGATATTTTTAATAGTAATAATATTACTGTATTTTTGATCAAATAAATGCAGCCTTGGTGAGCAGAAAGAGACATTTAACTCTATATTTTACTTTGCAAATTGTTATATTTTAAATGTATTTTAAATGTGTTTATTTTGAACATTTATTTTACTAAAAATTATTGAAAAAAGAGTCTCTGCCTGTAGATTCTGAAAGAGATGACATTTAACGGGCTAAATAATTAATTTCTTATCACTAGTTAAAACTGCTTTTACGTCGGCGCCGATGGCCTCATGGGCAGCGCGCCAACATGTAGCGCCAATGCGCTTCGGGTGACCCGAGTTCGAGTCCCGGCTTGTGGTCCTTTCCCGATCACTTCCCCCTCTCTCTATCCCACTTCGCTTCCTGTCTAGTAACTGACCTATCATAATAAAGGCAAAAACGCCAAAAATAAATCTTAAAAAAAACAAAAAACTGCTTTCACATGTAATTTAGCAACATGTATCATACACCTTTCAAATTTCAAATTCACCAGGAAATAAGTTTTACAAAGTGTTAAATGCTTTAATTTCGGTACGACTACAAGTGATAGACTTGGAGGAACACGTGTTAAAACCTGCCTGAATAAAGTTACAGCTGAAACCTTGAATAAAGTTTGTGTCTGCATACTCAATTTAACATGAACAAAAGCCAGACTGTGAGTAATGCGAGCCTCGTTTCCATTCTCATGGACAGAAATGTGTGTCTTCTCAGGATGAAAGCTCTCTCTCACCTGCAGCATGAAGATCATGCCCATGATCATGGAGTACATGTCGTATTTGCCCAGCTGTTTGCTCAGAGCTGAACTCATGGCCTTCAGGGCCTCCAGATACTGTTTCAGAACCTTCTTGCCCATGTTGCTCAGAACCTCAGACGTGTTTCCATCCACATAGAGCTTCATCCAGCTTCCGTGAGACTTCTCTGCCACGCGAAACAGCTCGTAACCGTCCTCTGTGAGAGAGAAAGAGAGGAGGGAAAGAAATTTAACAGACATAAACAATGACAGAGAAGAAATCAGAACGCAGATGACTGATTTTAAATGCTTTGTTACTGCTAAGGAACACAATAAATTAAATTAAATTATTTAAAAATATATATTAAATTAAATTAAATAACACAATAACTAAAATAAAATACATAAAAAATACAAACCTAATAAAATTAAATGATTAATACACCTAATAAAATCAAAATAAATTATACAATAAAATAAAATACATTAAAAAAATACTAAAACCCCTAATAAAAATTACTGATGAAATCAGAACGCAAGTGACTGAATTGAACTGCAAATTAATTAAATTAGAATAAAATAAAATAAAAAATACAAAAACCCTTAATAAAAATCATTACAATTACAACAGGGTTTGAGTGCTTCACCGCAAGCAGCAATTACCAGGGTTCAAGTGCTTTAAGACCTTTAATTGTATGTATAAAATATACTATCTATTATTTAACAAGCCTGTAAGCAGCAAAATCAGAGAGGAAAAAGACCATTTTAGACATTTATATATGCAAAATAAAATAAATAAATAAATAAATACATAAATAAAATGTAATTCACTTAATTTGTAATATTTATAATTTGCAAGGTTGTAATATTCATGTATGCATGCACAGATATAAATTTACAAAATCAACCAGATATGGCACATATGAGCACTTTTGGCATACTAATATTATATATATATATTCACCAAATAATGATTTTTGCATCATGTGGCTTTATATACAAACCCTTTGTTTCACAGCCTAGTCCCGACTAAAACGCATGTTTTAGTGAGTTGTTTAAGCAATTTCAAAAAGAGGTCGTCGCAGCATTGGTGCTCGGGCTCTAATAAAATTAGAATCAGAGCACCATCTTGGATTCTTTTCACTGAGCTCATTGCAATGCATTCTTATCAAAGAATAAATGTGATGCTGGCCAAAAGAAGGTGTTTTAGACAGCATAATTGTATTTCATAACAGCTTTCATGATGCTTGAATGCTCACTATGTTTTGAAACAGAGCCTCAGTGTTATGAAGACACCATGAGGAGGCTGTTGCATAAGAAGCAGGTGTCTGCTGGCTGTTTTAAAGCAGACAGGCACTAAGGGCCTCACAGCGGGATCTCAGAGTGAGCTAACAGGCACGTCTGCCTACAGGACACCTCCGTCTCGCTCTGTGCCTCTCTCTGTCTAATGTGTCTCTCCACATCTCTGAGCTCTGATTCTCCACACAACTGATGCGTGTAGAATGACACGCACACGACGGGAAACACACCTGACCCGAGAATTAAACGCACGTGGCTCTCTGAAATATGTCTGAGTGTAATTTAAAATGCATTAGGTGTAAACGCGAATCTTCTATCTACAGTCTTTCAGCTCAACTACTGGCATAGAAAAACAGTTTAAGCAAGTTGACATGAAACAGAAGTTGTGCTTGTCTTTTCTTCTCTATTGTGTCTATATCCAAGTGAAACGCTTCTGGAACAAGAACAAATGTAGGGCGGGGCTTGATTTTGTCTGTGAGGAATTGATTGGATGGTTGTGGTTTGCTATTGGTGGATGTCATGTGAGTGACAGGTTGCCCCGCCCTCATCATCAGAGAAGAGATGTTGATGCAAGAGTGAGGCACACAAACTGCAGCCTGACATTGCTACAACATTCTATATTTTAATGACAGACATTTGGGGGGGGGTAACACAAGGACACACATTAAGTATGTACAACAAACAACCCACTGGCATTGAGGTGGCCAAGCATGCATACTTAATGTATAACATACTAAAAACATCCACTTAAAACAGCATCTTTATACAATAAGCCTCTTAAATGCTAAACTGTTTGCATGCACAACACGAATTACCTTAAATATAATAGCCAAATTATCTAAAGACACTAATGCAAAAACATGTCCATGAACACACATGGGCTGTATCTCAATTTGCATACTAAAGCGTGCACTTAAAATTGAATCTTTATGCAATAAGCTTCTTTGTTTTAAACTGTTTGCATGCATAAAATGAATTAATAACCAGCCAAATTACCTTAGGATACTAATGGATGCTAAATTACTAATGGATGCTAAATGAATTACCTTAAAATTCAAAATTAATTACCATGGCAACTGAAAAAGTTACTCTTAATCTGAAGTGCGCTGGGGTTGTTTGTAAAATTCATACATGCACTTAAGGTGCATCCCAATTTGCATACTTCTGCACTATTCTATGCCTTTTTGTAGTATAAATAGTGTGAGTAGTGTGTTCACACTGAACATTCCAAATAGAATAAGTGCACTTTAAATACCCGGATGATGCACTTAATTAACCCCCCCCAAAAAAACTGTCACAGCTTTAAATACATAATAGAGTGGGCGGGGCATCAGACTCTGATACTGAATGACAAAATAACCTTATAAAACTCACTACACACTACACGGATGAGTACATACATAGTGCATAAAATAAGTCCATAGAGTATGTGTCATTTGAGACACAACTTTAGAAAATCAACCAGATATAAACCAAATGAGCACCTTTGGCATAATATGTATTTACCATATTATGATTGTGCATGATATGGCTTTATATCTATCCAAAATAGCATGCATGCATGTATGTATGTATGTATGTATGTATGTATATATATATATATATTTATATTATATTTATATTATATATATATATATATATATATATATATATATATATATATTATATATAAAACACATTAAAAAAATGGTGCAACAGTGCATGTATTCATCCCGAACTGTCACGAAACAGACGTCAAGGTTCATTTTTAATGCTATCATTATCGGCCAGATAAGAAAATTTGGTCGATATATTAAAGCTGATAAAAAGTGGATTATTTCCTTCAGCTGAGACATTTCAGATGCGCACTGTCTGCCATTATGGTTTTGAATTGCTTGAAATATGATTTAAATCACTTCAAAAGGGAAAATACAGTGCAACATACAGCACAAGTCTGTCATATAGGCTACATAATATTATAATGAGAACATTATAATGTGCTTGGGACATGGATTTTAATGGTGAGACTTTTGTTTTTGTAATCAGGCTCTCAAAAATAATATAAAAATTTAGATTTAGATTTATCTGCCAATTTATCGGTTATCAGCTTTGAAATACAAATAGTTATTGGTTATCGGCCAAAATTTTCATATTGGTGCATCCCTACTATGCATAGATATGTTTATGTGTAATCTCTCAACCAGTGCTTCAACTGCAGAAAAACATCAATAAAACAGCTTGAGAATAATATCTCACATAGCATTACATTTACCTCAGGAAAGTCATTTAGTGTCCACAGCATGTTAGTTCACTAGAGAAATGAACTATACTAGAGGGAGCATTTCACTAAATATATGCACTATATTTGCTTATATTTACTTTATCAGTTAGTAATGTCTTAATTATTTAATGTTTAAATAAATTTGTCATGAAAACAAGTTATGACAGAAACTGTGTAAATGATTATATTTCAAAAATGAATTGGGGGTAGAAAAATAATTGAAAAGTAATATATATATATAATATATATATATATAATGTGTTTTAGATATATAAAAAAATGTTTTATACTTTATTTTTTAATTTATATATGTAAAAATGAATTCTAATCATGCATGCTACTTAGCACAGATAGTATGTAAAGCCACACATTCCTCAAGGCCATGTGAAACCTGTGAATCTTTAATATTTCTTTCCCAGATGTCTGTTTTCCCCGAGCATCCATGAAGCATCCTAATGGGTCTGACTGTGTGAACCCTACAGACACAGAGGTGATAAACCGAGAATGATGGAGATCATGTTAACCCAGAGAAAAAAAGTGATGAATGAGACAATTACTAAGCGTTAGCGGGTAAAACAGAAGATCAGAGGCGTTTCACATGAATCTACTCTCTTATGAATTCTCTGCTGGAATGTTCATCTAATTGTCATAACACAAACAAATAAGTGAGGCTGTGACTAATCAATTATATGATTATGCTGAATTAGCCCATGAATCCATGTCAACGGTTATGACAGTGAAACATAGTGCTATTCCCACAGTATCAGCTCAAAGTCATGTATATTACAGCTGTGAGATACATAACAGCGATACAGCAGTGAGAAACCATGGATGATTCTCAGAAAGCGGTTCTTCCTCTCGTAGGCACAGCAGCGTCTAATGAAATCTTAATTCACAGCATTGATCACAGAGCAGGAGAGTTAACGGGGCGTCCGCTGGGACCAGCCTCTCCCTGCTCCCGGAATAATGCCGATTATTCATGAATATTTACTGCTGGAAATCAGAGAGAAAACAAGGAAAGACAATGGAGAGAGAGACGGACAGACGGATGGAGAGATAGATTCAGGGCCGCATAATCTTATTTATAACTTTTTATTTTCTTACTTAAGAGAAAAACTTGTTAATTTGTATTCCTAAAAATATTTCTTAAGATATTAAGAATATTTAAGAAAATAATATATGGGAAAAAAACTGGGTTACACTTTATTTTATAGTGCCGTAGTTACATTGTAATTACTCAAATAAGTACTGAATAATATTAATTAACTACATGTACTTACTATCGAATTACATTTAGGGTTAGTTACTTGTAATTATGCATAATTTACTGTTATTACTATAGTAAGTACATGAAGGTAATGTGTAACTACGGTGCTGTAAAATAAAGTGTTACCAAAAAATTCTTAAAATTGTTCTTTACAAAACTTTCTTGGAAAGAATCTTCTTAAAAACAGTCATACAGCACCTCTTAAAGTACGTTTAAACTTGTTTAAACTAGTCTAAAATCCCCAAAGGTAAGATGTTTAATTCATTTATTGTGTTGTTTTTAATTAAGTCATGTAATTAAACAATACAACATAACACTAGCTACTAACGAGTTCTCTGAAGTGACACCGACGATCGATGATGTAAACAATGACCGGTCAAACAGGGATCTAGTGATAGATGTATGGGAGAGTGTGTGTGTGGTAGAGTGCACGTGAGGGTGTGTGTGTGTGTGTGTGTGTGTGTGTGTTGGGGCCACTCTCTCTGCATCTGGCCAGTGCAGGATTCTGAATGCTCCTGTCATAATGACGGATGTCTCCTCACACACCAGCCTCTCTGAGATCCTCCTCAGGACGCCTGCGTCTCCTTCCATCAAAATACCTTTCAATAAACCTTTCAAGTAATCTGATGGCGTAATTATCACTCATTTGTGCTGATGATGGTGTGTGTGTGTGTGTCATGAGAAGATCCTCTCTGGTTTAACTGGTCTGGGCTTTTATTTGCTGTGCTATATTAATAAAGATCAGCGTGTGTGTGTGTGTGTGTGTGTGTGTGTGTGTGTGTGTGTGTGTGAGCTCAGGATGTGCTTAATAATGCAGTTCATAATGTATCCTGGGTGAAGTGCTGAAAATGGTACAAAAGAAGAAACCTCTGGGGAGGTTCACAATGGCACACTATCATGCTATTTTTGTAGTATGCAGTATGTATACTGTGCATAGTGAATGAAATACCCAAAGAGCTCCTATGTTTGCCAAAATATGCAGTATACCTTGTGCAATGTGCTCGACTTTGACTAGCATGACAAATGAACTAAATACAATCATTAAGAGCGATGCCCTTCTGCATTATTACGAAATATGTCATATAAATATTGCAGTACATTAGAATACAGTTCATACCCTCTCTGCGCTTCACACACACACACACACACACACACACACACACACAGGTAAAGCAGGTCAGGATCTCTAGTGTGACTCAGGGTTCTGCTGCATGTTGCATGTTAATAATGCACAAGCTTCAGCTCTCAGCATGTTACCGTGGGAAAAGTGTTATCTGGAGAAAACCTCCAATGTCTCGCTTTCAGGTCAATGTGCTTAGAAAACCTCTGATGAGTGATTCTCCTCTTAATCACAATAATTCATCTGCAATTTAATTAAGTGCTTCATTAGGCTGCAAAAGCATGATGGAGAACTTCTACATTGCGAAGAGAGAAAGACAGACATGGGTGAAGTGAGTTCACATTTGCCTGTACGTCACACAGAGACTGAAGAGCTGACCTCAAACAATCTCATGTTTTTAAATTTCCTTCAGAAAATGGAAGGACGAAAGCGGGTGGCGGCAGTTTGTTGTCCTCATCAATCAGATCTCAACCTCCACACGCCTCCGAACCTTCACTTGAGCTCAGGTGAAAGAGCTGAAATACGACGTCTAATGCATATTGTAGACAAAAACGGCAAGCGTTGGCTGAAATCGCAAGCTTTGCTTCGATTGGCTGGCTCTGGATTTGTGTGCAATGCAATGCAATAAAATGCAATGCAATAAAATGCAATGCAATAGAATGCAATGAAATAAAATGCAATGAAATAAAATGCAATAAAATAAAATGCAATAAAATAAAATGCAATAAAATAAAACGCAATAAAATTAAATGCAATGAAATAAAATGCAATGAAATAAAAAGCAATGCAATAAAATGCAGTAAAATGCAGTAAAATAAAATGCACTGAAATAAAATGCAATAAAATAAAATACAATGAAATAAAAAGCAATGCAATAAAATGCAGTAAAATAAAATGCAATGCAATGCAATAAAATGCAATGAAATAAAATAAAATAAAATGCAATAAAATAAATAAAATGCAATAAAATAAAATAAAAAATAAAACAAATAAAAATAAAAATAAAAAAATTAAATAAAAATAAATCTATAGTTCCAAATGTTTTCCAAACTTTTGATTAGTAGAGTATATTTAATTTTGTACTCAAGTACTCGAATACATAAAAAACAAGTAATTTATTCCTCAAAAATTTGAATGTTATTTAAGGATAAGTGTGATGCGTACATGAAATATAAATTGTATTTAGTTTTATTCATAAATGTTATCAATAAATGTTTGAAACTTCAACAACCTATGCTTTTTCTTTAAAACAATAAAAATACATGAACCATATGAATGAATAAAAAAGTCATTTGAAAAGTAGACTGCTGCTTTTAGTGCACATTTACAAAGTGTTTACATAAAGGCAAATCACATTTTCATCCCTTCACATGTTCTCATTCAAAGACCATGAGCCAGCTGTGAAGAAAATACGCTCTGTTGGCTTAGCATTTTCTTCCCACCATAAAAGCGGATCCTCATCCGGAGGGAAGAATCAGCATCTGTGCAGCTGGGCGCGGATCGACTTTGCTGTGCACTTATTTGAATGGGTTTTTTTTCTCATGCCAATCTTTTTTTGTGATAACAACAAATTTAGATAAACCCGCTCCTAAATGCACAGAGGGGGAAAGAATTGTGGTTGGCTACTTTTCATGTCAATCAAACAATGTCTTTATGCTGACAGTCTGACTACACGAGATATAACCTCTAAGAAAACAAGTCAATACAATCAGTGTCAGTGTTTCTGAACTCCCTGAAACGCCTCCATTGTAGTCTTGAGTTTTCTTCACAATATTCCTCATTTAAATAATTCATACGCAGAATAAAGGGCGGGGCCTGGTTGAGTTAGTTAGTAGTGCGTTGAAACTGGAGGTTATGGTAAGGGGGGGGGGACATTTCCCAAATGACCAATCACAACACACTGCTCCAGCCGACCAATCAGAGCACATTGTGCTTTTCAGAAGGAGGGGCTTCATTGAGACAGGAACTAAACAGAGTATTACTGACAGACTGGGAAGAGAGGAGCTGCAACAATGAAGAATATGAGGAAAATAATCAACATTCAAGCAGGAAAACCTGTTCTAGTAGAGCACAAAAACTACATCAAGACTTTAATAGGGTATAATATGGCCTCTTCAAAGTGAAAATGTCAGCAGACATCACCATCAAACACGATAACACTGAATAAACACACTCACACCCCATAAGCCAGCAAAACTCTCAATACTGTGAGATGTGAGAAGTGAATGGGCCAGAGATGGATGTTTGTGGGAGGTCAGAGATCCTGCTGAGAGAAAATACAGCCGAACCACTACAGAGACAGCGGAGGACACACACACACACACACACACACACACACGTCTGGGCTTGAGCTAAAGGGTATAAATTCTGTATTTCTATGGATGTGCTCTAAAGGTGTACTCAAACTCATGCTCTTATGTCGGGTTCCTGACAGCAGTTTATGAGCTTGTTACTCAAGCAGCAAAAAGGTGAAAACAAAACTAGAACTAGAATGAAATCACAGAGCCAACAACAAGACAGACGCTTGTCACCTTCTTGAGTTCACAACAAAAAGCTCTAGTTAGTGGCCAACTCTAGTGTGCACACTTGAGTACACTCTGAATAACCCTGACTGTGGTATTTTAGTATTATAATATTTATATATTATTATAGTATTTTCAAATTTTAAAAATGTTCTTATGTGCATTTGTTATTTGTTGTACTTTTTTTAAACATTTCAATTTGCTTTGATTATTATTTATTTTTGGATGGATGGATGGATGGATGGATGGATGGATGGGATGGAGGATGAATGAATGGAGGATGGATGGATGAGGATTGGATGGATGATGGATGATGTGGATGGATGATGATAGATAGATAAATAGATGGATGGATGGATGGGATGGATGAATGAATGGAAATATTGGATGATGGATGATGGATAGATATATGGATGGATGGATGGATGGAATGAATGGATGGATGATGGATAGATATATGGATGGATGGATCGATGATGATGGATGGATGATGATAGATAGATAAATAGATGGATGATGGATAGATGGATGGATGATGGATAAATATGGATGGATGGATGGATAGATAGGGGATGGATAGAATAATGATGGATGATGGATGATATATAGATGGATGGGAGATTTGATGGAATGGATGGATGGATGGATGGAGGGATGGAGGATCAATAAATAGATGGATGGATGGATGGATGGATGGATGATGATGGATGGATGGATGGATGGATGGATGGATGATGGATGGATGGATGGATGGATGGATGATTGATGGAGGGATGTATAGATAAATCAGCAAGGATGCATTAAATTGGTTGAAAAGTGACAGACATCTTTTGAAACAAAGTAAAAGTATTTACTATTTCAATTAAAATGTTAATTTGAACTTCTATTTTTAAAATAATCCTAAAAAAAAAAAAACAGTTTCCACAAAAATATGAAGCAGCAAGCTGTTTCAACATTGATTATAATAAGAAATGTTTCTTGAAACCCTGTTTGTGGGCTGGCCATCTCTCATGTGTTACTCACCCTTGTGGAAGGTGGGATTGCTGTCCTGCAGGAGCCGGCTGAGCTGGTGTCCGTTGAGCTGGAGGAGGCGGAGCTGCTCTCGGAGCGATAACTCCTCAAACACGGCCGGAATCAAATGGCCCACGCTGTTCTGGGAGATGGGTAACCCCAGAGCCAGGGCGAGGGTGGGGGTCAGATCCACCTGCTCCAGGACGTCCGGCTCCTCCAAACCCGCTGCAACAAGAAGATACGCGTCATTCAGCACCTGCTTAAGTCAGTCAGAGCACGCGGCTGTCCCAAGATGCAGCAATCCTTCAAAAAACACTCAGCTGCCTGCGTAACGAGCTATCCGAACTACAGCAGATTTTCTTCCATGAGATGGTGACTGTCAAGTCCAAATTAACATCATCAGCATCCATCATCCATCCTCATCCACCACCATCTATCATCCAATCGCGCCACATACCATCCATCCATCCATCTCTAAATCCAGATACATATCCAATCATCCTCCTGATTAACTAACCATCACCAGCCATATCTATCCACCTCATATATCGAACCAGTCCCTCCTCCATCCAGCCATCCAACCAACCAACCAGATCTATTCCATATGTAGCACGATCTAACATGCATCCATCCAGTGCCAACATATCTAAATCCATGCCTCCAACAACTTATCTACCCATCATCCTCCATCCTCATCCAACAACCAACCAATCTAACACCACCATTTCTAACCATCTATCCATCATCAATCCAACCACTCCTATCCATCTCCTCATCCATCACATCTCACCATCATATACCATCCCACCCATCATCCATACCCCCCACCAAAACCCATCCACCCTTCATCCACTCATCCATCTATCAACATCCATCCATATCTCACCATCCATCCAACAACCATATCTAACCTCCATCCATCCATCTCCATCTCCGATCATCACCACCAACCCCATAATCTAAAATCCCTCCATATCTAACCAACTATCATCCATCCATATCTTACTAAATCAATCCATATATAAACATCAACCATATAACCATCATCCATCCCATCCATCTACAATCCAACCATATCCATATCTCACCATCCCTCCCATCTAACCATCCATCCATCCATCCAACAACCATGATCTAACCATCCATCCATCCATCCATATCCACCACATATCTAACATCCTCCATAGCCTAACCAAAGAATCCATCCATCCATATCTTAACATCCTCAATCCAACTATATCTAACATCCAAAACCATTCCACCATATCTAACATCCATCCATCCAACCACATCCATATCATTAAACCATTCTATCATCCATCCATCCATCCCAACCATATCGAACAATCCATCCATCCAACATCCATCCATTCATCTAACCATCCATCCATCCAATCCATCCATCTATAAAACTCTCATCAATTGCCGTCCATATCAACCCACCATCCATCAATCCATCCAGATCTAAACCATCCATCTGTCCAACATCCATTCATCTAACCATCCATCCATCCATCCATCCATATCTAACCAACCATCCATCCCTCCATCCATCCATTTTTTTTCTACTACTTTCCTTCTTGTTCCAGTGCTGTTCTGCAAACTGACACCCAAAATGAAGACATATTATCCATATTAAGACATGGATGCATATTCACCTGATGACACTGAATAAACAATTTATACATGCTAAATCTATAATATATTCTTCACATCAGTAAGACATCAGCGTTTAAGTCAGTGTTTCCTGCTCTGAGCTGCTGATGAATCTGTAGCACCAACTCAAAAAATGCATTTATAATTTAGCTGAATGGTGTTGTGTTGCTTTTGCGTTGTCCTCACTGGATTTGCACACTAATAAACAAGTACATCCCTAAATCAACTGTTGAATCAGACTGAATCAACCACAGGAGTCTGAACGGCGATGCAAAATCTTACAGGAGATATGAAGGAAAACAACTGAAAACTGCTTATTAACAAGTCTGCCACTTCTCTCTGGATGGCGCTGCTTTTACCTGTGGATACAGCGTTCTGATGGGCGATGAGGTCAGCATGCGGCGGGTGTGAATATGAGCTCATCTTTAAATAAAAACAGCGTGCTGCAAGAGGAAGCTGGTGTGAATGTGTGTGCGTGTGCGAGTGTATAAATGAGTAAGAGATCACAAAAATAGATCAGGCAGGAAAAGAAACAATTATCACATTCACCCTGACAGTCTGCTGTAGACAGATGCTCTGCCACTCCACACTTTCATTTAGGAGAGAAAAAGAGAGAGAGCATAGGGATGAGTAGAAGTGGTTAATGAGCATCTCTCACAGATTTTCACACTCTAGGGCGCGAGTATAGTGTGTGTGTGTGTGTGTGTTTAACCACACGTGGTTATGTATGCGTCATGTACTGCGTCACATGATCAGTGCGACGACCGCTGAGCCTGCTCTGTGTGTGTCACAATCAATTACACACTGGACTCAATGCAAATTAATCCATTATAAAACAGTGGGGGGAAAATGAATTAATGCTTTATATTATTAGACAGAGATGAATCAGAAGGTAATTTAAAACCCCCGGGGCATAAAATTATCCAGAAACTCACTGCGGCATTCCTGTAATGCAATCAAACTGTCACAGACATTTGTGATTTAAAGGGGTCATGATATGAGAATCAAATTTGCCTTGACCTTTTGACATATAAGAGGTCTTTGTACCAAAGTTTTAAAACATCCTGTGAGTTTCAAAGCTTAAAACATCCTCCTCATTACAAACAAAGCGTTTAATTAATCAAGCTCCAAAAACGGCTTGTTTTGATATTGCATGGTCTTTGACATCACATGGCCAAATACATTTGCATGACAGCTTTTAGCATTGTACATGCTGTTAGTGTCAGTAAGATTTTACTCAAAAGGAAACTGAAAGTTTTATTCAGAAAAGCAGCATTAAATTGATCAAGTAAAGACATTTATAATGTTACAAAAGATTGTATTTTAACTCTCAGGGGTCTGAAGCTGATTTGGGGCCTGGAGAAGTTTTGACATGCCCTGACATTTGTGCTTTTTTCAGTTGTTCATAAACATATAAATGACAAAAGTGTCATTACACTGTATTCAGCACAAACTAGGCTACCATAATATGTGAGGAACATGTATGTACATGTTTTTGTTTTTGAAGGAATAATGTTTATGCGTGGTTACTGAAAAAACAAAAAACTTAAGTCACTGAAATAAGGCCAAAAAAAGTATATTAAATCTGTATTGACAAGACTTCTGGGTATTGGAGGTTGTAGGTTGCTGCCTACTCCTTCATATAAAACAATATATTGATTTAGTTTTTGTAAGACACTTTTTGTCAAGAAACACAGTATGCGTGGAGGCGTGAATCACCATGAATAATGGGTCATTTACACTTGAGAAGACAAAAGAATCGCATAATAATGACCTGAAATGACTTGCATATTAATGAGGCCTTTCAGTCAGGTAGGCTATGAAAAACCCTCTGTAATAATGTCCCAGCTCAATTTAAAATAATGGTATTCTATTATATTCTTTAAAATATAATGTATTTATGTGATGCAAAGTGTCTGAACAATTATGTTACCTCTATGGCATTTCATATAGGCTTTTAGCTTAAAAGCATGCACATTTGGAGAAATGTTGATGGATTCTTATATATTTATGTCAATATTCTATACTGAGGAGTAATATTTAATCAATATTTATTATCATCACTATGAGTGCCGGATACTGTGTTTTCAATTCATACTTGCAGCCGGAGGGCGCTCTGTACACCTTTAGTCCACAAATTATTCTAAAGAAGAAGAGGACATTTCAGGAATGGTGTTTTCAATTCACACTTGCAGCCGGAGGGCGCTCTCTAAAATGCTGTTCTTTTGAACTTTATATTCATCAAAGAATCCTGAAAAATAAAATGTTTAACACTTTCTACAAAAATATCAACTGTTTTCAACATTGATAATAATCAGAAATGTTTCTTGATCAGCAAATCATCATATTAGAATGATTTCTGAAGGATCATGTGACACTGAAGACTGGAGTAATGATGCTGAAAATTCAGCTTTGATCACAGAAATAAATTACACTTTACTCTAAATTCACATAGAAAACAGCTGTTTTAAATTGTAAAAATATTTCCAAATTTTTTACTCTATTTTTGATCAAATAAACACAGTCTTGGTGAGCAGAAGAGACTCTTTCAAACTTTTGAATGGTAGTACTCAAACTATTATTATGATGTTACATCATGGAAAACAATTTCTAAGAACTTAAAGTCAAAGTAATGACATACTTTGAAGTGAAAGAAGATTTTACAAGTCCTAAAATGTACTTAATTTTATTCATTGGGAAATGAATTGGCAGACTCTACTGTAATCTTTATTAAATAAATTTTAACTGGCATTAAATTACTACATCACATACAACTTTTAAATTTTGGCTGTTACTGGTGCAAGAAACCTTGACTAACACTATAAGAGGAAAAAATAAGTAAAAGTATGCAAATAATTGCAAATGTTCAAGCAAAGAAAGTGTGAAACACAGCAGGCTCTTTTTTTGTGGAATAATTGCCCTTCATCAGCACAGGGAATATGGTCTTGATTATGTGAAAAATATCCACACTTTGAGCTCTAAAAAAAAAAAGGCAGATCATATTTTTGTGCATAAACCACCTCTTGCAAATGATTTAAAATGCAAGAATGGTTCAAATAACTCCTGAACAGATGAACAGATGCGTATAGCTTTGCACATTCTAAGAATATCTTTGCACAGTCATTAACGCTGACATGAAAAATGCAACTGTTTTTGATTTAGGCATTGTTCGGTGTCGTGCTCTTACACGTAATCGCTGCGGAGAGCTTTTCTTATGCTGAAACAGACCTTTGATTCTGGAAGACTCAGTACAGAGTGTGCATCTTCACGTTTCTTGAGCTTTCACAGCAAAGAGTAAATCCAGTAACACTAAAGGCACGTTCAGCCCCGCATCCCTCACAAAAACATTCATCCTCTGAAACGCATCAGTGAATATGCTGGTTGTTATCTGTTAATCTGATTTAAAGAGAGGTAAAAATGAAAAATCATCACTTCAGTCACACCAGCTCACATGGGGACTGATTTACACATACTTTTATTGCGAGTAAAGCTTGTTTGCCGGAGCCTGCGGACTATTAGAGCCCTTGTTTAGCTGGGATATTTGTCATACGGCAATTATTGGATACGGCTTAACAAATGTGGGAGGAAATCCTTGGCCAGTGTACTTTATTGAAGAAATAAGACATCAAATACACAGCCCAGACCTAAAATAACTTTAGTTTCAAACTTTGCAGTTTGCAAAAATCGATAGAACATCCTCCAAAATGTTTCTCTTGAACTTCAAAGAGAGTCGCAGAACCTTTTCGTTTGGAAGAGAAACTTAATGCGAGTAACCTTTACTTCAAAACACCATGAGATAATGTCATTTTTTTTGCAAAAAAAGTCAAAATTCACCAGCGAAAACCCACCAACAGCCTGAAATATTCAAGAAGGGTATAACTTCATACTGGAGATCTCCAGATAAGGGTGGGAACTCCAAAAGAGGGTGTGACTTCCTCCCGTTGACAGACAGACACAAGACACGCCCCCAAAAACTAGTGCAATCTCTGATTCTAAAGATTTCATTGGACAATCAGTGCTACAGTAAATACTAACCCCTAATCTTTGCATGAGGAGACTCCGCCCACTTTTGTAGTCCTCTCCAAAACAAGCGCACATCCATCTTTAGAATACTGTGTTTGATCTTCTGTTTCCGCGGAAGCTCTAAATATTTCTATGGCATTGCTGTCGAAGAGTAATTAGCTGGTGAAGTGGATTTACTTATTAACGAGAGTTATCATTGAAGCGGATGTCACAACAAATGTCACTTAGTTCGGGAAGATTTTAAAACGAGCGGTTCATTCATAAATCTATAAGATCTTACCTTCATGCTGTCGAAATACAAACCGGAAGACAGAACACAATGAGCGCAGCGCTGAAAAGGGGCGGGGCTACAGAAGGTCTCTATCCGCTTGAAATATTCACCTGTCAGTGCTGCTCACCTTTCCTCCTGAAGGCGGGGCTAATGAGCAGGAGCGGCGTGTTGATTTCCGGTTCAGACGATCCGCCGTGACTGCCGGTTTCAGACATGCCGTGATCTCCACACAGAACCAGTAAGTTGGGCAGCGTCCCTTCAGATTCCTGAAACACACAAAAATTCAAAAATAAAAATTAAATACAAATTGTTCAATATATTAATATTTGTATTATTAATCTAAATAAATATTGTTTTTACTTAATAAAAAAATACTTAAATGTAACATTAGTACAGACATTTTAACAATAGTCAAATTATACAGATGCACAGACATAAACAGAAAAAAAGATTTATAATATTATATATTATACATGCAAAATTGATAGAAAATGAGTGAAATAGATTATTTTTTAGATTTTGGGTCTGGGACAGGGTTAAAACATGAAACATAGCCAGCAGAAAATAAAAATGGTGAAGAAATTGCAAAAAGTGACTTTTTTTAATATCATTTACAGTTGTTTTTTTTTTCTTTATGTATTTTTTTTCTTAATCACCATTTATTTTTCTGTTTGCTACTGTTCAAATGTACATATCTTTCAAAAGTTTGGTGTTCATAAGAATTTAAGGTTTTTGAAGATTTTTTTAATGTTTTGAAAAGTGTCTTCTGCTCACTAAGGCTGCATTTATTTTTTATCAAAAACACAGTAAAAACAGTGAAATATTATTAGAAATCAAAATAGTTGTTGTCTATGTGAATATATAGTACAATTTAATTTATTCCTGTGATCAAAGCTGAATTTTTTTTGTAAACCCATATTAAAAAAAACATTTACAGTTTTTTAAATGGGTTTTTTCTTAATGTATTTTTTTAATTGCCTTTTTTCTGTTTGCTACTGTTCAAATGTTTTGTATTCAAATGTACATATGTACATGATTTATTTTAATGTTTTGAATAGTCTTTTGCTCAGCAAAGATGAATACATTAAAAAAAATGTGAAATATTATTAAAATTTAAAATAGCCATTTTCTATGTGAATATATAGTAAACTATAATTTATATCTAGTGATCAAAGCTGAATTTTCAGCATCATTACTCCAGTCTTCAGTGTCACATGATCCTTCAGAAATCATTCTAATATGATGATTTGCTGCTCAAGAAACATTTCTAGATCTTACCAACCCCTTACAGACCAAAATAAATGTTTGTAATGTCTTGTCAGTTTTCAGGAGGCTCTGCTGTATAATTGTGTGTGTTTGTGCGTCATGAGTGTTTGTGTGCACAAGAGGAAGTGAGAGTTTAGGAGAGACACTGGATTGCTGTCCTCTCCACTGGAGCAAATCACTGAGCCGCAGGGACACGTGTCTCTCTCTCTCTGCCATCAGGGACGGGGGACCATCAGCTCTGTTTCACATCAAAGAGTCTCTCAGTGCGTTGGACCACTTGATTCCCTCATGCACACACACACACACACTGAACAGCCGTCCTTCACTCACTCCTGGGCCTCATACCGCTGCGCTCACAGCTGGCCGGCCGTCGCTCCAAACGCTCTCACTGAGCCCTAACACTACACTAATGATGCTACGCTAACAACAAGTCCTCTGCTCGCAGCGGTTCAAATATTCATGAGCCCACTAAACGTATGCTAATGACTGCCCTTCCCTCCCGCCCCAGCTAATGCACGCTAATGACAAGCCGCGTGAATAAAGCCATTTGAAAACACCGCCTCACTCACGGCCTATTATCCGCCAGCAGTGTGGTAAAATAATAGCATGCATTGACAGGTGTGATTTAAGTCACGGCGGCGGGAAACCGCAAACCGTAAATTAGCTGAGGGGAAAAATTAATATGGTGTGATTGGCCAACACATCACTGTCGAGTACAAGTTAAACTGCTTCTTGAGTCATTCTTTAAACATTAAGGCATCTGAAAAGTAGCAAATACAAATGATGAAAGCATTGCAAAACATCTGGAAATTAAAATAAAATAAAATAAAATAAAATAAAATAAAAATTTCATTAAACATTAAAACATCTGAAAAGTAGCAAATACAAATGATGAAAGCATTGCAAAACATCTGGAAATAAAATAAAATAAAATAAAATAAAATAAAATAAATAAAAAAAAATAATAAAATAAAATAAAATAAAATAAAAATTTCATTAAACATTAAAACATCTGAAAAGTAGCAAATACAAATGATGAAAGCATTGCATTATATATATATATATATATATATATATATTATATATATATATATATATATATATATATATATATATATATATATATATAATATGGCAACACTGGACAAGCATGACACGCATTTCTTGAGAGCAGCTGAACTTTTATTATGCCGCAGTCACTGCTTCCACTTCTTCTGGTCAAGCGTACGTGAGGTAACGCAGCACTGTTTATCAGATACATTTGTGTGTTGAAAATTATGTTATGCAATTAATTTTCAAAACTGTATGATGGAGAAAATGCTGTATTACTGTGTGATTATGCAATGTTAGCTACTTGCAGAGGTGTAAAGTACTTGAGTAAATGTAATTAGTTTCTGTATCTTTTTGGCTACTTTGCAGTTGAACTGAGTATCAAAGATATTGGCAACTTTTACTCTCTACTTGACTACATTTTTGATCAAGTAAATGTACTTTTTACTCCACTACATTTGTGATGAGTAATGCAATTACAAGTTACATTTTTCATGACACCTAACTTTTTCTGCAGCAGTTTGTTTCTGATATAAAGAAGCGATATCGCCATCTAAGGGCATTGAAGGTAATATATCTTGTGCATTTTGCCTTTACTCACCCAAACGTGTCAACAAGGATACTTTACATGAATGTGAGCGCATTAGCAGGAAGTTTCTGATCGCAGGAGTTTGATTTATTAGATGAGGAATTGACTGCAGCTGGTGATGAGGATCAAACCAGCACATACAGACTTTGACTATTTAATTTTACTTAACTTTGTTTTATTCATCCGCTATATTGACAAGATCTTTTTGAAGGATTTTGGTTTACTTGTGACCTTTCTGTGCACTTGAGCTCAATTGAGTCTTGAGAGTTTGTAGACGTTTAAAAGGTTGTTGTGTCGACCTTGATTTATTGCAATATTGAGGTTTTCAGATTTATTTTGATTTTAGAAAATAAACTTGATTTCTCATCTTACAAATCAATTGTTTCTTATTTTCACTGGCATGTCTCTCAGGACTGGTGCATCTCTGAGCCGACATTCAGCATGAGTAAAATACAAACCCGATTCCAAAAAAGTTGGGACACTGTACAAATTGTGAATAAAAAAGGAATGCAATAATTTACAAATCTTATAAACTTATATTTTATTCACAATAGAATATAGATAACATATCAAATGTTGAAAGTGAGACATTTTGAAATGTCATGCCAAATATTGGCTCATTTTGGATTTCATGAGAGCTACACATTCCAAAAAAGTTGGGACAGGTAGCAATAAGAGGCCGGAAAAGTTAAATGTACATATAAGGAACAGCTGGAGGACCAATTTGCAACTTATTAGGTCAATTGGCAACATGATTGGGTATAAAAAGAGCCTCTCAGAGTGGCAGTGTCTCTCAGAAGTCAAGATAGATCACCAATTCCCCCAATGCTGCGGCGAAAAATAGTGGAGCAATATCAGAAAGGAGTTTCTAAGAGAAAAATTGCAAAGAGTTTGAAGTTATCATCATCTACAGTGCATAATAACATCCAAAGATTCAGAGAATCTGGAACAATCTCTGTGCGTAAGGGTCAAGGCCGGAAAACCATACTGGATGCCTGTGATCTTCGGGCCCTTAGACGCACTGCATCACATACAGGAATGCTACTGTAATGGAAATCACAACATGGGCTCAGGAATACTTCCAGAAAACATTGTCAATGAACGCAATCCACCGTGCCATTCGCCGTTGCCGGCTAAAACTCTATAGGTCAAAAAAGGAGCCATATCTAAACATGATCCAGAAGCGCAGGCGTTTTCTCTGGGCCAAGGCTCATTTAAAATGGACTGTGGCAAAGTGAAAAACTGTTCTGTGGTCAGACGAATCAAAATTTGAAGTTCTTTTTGGAAAACTGGGACGCCATGTCATCCGGACTAAAGAGGACAAGGACAACCCAAGTTGTTATCAGCGCTCAGTTCAGAAGCCTGCATCTCTGATGGTATGGGGTTGCATGAGTGCGTGTGGCATGGGCAGCTTACACATCTGGAAAGGCACCATCAATGCTGAAAGGTATATCCAAGTTCTAGAACAACATATGCTCCCATCCAGACGTTTTCTCTTTCAGGGAAGACCTTGCATTTTCCAACATGACAATGCCAGACCACATACTGCATCAATTACAACATCATGGCTGCGTAGAAGAAGGATCCGGGTACTGAAATGGCCAGCCTGCAGTCCAGATCTTTCACCCATAGAAAACATTTGGCGCATCATAAAGAGGAAGATGCGACAAAGAAGACCTAAGACAGTTGAGCAACTAGAAGCCTGTATTAGACAAGAATGGGACAACATTCCTATTCCTAAACTTGAGCAACTTGTCCCTCAGTCACCAGACGTTTGCAGACTGTTATAAAAAGAAGAGAGGATGCCACACAGTGGTAAACATGGCCTTGTCCCAACTTTTTTGAGATGTGTTGATGCCATGAAATTTAAAATCAACTTATTTTTCCCTTAAAATTATACATTTTCTCAGTTTAAACATTTGATATGTCATCTATGTTGTATTCTGAATAAAATATTGAAATTTGAAACTTCCACATCATTGCATTCAGTTTTTATTCACAATTTGTACAGTGTCCCAACTTTTTTGGAATCAGGTTTGTACTTAAGTACTGTTAAAATCAGACACTTTCAGACTTTTACTCAAGTAGAATTGGAATTGGTGACTTGTAACTTGTAGTGGAGTCATTTTCGATGTAAGGTATCAGTACTTTTACTCAAGTATGGTTTTCAGGTGCTCTTTACACCTCTGGCTACTTGACAAAATAGTGTTTTTCTCTGAGGCATGATGAAATAATATAATTATAGAAAACGAGATTCAAACAATAAGACTGAACGTGTTGAGCTAATATAACAATAATTCGTTTTCTGTCTATAAATATATCCAAACAGTTGCTCCGTCGTCTAATAAAGCATAATATATTAAATCATCTTTGGTGTTTCCATGGTTTCTACAAAATAAAATGGAAATCGAGGGTAACGCGGGTATGACGCCATTGACAGGTGACGCACGGACATTTGGACACATCCGTGTCCTGGTTAAAAATTTCTCTGGATTTAAACATTCTTGGAAACATTTAGGATAATGCAAGTACACAAGTCAACAAAATATATAACACTGTTCTAGTGGTTTTTAGATATTTTAATCATTTTGCATCTCCAGTAAATGCATCTTGATTTAAAGTCAATAATTTTACAATGGAGCTCTGCTCTAAAACACTTTGGCTGTTTCTAGATTACCAAATCAGAGCAGAATTACACCTCAAAAACGGCATGAGGACGGCCGCCCATAAAGGGTCCTGTCAGCCAACGCCTGTTCGCAGTTTGTGGGATTTTAGGGCACTCGTTTTCCTGAAACAAACACTGAGGTGCTGTAATGGAGATGGATGAGTCTCAGGCTGCAACACAGCGTTCATATCACAGGGTTAAGGATAAAGAACAGCCAACAACGCAAGCAAAATAAATAACTCCATTTAAGAATATAAAGTGTTCTTCTTTCCCTCCTTCATAAGCCGTTGTCCCCCATGATACCATAAAACACACTGAAAATAGAGCATTTCCCCATACGATTCAACACTAGGAAGCTTAAAGTGGAACAAAACTAATAAAGAAAGGCGACATTGCACCAAAAGGAGCTTTGAAAAATAATTCAACATCAAGCAGCCACCGGGAGTTCGTTCAAAACATTACAGAAACCAGCGCAATAAAATAGAAACGTGTGTGAATTTATCTCAGTGATTTGTTGGGCGTTTGGAGACAGACGAGACTGAATCAAACACGTGTTCGTGTAGGAACGGACTATTATTAAGAGATTCCTGACTTCAGGACACAGTGATTTGGTTTGAGAAAAGGTGCTGAGAAAAATGAGTCGAATGTGAAAATGGAGAAAGGTAAAGGAATGAAAGATGCTTCCTGCCATCTTAACAGCTCCACGAGAGGCTTTCAAGAAACCTTGAGGAATTACAGGCGGCGTGAATGAATAGTTCAGCTAAAGCGAGTCATTAGTTACTCCCTCGAACCGCTTTCTTCTGTGGAACAATACAGGAGAAATTCTACATTCTAATTCTAATCTTTACTCTCCAAATATAATTTACATATGCGCATATTCAATTGTCTAAGACAGTTTCATTTTGAGAACTGATTTTCTGTAAATAACGACTTACTCATCCCTCATGCGACTTCATACAGAGTTCACGAGTTATTATTGTTAACTAAAAACACTTATTTTAGTATATTGTGATACTATTATAGTTTTTAAAAAAATATAAAAATCATTTCTGTTTTCATTTTAATTTCAAGTTTTAGTAAAAATTATTGTGTTTGACCTTTTTTTCTATATAGTTTTTTTAATTTTTATTTCAGTTTTAGTTTTATTTTTATTTTTATTTTAGTACATCAAATTAAACTAAATAAAAGTGGGAAATGTTGCCTTGGCTGAAATAAAATAAGTTTTAAAAATATATTTATTTTATTTTATTTTATTTTAATTTATTTTATTTGTTTTGTTTTGTTTTACTTCAGTTGATGTTTATTTAATTTCAAGTAATGGACTTACTAAAACTTTATGGTTTTAGTTTTTTTTTTGTTTCAGTTTCAGTTATAATAACAGCCTTGACTAAAATTAAACTATAAAAAAAATCACTTAATAAAAAAATTAAAAATAATAAAAAAAAAAGTTCATTTTAATTTCAGTTAATTTCAGTTTTCATTTTATGTTTTTGTTTTTTTTTCATTTCATTTCATTTCATGTAATGGACTTTTTATGGTTTTAGTTTTTTTAGTTTGAGTTTCAGTTATAATAACAGGCCTGACTAAAACTAAAAATATATATTTTTTTAAATCACGTAATTGAAAATTTTTTTTAAATAAAATTTAAAGTTTTACATCTAAATTTTAAAAAATAATAGAAATATTGAATGAAAAGCATTTCACCTTGCAACTACTGAAAAATATATTTTAAGTTGAAATACTAATATTACTCAAACTAATAAAAGTAAATTAAAGCTATATAGAAATATTAAAATAAATAAAAAACATAAAAATGACAAAAGCACATAACAAAATGACTAAAAACTTAAACTAAAATTCAAATGAAAATATAAAAATAAAAGCCAATTCAAAATACTAATAAACAGTATAATAGCATTTAAATTACACTAAAATAATTCTTCACTGTGTATGGCAGAGAGCAGCATTAATGTCCTTAAAAATGTCTCCTTTTGTGTTCCACGGGAGAAAGAATCTCATGTGCGGTTTGTAAATCCTGATGCTTTTTCATACAAAAGGTAAAGAAATAAAGAGAGAGGAAAGAGAGAGAGAAAAAAGAAGTTAAAAAGACAGAATAAGAGACAGAGAAATAACGGAGAGCGGGAACAGGTTTAGAGGAGTTTTCACAGAAGCGCTTCAGTCGGTTTGGTGTTTGGTGTTCTTCTGCTCTCACAGCGACTCCCTGCAGCGCCGCAGAGAAACGCTCCACATCCATCCTTAAATATTCAGGAAGCCGGTTAGGCACGTTTCTCTCAGGAGATTCTTTAGTACTGGCCCTTTTTTAATTGTAGAGGAGAACAGGGACGCGGTGCAATCTGAGAGAAAGAATAACTTGGAGTGTGTGTGCTGTAAGAGAGAAACTCACTCGTTTATCTTCATCTGTCAAACACAGGAAGAGCTGCTGAAGAATGTTCACGCTGCTCTTCTCATCACATCAAAACAACACAGAGACTCACGTGTGTGTTAACACCACTTACAAATACATCCTAGTGTTCATTATTAATGTTTGGCCTTAATAATAATAATAATAACAGTTATTCTTATACATAAATATAATAATAATAATAATGTATAAATGTATACTGTATAAATGAATTTATGATGGTGATGGTAATAATAATAATAAATATGAATTATACACTCTAAAAAATGCTGGGTTAAAAACAACCCAAGTTGGGTTAAATATGGACAAACCCAGTGATTGGGTTGTTTTGACCCAGCGGTTGGGTTAAATGTTTGCCCAATGTGCTGGGTAGTTTTATTTAACTCAACTATTGTTTAAAAATGACTATATGGCTGGCTTAAAATGAGCGCAAAATATGTTGGAAATGAAAAATCAGACACATAATTACTAGAGGCAACAATAATACTCAAAAGATGAACATTTATTAATAAGCAAATTAATAAATGTTTATTATTTAATTATTATTAATTAAACATATTAATAAATGTTATTTTCCAACCTATTTTGGGTTCATTTTAAGTGATCAATAAAGTGATTTTTAAACATCAGTTGAGTTAAATAAAACTACCCAGCAGGTTGGGTTAAAGATTCAACCCAACAGCTGGGTCAAAACAACCCAATCGCTGGGTTTGTCCATTTTTAACCCAACTTGGGTTGTTTTTAATCCAGCATTTTTTAGAGTGTAGTAGTTATTAATACTAATAGGTAGCATTAATAATAAGAAATTATATTTTTTACATATACTAATACATTTTAACATTTCAAGTTGTATACATTCAAATAATAAAAATAATAAGCTTATTAATTATTATTATTATCATTATTATTACCACTGTCATAAATACATTTTTAAAACTTGAACTGTTAAAAATGGTATATGTAAAAAGTCAAAGTTCTTATTAATTTTCGCTATTAATAAGAATTTTCTACTATAATAATAGTAATAATAATAATTATTATTAAAGCTTATTTTATTATTTTAACTTGAGATGATAAAATATATTAGTATATTTCTTATTATTAATGCTAACTATTAGTAGCCTATTAATAATCATTACTATAATTAAAATTTATTATTACCATCACAATCAACATCATAAATTAATTTATAAATCCTGAAATGTTAAAATGCATATGTAAAAAATAATAATAGCAAAAAAAATATTCTTATTAATATTAACTATTAGTATTAATATTATTAACTACTCTAATATTTAACATTATTATTATTTTAAATGAATCTATACAACTTAAAATTGTAAAAATGTATTATGTAAAAAATATAATTTCTTATTATTAATGCTAGCTATTAGTATTAATAATAATTAATAGTTATTATTGTTATCATAATCACCATCATAAATTAATGTATACGACCTGAAATGTTAAAAAATATATTGGTAAATGTAATAAATAATATTTATTATTATTTAATAAATAAAAAAATAATTAATTGATTAATAATAAATAACAATAAACATACTTTGTTAATATTAGCTATTATTATCAATATTTATGGCAATAATTAAAATTGATTATTATTATTAATAATGATATGATATAATCATAATCAATCAAATTAATTTACACAACTTAAACAGTTAGAAATGTCTTAGTATATGTAAAAATTATAATTTTTTGTTATTATTATTAACATTAGTATATGTAGAAGTTACTAACTACTGTAAATTATTGCTCATTGTTAGTTCATGACACCTGATGCATTATAAATATGTCAGTGAATTCAAACTTACTGTAAAGTGTTAATAACACCACTGAACTATTGCTGTGTCAATCCCAGTCAAGTCCTGTCCTTGAGTTATCTTTACCCATGATGCTCTGGGGCACAGTTGTCATGTAAAAAGAAAGTATTTAGTATTTTACTGTACATCGCTGTGGACCTCAAGCATCTGAGAGAGAACAAGTATCAGATGAGAGCCCACAGGTCAATCACTCAAATAACTGACTATCAATGCCGTCAATTAATATTTCATTTCATTTTAATCACAGCAAAATGTCCAAGGTCTCGCAGCGCAGCAGTATTCATACAGAAAGATTCAGGTAATGAATTATAAAATCATCTAACAGAAAACATGACCACTTCCTCTCCTGTCCCAAAACCCAGGCGAACGAGAGATTTGCATGTAATTACACCAGAAATCAGTGCGTTTGAATGTATAAAACCGCGGCCCGATTTACAGACTCAAATCTGGTCTTCACAGGAGGGATATCGCCTCGGAAAAGGAGGACGAGAAATGAAAGCGCACCATTATATTCAGATTCTCAGAAGTGTTGTAATTTATACGACATGCATCAGTTTGAATGGGAATAACAGGATATAATCCAATCTCCCACTTCAGGCGAACAAGCTCAGTACAAAGACAGCGAACGCAGTGCCGGCTCCCGAACGGCCCCGAAGAGCAGGAGAGACCGGACCAGAGCTTCTGTGATCCACCGCACGGACACACAGAGATGGAGAGACGGTTCTGCTGGAGGAGAAAAACGTTCATCATCTCCGAGGCTGTTCAAGGAGCGAGGGAATACATGCAGAACCACACCACACTACAATAAACACATGAAATGGGCGTCACGCGGCCAAAGATGAGTCTGAGAGAAAAACTGCAGGCCTCCACAGGAAACACACACGACAGATTATTGTGTTGGAGAGTGTATTCAACAACACCACCATCAGTACAGACACACTCACTAACAAATCACGTATACAAAGCCATATATCAATCTATAGTGTTTAAAGATACGCTTACATACATAGTTTTAATATATGATCATTTCATAATAATAAAAACATGATCAGTGAATGTGATTACATGAATGATAATTTCATTAAATTGTATTATAATGCACAAACAAAAATAATAATAATTATTATAATAATGTTTTATGTATTATGTAATTTATTAATAATAATAATAATGTTAACAAGATAATGTCATAATTTCTAAAAATAACTAATTTTATTATAATGCAATAATAATAATAATAATAATTCATGATAAAAACATAAGTGAATGTGATTCTATAAATGATAAATAAAACATATATTTAATATACAATAATAATAAATAAAATAAAATATTTTAAAATTATATAATTTAATAACAATTATTATTATTTCATGATAAAAACACAAGTGAATGTAATTATATAAATGCCAATAATAATGTAAAGTATATTTTATTATAATACAATAATAATATATTCTAAAATTATATAATTTAATAATAATATTACATGATAAAAACACAAGCAATGTGATTATATAAATGACAATTTCTAATAATAAAAAGTATATTTTATTATAAGACAACAATATATTTTAAAATTATAATTTAATAACAATTGTTATTATTTTATGATAAAAACAAGTGAATGTTATATATGTTATATAAATGACAATTTCTAATAATAAAAAAGTATATTTTATTATAATACAACAATAATAATCATATATTTAAAAATTATATAATTCAATAATAATAATAATAATAATTATTATTATTATTATTATTATTATTGTTACTATTTCATGATAAAAACAAGTGAATGTGATTATATAAATGACAATTTCTAATAATAAAAAGTAAATTTTATTATAATACATTAATAATAATAATAATAATAATAATGAATGTTTTTATTTTATTACAAATTTTATTTGTAATGCATTTTAAATTTTATAATAAAATTATTATAAATTAATTTATAAAACTTGAAATGTAATTTTCAATAATTGTATTAGTCAAACCAAAATGTATTCAGACACTTTGAACATTTCATTCATTAATACAGTTTATTCACTATAGTTTAAAAAATGGTAATAAAATGAGACAAGATCTCAGAGTTAAACTGTATCAGAAAAAAATAATCTTAATTATCTCAGAAAACACTTCAGCAAAACATGGTCAGGTCAAAGTGTCTGAATAATTTTTGGTTCCAAATTTTTATCAATTTTACTGGTAGTCCACTGTATGAAGAATTTTTGGGTATAATATGTCACAGTTTACTTTATTTTGCTATCCTCACTTACATAAATGAACTATAAAAATATATCAAAAATATCAAAAATCTCTGAATAATTTTTGGTTTGACTGTATGTAGAAATTAAAATTAACCAAAATGAAGGTTAGGTTATGTCATGATAACACATTAACTAGGCATGGTGTTATGAATAATATAAAAAATATACTACAGATACAAAAAAAATATGACAAAGAAAAACAAGCAGCGTAAGAGAGAGAGAGAGAAATGTGTGAGAAATCTCATTAGTTTTGATGGTTTCTGACGGCCGTCAGTTCAGTCCACCAATGAAAAACACAAACATCTCATCACAACAGCAGATACAAACAGGAAGTCACAGAATGAACATGTTAAATCGAATCTTGTCTGTCCAAAAGCATCGCAGCTCCGGGGAATTGCAGATAAGACTGTCAAACAATAAGATAGCGAATGATTCAACGGCTTTGAAACACTTGAGAGTGTGTAATGAGAAATCTCTGAATACTCAATAACACTCGTGACAGTAGAGAGGCTTTTAGAGACCGTCAGAGACGACAACAAATCATCTCAAAGTCAAGAGAACAGGTCATTTACCTCAGAGTCATGACTTCTGTCTCACATCTAAACTCATCTCTACAGGCCTCAAAGAGGACAAACCCAAAGTATCATGTGCCATGTTTACATTACCAAAGTTTGGGGTCAGTAAGATTTATTTTTTCCTCAAGAAATTGATACTTTTATTCAGCAAGGATGCATTAAATTGATTAACAGTTTACATCGTTTTCAAATAAATGTTCATTTTTCAAAAAATCCTGAAAAAAAAGGTTTTTCCACATAAATCTGAAGCAGCACAACTGTTTTCAACATTGATAATAATCAGAAATGTTTCTTGAGCAGCAAATCATCATATCAGAATGATTTCTGAAGGATCATGTGACAAGACTGGAGTAATGATGCTGAAAATTCAGCTTTGATCACAGGATATAAATTACACTTTACTATATATTCACATAGAAAACAGCTATTTTAAATTGGAATAATATTTCACTATTTTTACTGTATTTTTGATCAAATAAAAGCAGCCTTGGTGACCAGAATAGATCTTTCAAAAGCATAAAAATGTCTTTCTGACTCCAAACATTTGAGCAGTAGTGTATGTATAGCATATTTTTAAATAAAAATATATATTTGAATCTGTGAATGCTGATCAAAAAGGCAGCAGTTTAAATGAATAGTTCAGCTAAAATGAAAAACTTTGTCATTATTTCCTGTCAGGTCCTTCTAAAGCCATTTGAATGTATTCTTTGTAATACAAAAAGATATGTTTTTGAAGAAAAGGCAATAAAGAGCCATTAAAGCATCATATAAGTGGCCATATGACTTGTGTGATTTATTCCAAGTCTTCTAAATTCATAGTTCTGTGTGAAGGACCGAAATAAATCACTGGACATCTTGACATCCGCTTTGGATCACAAGTTAATGTCAAATAGAAAAGGGCAATTTGTGAATGAATCATTCTTTTGAGATTGACTCATTTGATATAGTTCACAAAACTGCACACTTTGGAGTGATTTGGTTTAAATATGGACTTTAAGATATTTTTATGCTGCTTTGTGAACCTCACAAGCTTCAGTCCATATTCACTGTACAGTAATTGCATGAAAAGTAGTTTCCACCAGTACTTTCAGTGTGCGTGTGGCCTATATGGCAAGAGGACAATCCAGAGACGCAGTTATGACCTCGTTCAACACCATCTGCTCCTCCTGGAAGCCCATAAGTTCATCTCAAGACAAAAGTGCAGCTGTCAAAATCACTGCTTTAACGATTAGTGGAGGATCTAAAGGCTGCACTAATGCTGATGGGTCATTTTCCCATGATCCTTTGCCATTCTTATAAAATTACACCAGTATGCAAGGGGTTATGGAGGCAGTAGCAGAGCTGATACAGTGAACAGAAATGGTTTGCATGTATGTTGTATACACTAAATACTAGAGCTGCATGATTCTGTCTAAATTGAGAATCAATTTTTTTTCTAAATAGAGATCACGATTCTGAATAGACATCTAAACAAAATAACATGTAATTTACTAAAGGTTTTGACAAACTGTTAATTGCTGCAGTCTTTTAAAAAAAAAATTGAATGAAAGATTCAATGGCTCACTCATAAAGACTTGACTTGTTTCATTACTGGATGAATCTGCATTTTTGAATGAGTCTCTTGAGAGAATGATTCAATGACTCATTAATAAAGACTTCATTTTTGAACGAGTCTCTTCTGAGTGAATGATTCAGTGACTCACTCATAAAGACTTCACTTGTTTCATTACTGGATTAATCTGCATTTTTGAACAAATCTCTTGAGTGAATGTTTCAATGACTCACTCAAAGACTTCACTTCTTACTGGCTTAATCAACATTTTTGAATCATTCACTCAAGAGATTCGTTCAATGACTCACTTATAAAAACTTCACTTGTTTCATTACCGGCTTAATCAGCATTTTTGAACAAATCTCCTCAGTGAATGATTCAATGACTCACTCATAAACACTTCACTTGTTTCATTACTGGATGAATCTGCATTTTTTAATGAATCTCTTGAGTGAATGATTCAATGACTCACTCATAAAGACTTCATTTTTGAACAAGTCTCTTTTGAGTGAATGATTCAGTGACTCACTCATAAACACTTCACTTGTTTCATTGCTGGATTAATCTACATTTTTGAACAAATCTGAGTGAATGTTTCAATGACTCACCCATAAAGACTTCACTTGTTTCATTACCGGATTAAATCTACATTTTTGAACAAACCTCCTCAGTGAATGATTCAATGACTCACTCATAAACACTTCACTTGTTTCATTACTGGATTAATCTGCATTTCTGAAGAAATCTCTTGAGTGAATGATTCAATGACTCACTCATAAAGACTTCACTTCTTTAATCTGCATTTTGAACTCTCCTCAGTGAATGATTCAATGACTCACTCATAAACTTCACTTTTCAATTAATCTGCATTTGTCAATGAATCTCTTGAGTGAATGATTCAATGACTCACTCAAAAAACATCACTTTACTGGATTAATCAGCGTTGTTTAACAAATCTATTGAGTGATTGATTCAATGACTTGCTCATAAAGACTTCATTTGTTTCATTATTGGATTAATCTACATTTGTCAATGAATCTCTTGAGTGAATGATTCAATGATTCACTCATAAACACTTCATTTGTTTCATTACTGGATTAATATGCATTTTTGAACAAATCTCTTGAGTAAGTGATTTAACAGACATAGAGCGGAATCTGTGTCATTTAGGAATGAGATTGTGTGGTTGTTAGAATAGAGTTTGCGATCTTTTAACGATTAATCGTGTCAAGGCCTTTGGAGGGCACTGCTTCTGACAGCCTGTTCCTCTGCTTCTACATGGATGAAAAACGACCACCCACTTATGTGGAGCAGATCGAAAAAAAAAACATGCTGGTTAAAAGAAGACCAGAGGAGAAGAAATGACCCGCTGATCTCAGGGGAGGGAGACCTGCACAATGTTTCACAGGTAATGAGAGACAGAAAGAGAAGTAGGAGTAAGAGAACACAAAGATGTGTGCCAACAGGGTCCAAAATTAACCTTTCAAACAATGAAAAAAGACATGAACCTATGAGCTATGATTCAGCCTGAGAAATCCTTCACTGAATGAACTGACAATATGACTCACTTAATGAACAAGGGAGTCGTTACTATTCAACCGTTCAACCAGAAATGAAGCAAGATCTTTAGGTCAGGGATATTGTCATTAACCAAAACTTTAAAAAACATTTCTATTAATTGAAATAAAGCTGAAATGAAATAAAATATATATATATTATTTGAAAAATTTAAAGTAAATGAAAATAATAAATGTTGCTTTGTCAATAAACTGAAATAAGTTTAAGTTGAAGCACATAAATTATTAACTGGAAATAAATAAAAACTAAAAATTTAAAACTAAAATAAATATTATTTAAACCTAAACAGCAATATTTTTAAAAAATACATTAACATTAACTAACAGTGAGCAATACATTTGTTGCAGTATTTGTTAACCTTACAAAGATTAATGAATTACAATAGTATCACAAATTATTTTTGCAACAAAATTATGTCCAGCTACAGTTAATGTCACCTTGGTGACAAATATTGAACAAGAAAGGTTCAATACAATAGGTAAATAGGTATAAAAGCTGCATGATTCTGTCTAAATTGAGAATCAATTTTTTTTCTAAATAGAGATCACGATTCTCACACGATTCTGAAAGACATCTAAACAAAATAACATGTAATTTACTAAAGGTTTTGACAAATTGTTAATTGCTGCAGTCTTTTAAAAAAAAAAAATGAATGAATGATTCAATGGCTCACTCATAAAGACTTGACTTGTTTCATTACTGGATGAATCTGCATTTTTGAATGAGTCTCTTGAGTGAATGATTCACTCATAAAGACATGTAAAACTCATATAAAAACATGTACATAATCAACAATTTACACTGCAGCAGTGATCAACTGACCCAAAACAGCTTTAAATATTTGTGTTATTGTTAAGCCCTGCATTAAAATGCAAACAATACTATGTTTATGTAGTTCAGACCAATATTTGAACTGGTTGACCTCCAAACCCAATTCCAGTATGAAACACTGATATGCACTCTATCATATCAATGATTCCTATTATAACTGCACCGTCAGCGGGACAAAACATCTGTCTCGTTATACGGCCCTCCAAGGAATCCCTCAAAATCTGACACCATATTCATCTCACACGTTCATTTCCTCCTGCTCTCACTAACTCTTCTTCTCTTCCCTCTGTTACATGGATACAATCCCACACGGAGCACAATTCACATGGATATCGGTGAGGAATCCGTTTCCTATTGAACGAGGGCACAGAAACTTAGATTTTAAGACAAGAAAACCTCATAGCAGGAAACTATATTCCCAGACATCATTTCATGCTGTAGTTGAGCTTCCAAGCTGAGCAGGACAACATTTCAAAAGCACTTCTGTATGTTTCCTCCAAACCTTGAAAATTTACATGCCAGCCCAAGACGCCCAATTACAGCCACTGCTGGTGTGGCAGCAAACTGGAAGAACAGTCTGAAACCATGGCAAGCAACTTTTACACCATACACAGGCATAAAGCAACTCACAGATCATTATGAGGAAACCTAGAAATAGACACTGGACATAAGATCAATAGCACTAGCTGAGTCTCTTCATATGTTTTCATTGCTTAATTGTTTATTCATGTCTTTTCCACTTATAATTCTTAGTTATGCATTATTTACAGTATATTCCATGACTATAGATAGATAGAACGATAGATTGAACGACAGATTGAACGACAGACAGATAGAACGACAGATAGAACGACACAGATAGAACGAGAGCAGAATGACAGATAGAATGACAGATAGATAGATCGAGATAGAATGATAGATAGATAGAACGACAGAGAGAACGACAGAAGAACGACAGATAGAACGAACAATGACAGAAGGACAGATAGAATTAATGACAGATAGAATGAAGATAGAATGACAGAAGATAGACGAAAGATAGATAGATAGAACGACAGATTGAACAACAGATAGAACGACAGAATGACAGAATGACAGATAGAATGACAGATAGATAGATCGATAGATCGACAGATAGAACGACAGATAGAACGACGAATGACAGATAGAACGACAGATAGAACGATACAAACAGAACGAAAGATAGAATGAGAGATAGAGACAGAAGATATAGAACGACAGAACGATAGAACGATAGATAGAATATAGAAGAACAGAATGATATAACGACAGAATGACAGATAGAACAATAGAATGGACAGAACGACAGATAGAACGAAAGATAGGAATGACAGAACGATAGAATGACAGAGACGGATAGAATGACAGATAACAGATAGATAGATAGATAGATAGATAGATAGATAGATCTCTTTTTATGTTTTCATAGTGAGCTGTTTTATCCCAAAATATTAATGCATATGTGATTTTTCATGAAACAACCCCTTTAAACGCCTCCAGTCGTTCTTCTGCGCTCCTGCTGTAGATGTTTCTGACACACCATTTTATCATGTCCTAAAATTCATTGTTACTTAAGGCAACGCTCTGAATAACCTACATTAACGGCTCTGGTATAAGATCTCTCATAAAGGGCTCTGATGATTAATGAGTGTTGGATGTGTCAGGAGCTCCTGTGTTCCTCCGGTCCTGTAGGGAGTTCAACTCTCTCACCTGCACAGGGAACAGATTTCGCATGCAGATATTATAATGTGCAGCAGGCCTGCGGAGGGCTAAAGTAGAACGCAGCTGGTTATACAGATGTCACCAATCTAGAGGCGTGTTTAGACCTCGTTACTGACAAAAAGGGCTTTCTTTAGTGTGTAATGTTGCTGTTTGAGCATGAAAAAGTCCCTCCAGCAGGAGTTCTTCTCTATATCAGTGTCAGTGTTTCTGAACTCCTGAAACGCCTCCATTGTAGTCTTGAGTTTTCTTCACAATATTCCTCATTTAAATAATTCATATGCAGAATAAAGGGGCGGGGCCTGGTTGAGTTAGTTAGTAGTGTGTTGAAACTGGCGGTTATGGTAAGGGGCGGGGCATTTCCCAAATGACCAATCACAACACACTGCTCCAGCTGACCAATCAGAGCACATTGTGCTTTTCAGAAGGAGGGGCTTCATAGAGACAGGAACTAAACAGAGCGTTACTGACAGACTGGGAAGAGAGGAGCTGCAACAATGGAGAATATGAGGAAAATAATCAACATTCAAACAGGAAAACATGTTCTAGTAGAGCACAAAAACTGCAGTGGCATAAAAACGCCTTTCACACCAACAGAAACTAGGCTGCATGAACACGCTAACTGTAATTCTGCAAATCAGTCATGGCGAATGTCACACCGCAAAAATAATTACACAATTACGTAATTACCCAGTCGCTGACAGAGAGCAAACTTCCTGAAGAGAGCTGACGTGAACTACAGAAGAGGAGAAAGTCGTCTTCGGCTAAAAATGAGCATTTTTATATTCATCTGTGTCACAATGATGTTTTAGGCCTAATTTTTGAACTTTAATGATGGAAATGAGAGTGACCGGAATTTTTTTAAGTTCTCATATGAGTGTTTCCATGGCAACTATGATATCTATAATGTGAATGCCCCACTTTTTGGCCTATTTCTACAGTAAAATCCAGCGTGAAACATCACTGAGATTAACATTGTCTATTAATCTGCCCAAAAAAACAAAAACAAAAAAAAAGTAAGCAAACTGTGTTTTAGTTAAAAAAAAAAGAGAGCAGACACTGACATAGAGAGGTTCACTAGTGTTGAAGTCAGTGTTATTTTAGTATTATTGTAAATATTATTATATATTTTAAATTCTTTTATTTTCAGTTTATATATTTTTTTTTTTTGTAATTTTGTCATGTGCTTTTGTCATTTTTATTTTATTTTTTTTTAATATTATTTATGTTTAATGTATTTTTAATGCAGTTTTAATTTTTATTTACAGTTTTTAGTACTTATTTAAGTTAGCTGCCACATTTTTTATCTTGTGCGTTAATCTTTTTTATTTCAGCTTTATGTCAAATAACACAAACGTTTTCAATAGTTTCAGTTCTAGTTTTAGTTATAATAACCCAGGCTGAAACCAGCCAAACGGTCCTCTGGGAAAAGTTCTGGGACGTTTGTGTATGTGGGTTAAAATGTAGCAGAACTGCTTAGTCCTTAAAAAAAAAAAAAAAAAACTACTTTTCAGGAAGAAAAAGAGAAAGAAAAATGAGCCTCACTCTAACAGACTGAATAGTGTTGCTGCTCCTGCAGAATAAATCTAAATCTAGGCTTATCTGTACAGTTGCTAGGGTGTTACTATGTGGTTGCTAGGCTCAAGAAAAAAAGACTTCACCCTTAAAGTCAGCATGAATCGACGTTTCTTCCCTATTCCCCAGAAACGGCTTCTGGAACAAGAACAAATGTAGGGCGGGGCTTGATTTGGTTTGTGGGGAATTGAATGGATGGTTGTGGTTTGCTATTGGTGGATCTCATGTGAGTGACAGGTTGCCCCGCCCTCATCATCAGTTGAAGTTATTTTAATTGACCCTTCGCAAAAGACCCGCCCCCCTTAGTTACTGTTGCTTTGTCCGACAAGCCATGGCTCTGTCACGCCACACGCAGTGAAAAATAAATTGCGGAGCAAAGAGGACACTGACAACACGTCGACAGACAAGACCGAGCAGGTTACTTATGATATTAAACAAAGTCCCAGCTTTCAAATTGTGTAATTTTTTAAGAAATTTGAACAATAAAAACCGTTTTGTGGCTCTTTAATGTTTCGTGACAGATCGCTGTAGCTCCTCAGCTCAAGCGGCTCGTGAACCGATCATCTCTTCCTACTAGTTCATTTATAGCATCAAATAAACATGAATGAACATCAGAAGGTATGTTGTTTAAAACGCGTAAAGACGTAAATACACACCATTTTTCAAGTTCAAGTCCACCGAGGTTAATCTTATAACTCCTGAATGCTTTGTCGGACAAAATGGCAGATTCGGCGTTATGATTGGTTAGATCACTTGTCAATCAAACTCCCAGCGAAGGGTCAATTATGAAGCACATGCATTTAAAACAAAAATGATGTACATGGATGATGTACATGAAAATTTGATGACGAACTTTGATTATGGCTTGACAAAGCCAGGTCTTATAACTAAAATAATTTTGAAAAGCTTGAAGTCTGAAGGTTTTACTCAGAGAAAGTCTATTTTAGCATGATTAACACATTGCTATCATGAATTAACATGTTGCTAGTATGATTTAACATGTTTTAGCATGTTGTTAACATTAAATAACTTGTTGCTAGAATGATTTAATAGGAATCATTCATGTTTAGAGCACAAACTCTACACTTACATACTCACATTTAATGGGTTTTTTCAAATCAATAACCCTCAGAATTAGCAATATAATAATTATCGACTGAGCAAACGGCACTAAAAAGAGTAAACACTTCAAGACCGGCTACAGACAAAACTGAGGAGGAGAAGAACTTGATATATGATTGACAGGAAGGCAAATATCAAGAATTTCTCAGTGAAACACAAGAACACCGAGCAGATCCGTGGGACGCGACTGCATCATGAACAGTCACCGCTTCTTGTGGACAGATCAGAGAAGCTAAAAACACAATAAACACACCTTTGATATGAGCGAAGTGTGAATCTTCTTGATGACGTCGTCCATCTCCATGAGTTTGGGTCCTATCAGAGAGCTGTGGGGTCCGCTGATGTGCCCGATGTGATCCAGACCCAGATAATGCAGAATGAGAATATCCCAGTCATCCCGCTTCAGAGTGCTGTCCAGATGACGGGTCACGTTATTGTCCACCTGACAGAACGAGATGGAGAGATTAAAATCTTAGAGAAGAAATGGACAAATGAAGTCTATAAGACTCGCTCAAAAACAAACATAAGCTTAGAAGCTTCAAGGGGTCACGATGAGGAATACAACTGCCCTAGTTGTTGAGTTTAATATACTAAAGTACACATATAATACACTAATTTGTATAAGGCCTCCAATAATGATCGCTCACACATGGCAAAATCTGCATTGAAAAATGTTTTGAAAATTCCCAATCTTGTGGATACCAACTGAACCAACTATTTCACCTTAACTCTACATGACCCACACTTTGAGTTTAGCTCCTCTCACCTCTGTGTAGTCGGACACGAAAAACGAGGTAGTGCCGTCGTGCTCCATAAAGTGTTTTGGGAAGAGTCGAACCCAAGTGTCGTCGCCGTAGAAGATGATTCGTTTGCCGGCGCTCTTGGCCTGCCAGATGAGGTTATCCTCCAGCAGAGCCGGAGAGTTCAGGTTCATCACCACGTCTATGAATCCCGGGATGCTGCCGGTGGTCAGAGCCTGATGACGGACATATGAGAGAACACAAACATTGCTGTTTAAAGAGGACCCATCATGCTTTATCACACGTTCATCTGTCTTTAGTGTGTAATGTTGCTGTTTGAGCATGAAAAAGTCCCTCCAGCAGGAGTTTTTCCTCTATATCAGTGTCTGGAGCTGCAACAATAGAGAATATGAGGAAAATAATGTTCTAGTAGAGCACAAAGACTTTGTATAAGGGCATAATATGGGCTCTTTAAGAAATAACACAGTGTTACCATCCAAAGAGGCTCTAAAGAAGAAGAAAAAATGTCTAAATGATTGAGTACTATGAAAAGAGCTTTTATACTCGCAGCCAAAACTTAATCATCACGCCACACATTTTGTTGAGCAAGTAATTTAATGTGCCCCATTACAGTATTTTAAAGGCTCCAAATGTGGTTTTGAGTCTCATGCATCAAAGGTTAAAAAACACTTTAATTTTATCATAATGTACATTACAGCATCTTTTTTCACAGTGTCTGAAACAGTTTGTTCAAAGATTCGGTCTTTCTAAACCCCGCCTTTCTAAAAGCTACTCTGCTCCGATTGGTCAGACAGCCCAGTCTGTTGCTGTCAGAGGCGTGTATTATGCAAATTAGTTACAAACCTAAGTAGGTTCAGCAGGAAGTGAGACTGGAATTATTTCTTTCTTTCGGGAGACAAAAATTCTATTTATCTTATTATGAAACTTTGCAGACCTTTTACATTCACAAACAGCTCTATTACACACTTTAAAGTTAAATAACATGTTTATAGCAGCTGAGCTACCTGAATAAAACAGCATGTTTTAACAGCATCTGATGGAAACTCTGTCGCCCCCTTGAGTACAGAGTTTTGTTACCACCAGAGCAACAAAAGAGAACATATGACAAAACATTTGCATGCATTTCAAGTGTTTTCATACGCATTTGTGTACTCCAGTAAGGCATTAGAAATAAAAAATGGGTAGAACATAGCCTCTATAAAATGTTTGACTGCTCCATTTATGTCTTGAAAATTATACTTAAACAGTTTTATGAGAGGAGACAAAGCACAGAAGAAATATAGCTTTACCATGGAAAAAATTAGATTTTTTTTTTTTTTTTTTTTTTACAAGAAATCCCTGTTGTTTTTGGTGTACTTGAAAGATTTCTCAGCTCGTAAAGTCTCATATTTATACTGTCTGATTATATAAAAAGCGTGAATCTGAATGTAAATGACCAGAGATGCTAAAATAGGCCAGATGCATCATTAGATATTCTGGAAACAGAATCACAAACTCTTTGTAGTTTCACGCAGAAAAAGAAAAAACACAAACCTTTCCCTCTCCCTCCTGGAAAACCGAAACATAATTCCCTCACCCAGATCCTCGTCTCTCAGAACAACATCATCTAATGATGAAAACTAGACACACAAACACAAGCCACGAGGCCACCCCTCCTATTTGCGGTGTAGATTATAATGAGGGTATTGATTGCGTGTCTGTTAGTGTACACAACACAATTACTGTCATCTAGCGTAATGTGTTTCTCCTTGAGATAATTAACACAGAGCTCGTTCTAGAGAGAGATGAGGAGAAAAAACCCAGCAGGTGTCATCATAAACATCACTACATCTCTATCTTATTAGGCTAGTGCTAAACATCCCTTACAGGTGTTTCCATCACTCGCTCTGTCTCTACTGTACTGCGTTTTAGATAGAGACGATCATAATATTTTAGAAAAAAGTCTCTTCTGCTCACCAAGAACACATTTATTTGATTAAAAATACAGTAAAAAATCTGAAATATTATTATAATGTGAAACAGCTGTGAATATATAGTAAAGTGTAATTTATTCCTGTGATCAAAGCTGAATTTTCAGCATCATTACTCCAGTCTTCAGCATCACATGATCCTTCAGAAATCATTCTAATATGATGATTTGATGCTCAAGAAACATTTATGATTATTATCAATGTTGAAAACAGTTCATATTTTTGTGGAAACCATCATACATTTTATTTTCCAGGATTGTTTGATGAAATGAAAGTTTAAAAGAACAGCATTTATTGAAATAGGAACTTGTTGTAACACTATAAATGTCACTTTTGATCAATTTCATGTGTCCTTGCTGCAATAAAATGATTAATTTCTTTAAAAAAAATAATAACTGAGCCCAAACTTTTGAATGGTAGTGTATTATGCAAAATGTAAATGAATAGCATGTCTAAACGCTATCAGTCAAAAAAGCAGCACTAATTTTAATATACAGTGTGGAAAATGGCATGAATATTTTTGAGTGATGCTGCAAACAAATCAATGCATCAGTAAATTGATTCATTTGAAAATTTTCACATTAAATGAAATTGTTCACAGTCTGAAATGATTCATCAACGTTTCAATTTAAAGTCAGAAGTTTAAATAAGAATATCTGTCTTAACGCTCTCACTCTCAAATCAAGTGTCGGAAACTAATGGCCAAATAAAATAAAATAAACAAAATCTCTAATTTATTTATTTTATATCCCCATGTAAATAAATTACATATTCACAGTATATTTCTCAAATGTCACAGAGCCTCTTTCTCTTACCAGCTTTTCAGAAATCACAGGCTAATTGCTTTACTCGTGTCACATTTGTAGTGAAACAGGAGCAATTAGAGGATTTCTGGCTGCCCTCTGCAGTAGTTTTATGCCGCATTAGAGATTCTGGCACTGGGAAAGGTTTAAATTTGTATGCTTGCTAACTGCTGCTCCTCAAAGCCTTCACAGCCAGCGATGATGCCAGCGGGTTTGCTGAACGGAAAGAGCATTTCTGCCAGAAAAAAAGCCCTAAAGTTTCTCCATACAGTTACATCAGCAGGAGCACATCTGCTAAATGGAGACTCACTTTAAGACAGGAAGCTGCTGGGGATTTTAAAGTCACCATGAAAACAAAACTGCCAATTCTTGTTTTATGGAATAGTGCAGTATTTATTATAAAGGATTTATACGAATCCGAATAATTTCCCCTCCCTCTCTTCTCTGATGATGAGGGCGGGGCAACCTGTCACTCACATGAGATCCACCAATACACAACCATCCAATCAATTCCCCACGGACAAAATCAAGCCCCGCCCTACATTTGTTCTTGTTCCAGAAGCCATTTCACTTGGATATATGGCACAATAGAGAAGAAACAACAATTGCAACTTCTGTGTCATGATGACTTTAACTCAATATTCATTTGTGAACTGTAAACATACAAATTGATTGAGCACTGACGGTGACTACAGCATTCACCATTTATATTTTCTTCATAAAATGCAAAACACTAGTCTAAATGTAATGTTTTCTACATCCCAGTGGTTAACAAACAATCAACCGGCCCTGATAAGGTGTTATCTGATGGTTTGAGGGACTGATTTGAATGCCGGAGACATTCACTAAACTCACAACAGCACAATATAAACAGAATATTATCAGCCTGATCAGAGCTGAAACACTGGAGTTTAAATGCCACTAGCAAACTTTGGCAAATATTTTTATGTCAGATACATTAACACCATGACCTCATTCAATAAAGTTCATACAGGGACAAAAGATCTAAGAACTAAACCATCATAAAGGCTCTAATAAGCATCATACAGTAACATTTACATATGCTACACAAAGAAAACTCTGCAAATAGTAAACTGTTTTCTCATACCATGTATGGTTTCATAAACACACAAGATTAGAGAGTAACTGGAGAGATACAAGATTTCACAATTAAATTACTTTTTGTGTGATGGATGATAAAATTAATAAGTCAGATCTGTAATAAAATTAAGTTATTTTTGTTTGTTTTTTACTGTGCATCAAAAAAATTGAATTTTAATTCTTCAAAAATGTTGTGATCGGTTTGTTATAGTCAACAAAACCCAAAACTAAAATGATTAAAAATTTGTTTTTGTTATTTGAAAAAAAAACAAAACAAAAAAAAAAAAAAAAAAACCTGAAACTATCATATAAATAATACATGAAAAACTTAAACCTTAAACTACAATTAGAAATGTTGCCTTGGCAACTAATTAAAATAAAGCAAGTTTAAGTTGCGCATTACTGCTGTTAATTTCTGCTTGCTGTATTGCTGCTGCTATTATTGCTGCTGCTGTTATTGCTGTTGCTATTGGTTATTGCTGCTGCTGTTATTGCTGTTGCTATTGGTTATTTCTGCTGCTGTTATTGCTGCTGCTGTTATTGCTGCTGCAGTATTGCTGCTGCAGTTATTGCTGTGCTATTGTTATTGCTGATGCTGCTGCTATTGCTGCTGTGTTATTGCTGTTGCTTTGTTGCTGTTATTGCTGTGCTATTGCTGCTATTGCTATGCTGCTGCTGCTTGCTATTGCTGTTGCTGTTATTGCTGTTGCTATTGGTTATTGTGCTGCTGTGTATTGCTGTGATGGATTGCTTGTTGCTATGGTTATTGGCTGCTGCTGTTATTGCTGTGCTATGGTTATTGCTGCTGCTGTTTTGCTGTTGCTAGTGTTATTCTGCTGCTGTATTGCTGCTGCTGTTATTGCTGTTGCTATTGGTTATTGCTGCTGCTGTTATTGCTGCTGCTGTTATTGCTGATTGCTGTTTGCTGCTGCTATTGCTGTTGCTATTGGTTATTTGCTGCTGCTGTGCATTGCTGTTGGTTATTGCTGTTGCTATTGGTTATTGCTGCTGCTGTTATTGCTGTTGCTGTTATTGCTGTTGCTATTGGTTATTGCTGCTGCTGTTATTGCTGTTGCTATTGGTTATTGCTGCTGCTGTTATTGCTGTTGCTATTGGTTATTTCTGCTGCTGTATTGCTGCTGCTGTATTGCTGCTTGCTGTTATTGCTGTTGCTATTGTTTGCTGCTGCTGCTATGCTGCTGCTGTTATTGCTGTTGCTATTGCTGCTGCTGTTTTGCTGCTGCTTATTGCTGTGCTGCTGCTGTTATTGCTGCTGCTGCTGTTTGTTACTGCTGGTTATTGCTGATTGGTTATTGCTGCTGCTGCTGTGCTGCTGCTGTTTGCTGCTGTGTTTTGCTGTTGCTATATTGCTGGCTGCTATTGCGCTCTACTGATCTGCTTATTATTTCTTCTTAGACTAATTTTCTAAATGCATCTCCTCCTAGACTGTTCAAGCTACAACACCAAACTCGGGACTAGACCTTCAGACTATTCTGACTTAGTGTGCTATATCTTTTCAGACTGATCAGACTTACGGTTTTCCTAAAAAAGCTGATCAAAACTTGGAAAAATCCCATTGACTTTCATTGACGGAATGTTCAAATGAGCCAGACTATTCAAACTCCAACTGTCAAAATTCAAATTTGACAGTTGGAGAGGCTCATCAGACTCCATTAGCTCCATAGCTGCATTCTATGTACTATTTCTATCCATTGAGACTCTTCAACTTCCTTCTATCTAATATGTCCTACTATCTAAATCTATCTATCTATCTCTATCTATAATCTATCTATCTATCACTATCTATCTAAATCTAGCTATTTATCTATCTATCTATCTATCTATTTGTCTTTCTTATCTTATTATCTATCTAAATCTAGCTATTTATTCTATCTAAATCTATCTATCATCCTATTTCTCTTTATAATCTATCTAATCTATCTATTATCTATCTCTTTTCTATCTATCTATATTATCTATATATCTATCAAACAAATCTAGTATTTATCTATCTATCTATAAATTAAATCTATCTTCTATCTATCTATCTCTATCTATCTATCTATTTCTCTTTCTAATCTATAATCTATCTATCTAGTACTATCTATCTATCAAACTATTTCTCTTTCTAATCTATATCTATCAACTAAATCTATTTTCTCTATCTATCTATCTATCCCTTCTCAATCTATCTATCTATCTATCTATCTATCACTTCTCATCTATCAATCTATCTATCTTCTCATCTATCATCTATCTATCTATCTTCTCATCTATCACTTCTCATCTATCTATCTATTTTTCATCTATCCTTATCTCTATCTCTCTTCTCATCACACTTCATCTCTCTATCTCTCTAGCTCTATCTATCTATGATCAACTCTCATAGCACCACCCAAAACACCTAGCAACCACCCAGAACACCATGGCAACTGCATAGCAACTACACAAATCCCCTGGCATCATCCTAGCAACCAGCCTGGATACAATAGCAACGCATAGCAACACCATGGCAACCACCCCGAGTACCCATAGCAACCAAACAGAGTGCCCTAGCAACCATTTTGCAAAATCTATATCTCTGCATCAGAACATCGTACAGACATGGGGGTTGGTTTATATTGTCAAGCAGCCTTTGGAGTATCATCATTGGTAGCTGCCAAGCCACTCCCTAGCAACAAACAGAGTACCCTAGCAACCGTTTGCAAAATCTATATCTCTGCATCAGAACATCGTAGACATGGGGGTTGGTTTATATTGTCAAGCAGCCTTTGGAGTATCATCATGGTAGCTGCCAGCCACCCATAGCAACCAAATAGAGTACCTAGCAACCATTTTGCAAAATCTATATCTCTGCATCAGAACATCGTACAGACATGGGGGTTGGTTTATATTGTCAAGCAGCCTTTGGATATCAATTGGTAGCTGCAAGCCACTCCTAGCAACCAAAAGAGTACCCTAGCAACCGTTTTGCAAGATCTATATCTCATCAGAACATCGTACAGACATGGGGGTTGGTTTGTATTGTCAAGCAGCCTTTGGAGTATCATCATTGGTAGCTGCCAAGCCACTCCCTAGCACCAAACAGAGTACCCTAGCAACTGTATTGCAAAATCTATATCTCTGCATCAGAACATTGTAGAGACATGGCGGTTGGTTGGCTCTTCTGACTCATGCTAGCAATCTGGACTTCCAACATGCTAGCAGTGAATAGCTACATGCTAATGGTGATTAGCTAAGTGCTACACTGGGCTAAGAACATGCTAATAACTCTATAAAAACTCCATAATATCCATCTGTGACAACTATCTATCTATCTATCTATCTATCTATCTATCTAATCGATCAGTCTGTTTAATTATCTAGCTATCTATCTAGCTTTTAAAACTACAATTCTAAAACTTAAACTATTTCAAACTGAAAAGCTTCAAACTACAAACTTTTAAAACTTCTTCAAACTTTCTGGCTATGCTTTTTCAAGCCAACTTAAAGTTTGTCTACAAACTTTTTTATCTAGTTGCTGTTGCTGTTATTGCTGTTGCTATTGGTTATTGTGCGCTGTTATTGCTGTTGCTGTTATGCTGTTGCTATTTTATTGCTGCTGCTGCTTATTGCTGCTTTGCTAATTGCTGTGCTATTGGTTATTCTGCTGCTGTTATTGCTGCTGCTGTTAGTTGCTGTGCTATTGGTTTTGCTGATGCTGCTGTTATTGCTGTTGCTATTGGTTATTGCTGCTGCTGTTATTGCTGCTGCTATTGGTTATTGCTGCTGCTGTTATTGCTGTTGCTATTGGTTATTTCTGCTGCTGTTATTGCTGCTATGCTGCTGCTGTATGCTGCTGTTATTGCTGTTGCTGTTTATTGTGTATATTGCTGCTGCTGTTATTGCTGTTGCTGTTATTGCTGTGCTGTATTGCTGTTGCTGTTATTGCTGTTATTGGTTATTGCTGCTGCTGTTATTGCTGTTGCTGTTATTGCTGTTGCTATTGGTTATTGCTGCTGTTATTGCTGTTTTTATTGCTGTTGCTATTGGTATTGCTGCTGCTGTTATGTTTGCTATTGGTTATTGCTGCTGCTGTTATTGCTGCTGCTGTTATTGCTGCTGCTGTATTGCTGTTGCATTGCTGTTTATTGCTGCTGTTATGCTGCTATATGCTGCTGCTGTTAGTTATTGATGTGCTATGGTATTGCTGCTGTTATGCTGCTGCTGTTATGTGCTGCTGCTGTTATTGCTGCTGCTGCAGTTATTGCTGTTGCTATTGGTTATTGCTGTGCTGTGGTTGCTGTTATTGCTGTTGCTATTGTTATTGCTGCTGCTGATTGCTGCTGCATATTGCTGCTGCTGCTGCTGCTGCTGCTGTTATTGCTGCTATTGGTTATTGCTGCTGCTGTTATTGCTGCTGCTGCTGTTGCCTATTGCTGTTATTGGTTATTGCTGCTGCTGCTGCTGTTATTGCTGTTTGCTATTGGTTATTGCTGCCTGCGCTGCTGCTGTTGCTGTTGCTATTATTGCTGCTGCGTTATTGCTGTGCTTATTGCTATTGGTTATTGCTGCTGCTGTTATTGCTGTTGCTATTGGTTATTGCTGCTGCTGTTATTGCTGTTGCTATTGGTTATGCTGCTTATTGTATTATATTGCTATTGCTGCTGTTATTGCTGCTGCTGCTATTGCTGCTGTGCTATTGCTGCTGCTGCTGCTGTTATTGCTGTTGCTATTGCTGCTGCTGTTATGCTGTGCTATTGGTTATTGCTGCTGCTGCTGCAGTTATTGCTGCTGCAGTTATTGCTGTTGCTATTGGTTATTGCTGCTGCTGCTATTGCTGCTGCTGTTATTGCTATGCTGCTGCTGTTGGTTATTGCTGCTGCTGTTATTGCTACTGCTGCTTTCCTGCTGTTATTGCTGCTGTTGGTTATTGCTACTAATGCTGCTGCTGCTAATGCTGCTGCTGTTGTTGCTGTTGGTTAATGCTGCTGCTGTTGTTGCTGTTGGTTAATGCTGCTGCTGTTATTGCTGCTGCTGCTGCTGCTGCTGCTGTTGCTGTTATTGACATGAAGTTATTTTTGTGTCTTTACTGTGCATCCAAAAAGTTTTGCAGGCAAAACCACCAATTTTTTTTTTCCTCAAAGGGTCGAGTCTCAAAGCGTTCTGCTTGCAAATGTTTGTGTTTGAAAACGTTTTGCTTGAAAAACTTTCTTGATAGTGTGTTGAAAGAGTTTTTGCTCTTCCACACATTGGAAAGAACAAGTGGAAACAGACCAATAGAAACAAGAGCTGCAGGCCCCGCCCACTGAGTTTAAACATTTGAGTTCAAACATATTTGCATTTTTGACACACAAGCAAAAAAAAAAAAAAAAAAGGTTTCTCAGGCAAACACAAAAGAAAAGTGCTTTCAAGACTTGGTTTTGCTTGCAAACTTTCTTTTCTTCAATGCACAAAGACAAAAATAGTTCAGATCAACAGCAATAGTGATGCTAAGCACCTCCAAATGATTCTTAAAGACAAATCAGCACAAAACAAAAATGCTACTGCACCATGGGCAACAGGAACTAGTCAGCAGAACTGATTAAAACTGACGTTAACAACACGCCCTGAGTGAGTTATCTCAGCATCTTCCGACAACTGTAAGAGAGCGGCTTGAAAACACTCGCTGAGCACCCCAAGGCCATCCAGACAGAAGATTTCTCTTGCTCGTTTTTCTTTTCCAACTTTCAGAGTGCGTCTCTTTCGTTTAACTCTCTTTCTGTGACGCCGACTTTATGAATTCCGCCTCCAGATGGGACGATTTGCAGTTCTGAAATACATCCCACCTTTTAATGTGTCAATCCCGATGATTGGAGACGTGAAAAGTAGGACAGACGTTCTTCTTTACAGCATTAACATACCAGGCAAAAAAACCTGTGAGCCAAAGGCTTATCCATGCAGGAAAATAAGAAAAGTTTCCCTCTTTACAGAAACAAAACCTTTCAGTGAAACCACAGGAACAGAGAAGGATCTAAAGGCACCTGACCATCAGAAGAAAAGCTAATCTTTTTAGTAAAGCGACAAACAGAAACAGACACATCCAAGCTCAGGATTCCAGCAGGTTTTTTATGGTGCATTTGGTGGAAAACGATAAACATGGAAATATTACAGAGGCCATGAATATCAGACTTTTAGGTCCTTGGAATTTTTTCGAGTTTAAGAATAGCCAATAAGAAACCACTTGCACATGCAAACACATTATCTTCAAAAACTATAAAAATCTAGATTTTGTAAAAGCACTTGCTGGTCAAATCATAACCAGTTATGCTTCTTCTCTTCATATTCAGGTGTAAAATACAATGATTAAAGGAATTGTTCACCTCATGTCGTCCCTTTATATGTTTCAGCTATCAGAATTGTATTGTTATGCCACTTTTATGGTGCTTTCTTTGTCACTTTGGAGCTTGACAGACTCAGTCCTGATTCACTTTCATTGAAACCAATTGGATTCTTCAAATATGATCTGGGGTGAGTTTCCTGTACAACTTGCTAATTAACTACCAGAGTACAATGCATCATTGGAGAAACTAACCAACTAGTCTCGACTGTTTCTCGAAGCCGTAGTAACATGTTCTCACCTCCGTCATTGGTTCAACAATATAGGACTGTTGTTAATGATGTCACCCGCAGGTGGAGGAGTGATAACCTCTGCTGACTAATCTATTTAAGATCTTTGAGATGCTGCTGTAACGATCATGGCACCTAATGACTGCTTCATTGTTTGTGTTTCATGTCATTTTGCCTTATTTGATGTTTGAAGTATCGCCGGTTCTCTCATGCTCTGGAGTTCCCTTGTGCATCTTATGCACATGTGCACTCTTCAGAAAGTGCTGATTGTTGACATGCTAAAATGTATACTTTAGATTGAAATGTATATATATTTAAATAGAATGAAAGCTATAGAATGTACTGAATGTTAGCTTGCTTACTGTGCCATTTAACAAGAAACTATGCTTCTAACAACAGGTCAAGAGCTGCAGCTCCAACCACGCAAGTTTGCGATGCTGTCTGTGAATGTTCGTTGGAACTATGGTTTCGGGAAATGCCAAATCGTTGAATTCTGTTGGTAATGACAGAACTTGCGCCCATAGTTGGCTAACGATGCTTTTGGGAAATACACCCCAGTGTCGTTATAGTTGTTATAAGTGTTTGGCATGGTAATGGATATGACAATGTTTATTTGGTCTTGGTGAAATAGATCTGCTACGGATACAGCTATTGCTGTTGCTGCTGCTGTTGTTATTGGTGCTGCTGCTTTTGCTATTGCTGCTGCTGGTTATTGCTGCTGCCGTTATTGCTGCTGCTGCTATTGCTGCTGTTGTTATCGTTGCTGTTGCTATTGCTGCTGCTGTTATTGCTGATTCTGTTATTGATGCTGCTGCTGTTATTGCTGCTGCTATTATTGCTGCTGTTATTGCTGCTGCTGCTGCTGTATTGCTGCTGTTATTGTTGCTGCTGTTATTGTTGCTGCTGTTATTGATGCTGCTGTTATTGATGCTGCTGCTGTGCTGTTGCTGCTGGATGTTGCTGATTGATGCTGCTATTGCTGCTTTTGCCTGCTATGCTGCTATGCTGCGCTATTGCTGCTGTTATTGTTGCTGTGTTATTGTGCTGCTGTATTGATGCTGTGCTATTGCTGCTTATGTTGCTGCTGTTATTGCTGTTGCTGCTGTATTGCTGTTATGTTGCTGCTGTATTGATGTGCTGCTGTTGCTTATGTTATGTGATGCTGCTTATTAATGCTGCCTTATTGCTGCTGCTGTTAATGTTGCTGCTGTTATTGATGCTGCTGCTATTGCTGCTGTTATTGTTGCTGCTGTTATTGATGCTGCTGCTATTGGTGCTGCTGCTGTTATTGTTGCTTATGTTATTGATGCTGTTATTGTTGCTGCTGTTATTAATGCTGCCGCTATTGCTGCTGTTATTGATGCTGCTGCTATTGCTGCTGCTGTTGCTGCTGCTGTTATTGTTGCTTATGTTATTGATGCTGCTGCTATTGTTGCTGCTGTTATTAATGCTGCCGCTATTGCTGCTGTTATTGCTGCTGCTGTTATTGCTGCTGCTGCTATTGCTGCTGTTATTGATGCTGCTGTCGCTATTGCTGCTGTTATTGCTGCTGCTGCAGAGCAAGTACAGGACTTGCTATCGTCAATACTTACACGACACGCTGCTGTGAGCAAGTAAGACATACTGCTGCTGTACAATAATGCATACATGAATTACCCGAAGCAGATCTATACAGGTGGAGCTGGGGACAGTTGAGGGTTTCTGAAAGCATCAGCATTTTCTGTAGCCATTGCAGCACTAGTATTTGAAGGTTGAGCAGCGAGCTTACTGGCTATTGATGCAGCAGGAACCAATCAGCTGTGCCCTATAGAGAATGATGTGATTGCAAGCAGATTGAGTTAAGGACCTATCAGCCTGTGCCATCTAGAGTTTCATGACAGAACTTTGTATTTAACTAAACCAAAAATTAAAATTATTAAAAATCATTTTCATTATTTGAAAGCTGAAATAAAGTGCAATATAAATAACAGATTAAAAAGTTCAACTTAAAGCTTAAACTATAATTAGAAATGTTGCCTTGGCAACTAACTTAAAGTAAGTTAAACCTGAAGAACAAAATTTACTAAAACTAAAACCATATTAAAATAAATTAAAGCTAAACATAAACTAATAAAATGACAAAAGAACATATCTAGTTTCAAATATTAATAAGTACTAACTCTAACAGAACATAAATGATACTAAAATAACACAAAAAGTAATACATATTTAGAAGAGCTTGAGGGTGAGTAAAATGGACATTTTTATGTAAACTGTTCATTTATGAGTTATTTGGGAGTCCATCAAAAAAAAAAGAGAGGAGAGAGAGAAAGAGAGAGAGGAGAGAGAAAATTGAAAGAAAAAAAAAAAAAGTCCAGCTTCAGTAATTCAGCATATATTCTACTCAAACATTCTACTCAAGTCTTACAAAAGCAACATCTCTCTCGACTCTCCAGAAACACTTCAACAATAGCTGCTGGTGAAAACATCAAACAAAACGTGAGACAGCATCTCAGCAAAAATTTTGCATATTTACACAAAAATTTGTATTCAGAACTACCACAACAATCTCCAGCACACACACTTCAACACACACACCTGTTAATCATAAGTTGTGAAGATATAAAAAAAGGCTTGATCTACTCAATCAGCACAGCAACCTCACAGTGTCCTTTTTTCACAGGTAGACTTTCTTATTACGTTTAAAATGAACCTATAAGCACTGTCATTCTTTGACATCAATACCACATATTTTAACACGAAGCACCTGTAAGTCACTGTGGAATTCTGGGAGAAGTCCCAGGAAAATTATCTAGTGGTCTGAAGACATTTAATAAGCACATTTCAGCCCTTCGTTACATCAGAAAAAACTCACTGAAACGCTTCACAGAAGAGAGAGAAAACTGCAGCACTGTGACCCAGACGTTTGACTGACAGCTCCATTCACCAGGGTGTCACACTCTCTGTTATGACATCATCAGCACTGACAATGACTGAGAATCAATGGCAAGAGCGTCTCTACGGCAACCAGTCTGGCTCATGTTCTTACAGATGGGCCACTTTGCCCGTTTCCTTTCAGCACACGAACTCACTCATCGCATACTGAAGTGTTGATCGTGTCGAGCATTTTAAGAGTTTAAATGCAATCATATTGTTTGATTCGGGGCTTTATGACATGAAGAAGCCACATTATGCTCTTTTACAAAGTCTAGACGTAGTTTTTGTGCTCTACTAGAACAGGTTGATTATATTTTCCTCATATTCTCCATTGTTGCAGCTCCTCTCTTCCCAGTCTGTCAGTAACGCTCTGTTTAGTTCCTGTCCCTCCTTCTGAAAAGCACAATGTGCTCTGATTGGTCGGCTGGAGCAGTGTGTTGCGATTGGTCATTTGGGAAATGTCCCGTCCCTTACCATAACCACCAGTTTCAACACACTACTAACTAACTCAACCAGGCCCCGCCCCTTTATTCTGGAATCATGCTGAAAGAACAGAAGCAAAAAAGGCAATCCAAATGAAAGGGTTCAGAAGTGGAAAAATAAACTGATCTGCGACTACACACATCCCTTGTTCAAACAAACTGGTCCGAAGGGAAGAAAACACAAGTTGAACGGACAAACAAGCTGGCTTGTTAGTGAGACGAACCTTGAGTCCTGGATGAACTGCGGGGTGTGAAGAGGTCAATCACAGCAGAGAGAGACACTAAATGACTCGATGAAGGATGTGACAAACATCAGCTTTCGAAATAAAGTCCCTCCTGACACTTTCCACAAATAGATGTCCCAGTACATTTTTAAAGCAAATACTGCATTTATAAGGTGCACTATGTCATTTCTGGCCCTCTAGTGGATAAAACACAAAACTGTATGCATTTTCTCACGGATGAACATTGTTTCGGTTGTGCTTCGGCTCTGTGCGGATGAATACGGCTCTCCTACTGCTCATAAAACTTTCACTACTAGGTGAAGCTTCTTAAAAAGCCTTCTCTAGTGAGCAGAGATCAGATAAATGATCTCTGGAAGAGCGTAATTTGGGTTAGTTGGCCATGTCACACAGGTTTACAGCTGAGAGACCTGCAGTGACACAACTGAACATCTGATAGATCAGGACTGCCATCTGCTGGACACTCTGGGAAGAGCTGGAGTTATGTGATGAGGTTCATGCTGGAAAACTTGGGCAGATTAGCTCCTGAAGCTGATTTAATGACTTTATTTACCTTTAGCAGATGCATAACTATAGATTCTGTCTTTTTGTCATGAGTATAAACTGCTGTACTATTATCAGTGATGTATCTCTAACATCTTACACAATGAATCAATGATTCTGCACTGATGGATCGACCTACAGCATGAGTGAACAAACGTTACGGCCCAGATCAGTGTCATTCCTGTCTGCACCAATCAGCGTTATTAGTCATATTTAGCAGTGTCCCACATTTTGCATGCAACAATATTGTTTTTCATCATATTTAAAATAACGTTATTTTGACATGATTTGTTAAATATATTAAATTAATTTGTAGCACAAAAACAAATATCAAATTAAATATTATAAAATATTGCTATTAAATATGTATTATTATTATTATTATTAAATACTTAATTAAATAAATTTGAATTAGTCATATTTAGCAGTGTCCCACATTTTGCATGCAACAGATTTTTCCACCCAGTTTAAAATAACATCTTTACTTTGACATAATTTACTGAATATACATTAAATTAATTTGTAGCAGAAAAACAAATATCAAATGAAATATTATAATATATTACTATTAAAGACATATAATTATTATTAACAACTATTATTATTATTATTATTTAATTAATTAATTAAATATCAAGTTAAAATATTAATGTCAAATTAAATATATTATTCATTATTTATTATTATTACTATTATTAACAAGTATTATTATTGTTATCATTAACATTTAATTAAATATCAAATTAAAATATTAATGTCAAATTAAATATTATAAATATTTTATTGAATATTTATTAGCAGTAGCAGTGAGTATTATTATAAATATTAAATATAATATAGCTTGACAAAACAGCAACAAAAACAATTATATAATATTATAATTATTAAATATTTAAATTAATTTGAATTAGTCATATTTAGCAGGGTCACAATTTTTGCACATATTTAAAATAAAGTCTTTATTTTGACATGATTTGTTGAATATATATTAAATTAATGTGTAGCACAAAAACAAATATCAAATGAAATATTATAAAATATTACTATTAAAGACATTATTATTAACAACTCTTATTATTGATATCATTATTAAACATTTAATTAAATATCAAATTTAAATATTAATGTCAAATTAAATATTATTATTGAATATTTATTAGTAGTAGCAGTAAGTATTATTAAAAATATTAAATAATTACTTATGTAATAGTATAGCTTGACAATAAAATAGGCAAAAAACAAAAAACATTATATAATATTATAAATTTTAATTAATTAGAATTAGTCCCACATGTTGAATGCAACACCTATTTATTATTTATATTATTTTAACAGAATTTGTAGAATATAAATTAAATTTGTAGCACTACAACAAATATCAAATTTAGATATTATTAAACATTTAACTAAATGAATTACTAATAGCACATGTTGGCAATAAGACAGTCAAAACCAATTTACGCTGAAGGAGGAGCGCATATAAACCAGATGTAGGTTAAGAAAGGATTTGATTTGTGTGAGATTCACCTTGATTCTGGGCATGGTGACGGTGGGAGGTCTGGCTTTGGCTATGAAGCTGTGAGAAGAGCCTCTCTCCAGCACATGTCTGGTGTAGGGCATGAACCTGCGGCCGTCAGAGCCGAACACAAAGTCCTGTCTGAGAGCATCGATGAGGACGATCACCACACGCCTGAACAGAGCTGCGGGGACTCTGGAGGAGTTCAGAGCACTTCCTGCAAAACACACCACAGTTCAGAGAACCTCTGCTGCACATGTGCTCAAGACACGTGTGTGTGTGTAAATACATAAAAAATGCACATAATGATATTTATTATATATAATTATATTATAAAGATAAATATAAATTAAACTGTCACTGGCCCACCGGTGTGCCCACAGCCATTACATATTTAAAACAGTAATATCCTATACTAAACCTAAACTAATCTTGACAAACTCTATATCATTTGAAAGCTTAGAATCTCTAGTTTTCATATTTGGTGACTTATTTTCAAAATAAATTACAGAGGAGCAGTAATATATCAATTTGCAACAAGCATATTTTCATACTCATAAGGCATGTTCAGACCTTTATTTTGAAATAGCGATGAACATGAAAAAACATTAAAGATTGGTTGAAACATGTTTGTTTTCATGCCAAGAGTTCAAAAGATAACATCCATTCAATTTTTGAGAAAAAAAAAGTCTGAAAATGTTTTTAATAGAAAAAGAATACATTTATGATTGTGGCGGCGATCTATAACCATCATACATGTTGTTTTTATGTTTATTAGAAGCTGAATTCATATCAAATTCTGCCAAACTTCCCATACTACTTCTATATAGGATATCTACTTCATAAATTGTATGAAAATAATGGAAATATATGGTTCAGATCACTCAAACCATATATGGAAATGGAGGCGCCCTTATATGGTCAGTAATGGAGCTTGCCATCTAGTGAAAAAGTGTGGTACTGCGCCCAAACAAAATCTTACTGAAAGCTCATTTTTTGAGATATCAACCTGAAATATGGAACACAACTTGTTCATATAAAATATATTTTATATAAAATAAAATATTATATTTTTACATTTTCATAAACTTAAATTTCTATAACTTTTTTTCTGTTTCACTTACATAAGTTATTTCACTTCTACATTAATCTGCCAAATTTCATCTTTAAAACATGATCAGCCTTATGTCTATATTCCAAAGTATTCTTGAATTACAACCATTTAAGTTTGGGTAGTATGGAAGAGGATTAGGGCCAAGCAATAATAAAAAAATAAAACCATCTCGAGATTAAAGTTGTTAAATTTCAAGAAAAAACTCGTTAAATTTCGAGAAAAAAGTCGAAATAAAATGTTGAGAATAAACTCGTTAAATTACAAGAAAAAAGTTGTTAAATTACGAGAACAAATTCGTTAAATTATGAGAAAAATGTCGTTAAATTTCGAGAAAAAAAGTCGAGATAAAATGTTGAGAATAAAGTCATTAAATTATGAAAAAAAAGTCGTTAAATTATGAGAACAAATTCGTAATTTAACGAGTTTATTCTCAACATTTTATCTCGACTTTTTTCTCGAAATTTAACGAGTTTTTTCTCGTAATTTAACAACTTTAATCTCGAGATGGTTTTATTTTATTATTATTGCTTGGCCCTAATCCTCTTCCGTAGGACAGAGCATTTTCATGTCTATAAAAAAAAGTGGGGGTGACAGTTATCAGGTTAAAGAATAAGTATCTAAAAAATCTAGATATAATTATTAAATTATAAATAATTAAAAGAAAAATAAATTATTCAGATAAATTAATAATTAATTTAAAAAAACTGTCTCAGTAAATAATAATAATAATAATACTTAATGACTCACTATTTATTATTATTATTATTAATTATCAACATATATGTGTGTGTGTGTTTACCTGTCTGTGGCTCTGCAGGAAAGTCACTCAGTTTGCTCTTGGCTGAAAAGGATGATTTGACAGGAACTGGGAAGAATCCTCTCAGGAAAAGAGCGACTGACACAATCTCACATATGAGACACAATACAGCAAACACTGATGAGCTCAGCTTCATGATGAAGATCAACACCTGTCAACACTCATAACACAACACAAACACTGCAGCTGCCTGATTTCTCACTGACCGCAATCTAGCGTCATTTTCACAAGAAACGGATCTAAATCCACTCGATTAATGAAGAATCTGCCGGATTAGTGTTTTGAAATTCTCATTTCCGTGTTGTGCCGTGAGGGTCACTACGGCAACTCACGAGGATCTTTCCTCACTTGATTTCTGCACACTTTTATTTTGTAATCAGAGCCAAAACTGTTAATTTACTGTTAATTAAAGTTCTAAAATATTTTTAAAAATTGTACTATCATTTATAAAATAAAAAAATATATATATAAAACAAAACATGAAAATTATACATTGTTATTGTTTTTTTAACATATTAGGCGACGGGAAAAAATCTCTAATTTTACTTTTAATTCACTAAACGAGCAATTGTTGAAACTTACATTATTAAATAATTATATAATTTATTATATTATATTAATAACTGCAATTAAGTGAAATGAAAAGCTAAAGTGTGAGGTCATCAGTGGTTGTCATGGTAACAGTGGCGCTTTATTTACTTTTCGCCACTATCAAACACGCGCTTCATCTGTTTGGAAATTTACAGACGGAGAAAACCATCGAAATAACACGCATTATGACTTTTTATTAAAGCGCTGCTGAGTGTAAAAGTAAAGTTAGTTTGTAAGCAGTGATTTAGTGAGGAAATGGACTGCAGTGGACTGGAGAAAATCACAAACTCAAAGTTTCTCAATACAATAACTGAGATTTATGAAGATATTAGAGAAGAGTTGACGCAATCAGGTGATGCAAACACGTGACCATGTGCATTACAGCTTTTAGCACTTTATTTAACAGAAACAAGCCTATATATATCCATTGTGTTTCATTTAAGCAGAGAGCAGTGCTGAATCAGCGGAGAAGACAGTGACTCTGCTTAAGGAGAAATCAGAAAGAGGAGATTCTCAAGCCGCCTTCCTGCTGGGACAGCTCCACTATGAGGAGGTGACTGATGCCTTAAAGGTTAGTTCACCCAAAAATGAAAATAATGTCATTTATTCCTCACCCTCATGCCGTTCCACACCCGTAAGACCTTCGTTGATCTTCAGAACACAAATTAAGATATTTTTGTTGAAATCCGATGGCTCAGTGAGGCCTGCATAGCCAGCAATGACATTTCCTCTCTCAAGATCCATTAATGTACTAAAAACATATTTAAATCAGTTCATGTGAGTACAGTGGTTCAATATTAATATTATAAAGCGATGAGAATATTTTTGGTGCGCCAAAATAACGACTCATATAGTGATGGCCGATTTCAAAACACTGCTTCAGGAAGCTTTGGAGCGTTATGAATCAGCGTGTCGAATCTGCGTTTCGGAGCGCCAAAGTCACATGATTTCAGCAGTTTGGCGGTTTGACACGCGATCCGAATCATGATTCGACACAAAAGATTCATAATGCTCCGAATCTTCCTGAAGCAGTGTTTTGAAATCGGCCATCACTAAATAAGTCATTATTTTGTTTTTTTTGGCGCACCAAAAATATTCTCGTCGCTTTATAATATTAATATTGAACCACTGTACTCACATGAACTGATTTAAATATGTTTTTAGTACATTAATGGATCTTGAGAGAGGAAATGTCATTGCTGGCTATGCAGGCCTCACTGAGCCATCAGATTTCATCAAAAATATCTTAATTTGTGTTCCGAAGATCAATGAAAGGTCTTACGGGTGTGGAACGGCATGAGGGTGAGTAATTAATGACATTATTTTCATTTTTGGGTGAACTAACCCTTTAAAGGATTAGTTCACTTTCAAATAAAATTTTCCTGATAATTTACTCATCCCCCTTGTCATTCAAGATGTTCATGTCTTTCTTTCTTCAGTCGAAAAGAAATGAAGGTTTTTGATGAAAACATTCCAGGATTTTTCTCCATATAGTGGACTTCACTGGACTCCAAATGGTTGAAGGTCAAAATTACAGTTTACAGTAGTGATGGGGAGTCGACTCCAGCACAGAGTGTCGACTCTGTTGCTCTCTCACTTCTTTACTGATTCTCGAATCCATAGCCTACATAATGCATGGCAGTTAAGTGCATAATGTCTCTGGTTAAGTGCACTAAGCAAGGAGTGAACGAAATGAAGCGAGGAATTCGGACACTGACGAATCGCGTCAGAGAGCTGTCGCAGAAACTTTGTCACATACATTAATGTAGCTTACTTTAGAAACAGATAACAGTCATAGTGACTTTAGTTTGTAATTATACATACCTCTGTGTCAGATTTAGTATTGATGGTAGCTTATACTATTGCAATAAATATAGATTTGATTTTCCAATAGTTAACCGTGTTCATTAAATTAACCATACATAAAAATAATAAACTCACATCAACAATAAACACATTAATAAGTGTACATGTATGCATTTTTTATGTATTGTATTAATTTTAGTATCTTTAACTCTCGTGTCCAAGCACTTTTAAGACCATGATCATGTGCGTTTAGTGCGTTTTATACGTTTTAACCATAAATGCTCATCTTGAACTAGCTGTCTTCTTCTTCTCTATTAGAATTCCAGCAGTGTAGACACTGCTAAGTGTATTACTGCCCTCCTCAGGAAAAATTGAATTAATTGTCATATACAATATGCTAGTGCAAGTATAGCAATTAGTTCAAACTTTGACCTGTGGAGGGCACTTAGCAGTGTCTACACTGCTGGAATTCAAATAGAGAAGAAGAAGAAGAGAGCTAGTTCAAGATGAGCATTTATGGTTAAAACGTATAAAATGTTAATTTTTTTTTTAGAAAATGACCGATCGTTTCGCTAGATAAGACCCTTATTCCTCGTCTGGGATCATGTAGAGCTCTTTGAAGCTGCACTGAAACTGTAATTTTGACCTTCAAGCATTTGGGCTCCAGTGAAGTCCACTATAAGGAGAATAATCCTGGAATGTTTTCCTCAAAAACCTTAATTTCTTTTCGACTGAAGAAAGAAGGACATGAACATCTTGGATGACATGGGGGTGAGTAAATTATCAGGAAAATTTTATTTAAAAGTGAACTAATCCTTTAAAGTCTCTCTCATTTATTCTGCACGTTTCAGACAGTAGATTGATCCATGACTCTGTTGTTCTGCAGGGCCGCTACGCAGAAGCAGAGATCATCTTTGATGGCATTAAAGATGAAGATCCTCGAGCTCTCTATCAGCTGGCTGTCATTTATTATGATGGCCTTGGAACCAAAGAAGACCTTGTGAGGACCTTCTTGCTATTCATATCTCTCAGATCCACAGTAATAATAGGCTTACACATCTACAAATGCCTGCAAAAGCAACTAAAGTTTCTTTAACGCTATAGAGCGCAACAGTTGGGTTCTGGAAGTAAAAACTCTATTCATTTTCTCCACAGGGAAATTGATTTTGAACTATAACTCATAAACCTTTAAAGATGAGGTTGTTAATTAATGCTATTTGCTTCTTTTGAAGCTGTCAGGCCGCTTTATTTCATCTTATTTTGTAAAATAATTGCGTTTAATAGCGGAATCTGTGATAAACTACATTACCCATGATGCTGTACAGAAAATTACACCAATCAGAGAGTCGAAAAAAGCAACGGGCACCAAAAGAGCGCTTTAGCTCCGCCCATATCGTTCTCCCTACGCTCTCAATACTGAAACGTTTGTATAATATATGCATATTTTGCAATAAACTTAAAATACATTGTTTTTATTCATATAATCAATATTTTTGAATGAGTAGTTTTATATTTCTCCATCGTTTTTAATGATTTGCTATTCATGATGCTTGCCTCACAGTCGTGCATCTTTGTCTTTCTATCGAATTTTCAAACAAATTTTTGCTTCAAATCAAAGTTTGTAATGTTGTGATTCTCCTCGTAGCTGATTGTTAAAGCATTATAAACCATGAACCAAACCAAAGACTATTTTAAAATCCCAATGGGAGAAATGAATGGAAAAAATACTTCCAGTGTGGTGTGAAATCGAGTGCCCCGAGGAATCGGGTATCGAGTGATCCCATTGCAGGGTTGCCAGGTTTTCACAATAAAACCCGCCCAATTGCTTCCCAAAAACTAGTCCAATGGCATTTCAGGGGGGTCCCACGGTAAAAATCGCATTTCGGGGGGTAAAATCCGCGTTTTTGGCGGGGCTCCCCTGGTAAAATTCACATTCCAGGGGCTAAATATCACGTTATTTGGGGTCATTTCAACCCGCGGACATGAAAAACAACCCGCAGCAACAGTGTAAAAGTAGCCCAATTTCACGGGAAAACCACAGAATTATCAACACTGATTATATTAGGTATGTTTTTTTGCTTCCAATACAGTTCCCAATTACGTGTTTCAAATTAATGTTTGTATGTACTTAGCATGATAATTAATTTATTAAAAATTTCAATAGTAAGATTCTATACCACATTGCTAGCATTGTGTAAATTAATATTAACATTAAATTACTTTTACAGAACATAATATGTTTCAACAGTCCTTATAAAAAAAAAAACATTTTCAGGCATAGTTGTGTTTCCAGTTTGTTTTATCATGCAATACATAGGCATTCATTTTATATTTCAAGCATGATGTTTGTGCACTTAATGTGATAAACATCATACAATAGTGAAATAGACATCAAAGTGACATCATGATAACAACTTTTGATCAGGCATTACCACCTGGGTCCTAAAGGAGACCAGATGCCTGGGGAGAACTCATGATTTCTCATGACACCAGAACCAACACTGCCAATGAAGGGGGCGGGCACTAATGCACTCTATTACAATCTCACTGTCCATATGAAAACTACGAACTTTAACAGGGCAAAGCAATTGAGTACATGAGAAGAGTTGCATTCTGGGATTCCTCTGAGGTGGGCTCTGTCAGACATGCGGCGCTGTATAATCTGGGCCGGGCGTATCTGGAGGGTTATGGTGTCCAGGCGTCCAGCGCTGAAGCAGAGCGGTGAGAAACAATCAGACAAAACAGACATCTGTGCATGAAAATAAGAAGAACAAGTATGTGAAGTGGTAGTATGTGATTTCAGACGCAGCCCTGGTGTGTGTTTCTCGCAGGCTTTGGCTCCTGGCAGCTGATGATGGGAACCCGAACGCTAGTGTGGAAGCGCAGTCGTCTCTGGGCATGTTCTACTGCAGACCGGAGAGCCTCGACCTCAGAAAGGTCCTGATCATGCATCTCCATCTGAAGTGTTTACATGCTCCGTTTGTAGTCGTGAAACTAGAGAGGATTAGCACTGGGTTCCTTTGGGAATATCTAATGGGATTTTCGCATAGTAGTTTGTGATTTGAGTAAAATAAGGTCTGTGGTTGGCATTACTGAAGCAGACGTTCATGTTTTGTTGCTAACAAACTGCTTAATAAGCTACAAATACACAAAGATCTGAGTTTATGTGCTACAACCGCTGTAGTCTGCATGTAGCAATTTGCATTTTAAAAAGCACACAGTGCTCAAGTAATGATGACCACAGACTTTATTCTACTCATAAATTCACTAAAAAAAACTGCTTCTGAAAACCCATAGCAAATACCCACAGTGAATTAGCCATCCAAGCACAAATCATAATTATGATTTACAAAAGCAATAGTTTATTTCCTTTGAAACATGCAAGTGTCCACATCTTAATCATTATTTTATGCATTTTTTAAATAAATATCATGACTCCTTAAATATCTGTGTGCTTTGTAGAGGACACTTTTACATGCTTGTTTCAGAAAAGAGATGTTACCGTAGTAAAATCAGCCTCCAGTGGTTTACGGTTCTCCAAAAACTCCAATATGATACATTTAATACACCTTAATTATCACTTATTATGTTATAGTTTTGACTTTTCATCTCATAAATATGACTTAGCATGTCAAAATTTTGACTTTTTATGTCATAATTATGAATTTTTATGTGACTTTTTAAGTCAATTTCTGAATTTATTTGATCAAATGCAGTAAAAACAGTAATATTGTGAAATATTATTACAGTTTAAAATAACTGTTTTCTACAGAAGAGGATTAGGGCCAAACAATAATACAAATAATAAAACAATTAAATATATTATAATTCGCAATTAAACTCGTTAAATTTCAGGGGGAAAAAAAATCGAAATACAATGTTGAGAATAAATTCATTAAAATTCGAGAATAGAGTCATGTTTTGAGAAAATACTTGTTAAATTTCGAGAAAAAAGTCGACATAAAATGAGAATAAACTCATTAAATTGAGAATAAATTTAAAAAAAAAAAAACCATTAAATTTTGAGAAATTATTCACATTATAATGACTTTAATCAAGATAATTTTTTTTTTATTATTATTGCTTGGCCCTAATCCTCTTCCGTAGTTTTCTATGTGAATATATAGTAAAGTGTAATTTATTCCAGTGATCAAAGCTGAATTTTCAGCATCATTACTCTAGTATTCTGATATGATTTGATGATCCAGAAACATTTTTATTCCTTGCTGAATAAAAGTATTAATTTCTTCTTCCAGACCTTACACTTTTGAACAGTAGTGTATCTCTCAGTTCATGTAGTCGTTTCTGAAATCATCGTCCAGGGAAATCTAATGCACATTTAAATGTCTGTGTCTTTAGTAAAACTGACCGTGTGTGTCCATCAGGCGTCCTCCTGGCACTCGGAGGCGTGTGGGAACGGCAGTCTGGAGTCTCAGGGCGCTCTGGGCGTCATGTATCTGTACGGTCACGGAGTGCAGAAGGACCCAGACGCGGCTCTGTTCTGCCTGAAGGATGCGGCGGAGAGAGGGAACGTCTACGCTCAAGGCCACCTGACGGCCTGCTACTACCACCGCAAGCTCTACTCCAGAGCAGCCGCCCTGGGAGAAAGGTGCAATGCATCATTCAGAAACTGAGGTATTATAGAGAACACACTGTTCTGTTCTGTTTTATTTTGCATGTTAAAACTGGTTTGGTTGGACTCTCAGAGTGTGCGCATACGAGGACATCAGTGCCATAGCGCGGCACACGGGCTGTCTGGAGGAGTTCATCAGGAAGGGCATCGCTATAGCCATGTTTTACTACGCCCGCTGCCTTCATCTGGGCCGAGGCGTCCTGCAGAACAGAGACAGAGCAAAAAGCTACTTCACACAGGTACCGCTATAATGTGGCAGCAGCGATAGACACTATTTACAGTAGTGCAAATGGCAGTAAGTGTAAATAGACACTCAATTCTTCTGCACAGATGTTATTAGACCTGTAAAATGCACTGCTGCTGAGAAGCGATGTGGGGAAAGTTTGGGGCTTGCTTATTTGGGGTTTGGGCACTTCAATTTGACTGGACTGACACCACATGAACCAAATTTGAACCATGAACCAAACTGAGCTGAATAATGATGATGTCATTATTCATTTCAATTCAGTATTCTGTATCGAAATCGAATTTGTTTCATAATTGACACTTATTTATAGAAGCTTGTTTCTGCCACAGAATACTTTTTTTTTAAAAAAGTAATTGTGACTTTTTATTTCCCAATTCTTACTTTTTAAATAGCAAATACAAGTTTATCTCTCACAATTCTGCAAAAAAGTCAGAATTGCAGGATATAAACTCGCAATTATGATAGAAAAAAAGTCAGAATTTTACAATTGCAATAAAAAGGTCAGAATTATGGGATATAAACTCGCAATAGCGAGTCAGAATTGCAATTTATAAAGTCAGAATTCTGAGAAGTAAACTTGTGATAAAGTCAGAATTGTGGGATATAAATTTGCAATTACAATAAAAAAATCAGAATTGTGGGATATAAACTCGCAATTACGATAAATTAAAATTGCAGGATATAAACTCACAATTACGATAAAAAGTCAGAATTGTGGGATATAAACTCACAATTACGATAAAGTCTGAATTGCGCAATTGCAATAAAAAGTCAGAATTGTGGGATATAAACTCACAATTACGATAAAGTCTGAATTGCAATAAAAAGTCAGAATTGTGGGATATAAACAATCAAAAAATTAAAAATTGCAATAAAAAAAGTCAGAATTGTGGGATATAAACACAATTTCAATTCAATTCAATTCAATTTTTGTATAGCGCTTTTCACGATATCATTTCAAAGCAGCTTTACAGAAAATGGATGTCAACATTACAATTAAGATTAGTTAGCAAAATATTTTTAATTACAATACTGTTAGCAGTTTAACTGAAGGTAGAAGCAAAAAATGGAAAAAATTAAATAGAGATTGTGCAATGTGAATGTTGATCCAGATGATTGCGTTCTCTGATGCCTTGGCGCGTCTCTTCACATGGTCATCTTCTTAAGGAGGGGATCCAAACTGAAGCTGATGTCACCTCAGGGCAAAAAACAGAAAAGCAAAAGGAGAATAATTAGCGTAGCTGCTGTTCATAACTTTAAGCAAAGATAGTCATGTGCAGTTGATCTGGTATGAGATGCATTATGTGAATGCTTGGCTAAAGAGATGCGCCTTTAATCTAGATTTGAACTGGTGAGCGAGTCTGAGCCCCTAACATTATCAGGAAGGCTATTCCAGAGTTTAGGAGCCAAATGTGAAAACGCTCTCCCTCCTTTAGTGGACTTAGCTATCCTAGGTACAACCAGAAGTCCAGAGTTTTGTGACCTTAGAGAGCGTGAAGGATTGTAGGGCGATAGAAGATCAGTTAAGTACACAGGAGCTAAACCATTTAGAGCCTTATAGGTCATTAGCAATACTTTATAATCGATACGGAATTAATAGGTAACCAGTGTAGAGATGATAAGATTGGTGTTATATGATCATATTTTCTTGACCTGGTAAGAACTCTAGCAGCTGCATTTTGTACTAATGTAGCTTGTTATTGAGGAGCAGGACAACCAGCTAATAATGCATTACAGTAATCTAGTCGAGACGTCATGAAAGCATGAACTAACTTTTCTGCATCAGAAACAGATAACATATTCCGTATTTTAGCAATGTTTCTGAGGTGAAAGAAGGCTGTTTTTGTAACATATGAAATATGATTTTCAAAGGACAAGTTGCTGTCTAATATAACACCCAGGTCTTTAACTGTCGAGGATGGAGTAACAGTACATCCTTCTAAATGCAGATTGTAGTCTGAAAGATTCTTTGTACAGGTTTTTGGTCCAATAAGTAATACTTCAGTTTATCTGAATTTAATAGAAGAAAATTACTAGTCATCCAATGTTTTAATTCTTTAACACACTCTGTCAGTTTGGATAATTTAGAGATTTCATCTGGTTGTTGAAATATATAACTGAGTATCATCGGCATAGCAGTGGAAACTAATTCCATGTTTTCTTATAATATTGCCGAGTGGCAGCATGTAAATTGAAAATAGCAGAGGGCCTAACACAGATCCTTGCGGCACTCCATAGTTTACTATCGTTATCTTAGATTTTTCCCCGTTTATATAAACAAAATTGTGACGGTCTGATAGGTACGACCTAAACCACCGTAATGCCTGTCCCTGAATACCAGTGTAATTCTGTAATCGATCTAGGAGTATTTTATGATCTATAGTGTCGAACGCAGCACTGAGATCAAGTACACTAGTATTGAGACACAGCCTTGGTCAGAAGCTAGAAGCAAGTCGTTTGTAATTTTAACGAGCGCAGTTTCTGTGCTATGATGAGACCTGAATCCTGACTGGAATTTTCATAGATAGAGTTTTTTGCAAGAAGGAGCACAATTGGACCGACACTACTTTTTCTAGTATTTTAGACATAAATGGAAGATTGAAATGGGTCTGTAATTTGCTAATATGTTTGGATCTAATTGTGGTTTCTTAATGAGAGGCTTAATAACTGCTAGCTTGAACGATCGTGGGACGTGACCTAGAGATAAAGACGAGTTGATAATATTGAGAAGAGGTTCTTCTGCTACAGGTAACAGTTCTTTCAGTAGTTTAGTGGGTATTGGATCTAATAAACATGTTGTTGGTTTAGACGCAGTAATAAGTTTATTTAGCTCTTCCTGTCCTATAGTTGTAAAGCACTGCAACTGTTCTTGAGGGGCGATAATTGAGGCTGAATCATAAAAATCTGTCAAAGGTTGTACATTTACAATTTCTGATACTTTCGATTTTTTCATTAAAGAAATTCATAAAGTCATCACTACTAAACTGTAATGAAACATTTTGTTCTGGTGATATCTGTTTATTTGTTAATCTAGCTACTGTACTAAATAAGAACCGTGGATTGTTTTGGTTATTCTCTATAAGTTTGCGGAGATGCTCGGCTCTGGCTGCTTTAGAGTCTTTCTATAGCGGGATGAACTGTCTTTCCATGCGATTCTGAAGACCTCTAAACGAGTTTGTCTCCATTTGCGTTCTAGATTACGAGTTTCTCTTTCATAGCGCGAGTAATACTGTTGTACCATGGAACAGTATTTTTCTCTCTAACCTTTTTAATCTCATCGGTGCAACAGTATCTAATGTACTAGTAAAAATGGTGCACATACTGCTAGTCATTTCCTCAAGATCATTTGCGTGTTTGGGTACGATGAGCAGCTGAGACAGATCAGGCAGATTATTTGTGAATTTATCTATAGTTGTCGGGAGAATTGTTCTGCCTAGTCGATATCGTGGCGCAATTTGACAAATATCATCAGTATGCAGTACGCATGTTACAAGGTAGTGATCAGAGACGTCATCACTTTGCGGTAGAATTTCTATATCAGTAGGATTTATTCCATGTGATATAATTAAATCTAGAGTATGATTAAAACGGTGAGTGGGTCCAGTGACGTTTTGTTCGACCCCAAATGAGTTTAGTAAATCTGTAAACGCAGCCCTAACGTATCATTTGTATTGTCTACATGAATGTTAAAATCTCCAACAATCAGCGCTTTATCAACGTTGACCAATAGGTCTGAGAGAAAGTCTGCAAACTCTTTTAGGAAATCAGCATAAGGCCCTGGAGGTCTATAATGGTAGCCAAAGCAAGAGATAGTAGCGACTTTTTACTTATATCTGAGAGTGTAACATTTAGCATAAGAATTTCAAAAGAATTAAACCTGTAGTTTGTTCTCTGAGTAACATTAAGTATCTCTCTATATTTTTGTACACCACCGCCACGGCCAATCAGGCGGCATTTATTTTTATAACGGTAGCAGGAGGACAAGACTCATTAAGACCAAAATAATCATTTGCTTTAAGCCATGTTTCAGTAAGGCAAATTACATCAAGACTATTATCCGTGATAATTTCATTTATAACTGCCTTTAGGTGTCAGCGATCTAATGTTTAGTAGCCCTAGTTTTAGAGATTGTTTTTGTTCAGTAATTTTACAAAAATCTGGTTTGATCACGATTAGGTTTTTTCTAGATCCTTATTTTATTGTTAAACCTCACTATTCGGGGAATAGACACAGTTTCTATAGACTGTACTACACTCACATTTCTATCAATGAAGTGGGCAGAACACAGGCTGTGATTTGAGGTATGACTTACTAGTCATATGGTGCGAAGCATCTTGGAGATGTTCTCTGACAGAAGATCAGCTCCGATGCTGCTGGGGTGCAGGCCATCAGCACGGAAGAGCCTAGGACGCTCCCAGAAAAGATTCCAATTATTTACAAAGAGCAGCTTCTGTTCATTACACCAAGACATCAACCATTCATTTAAAGCAAATAATCTACTGAACCTTTCATGTCCTCGTCGGTACGTCGGAAGCGGTCCGGACACGATGATCTTCGTCGCGGGCGATGTGGCTCGTACCGTCTCGATCAGGCTTCTGAAGTCCTGCTTCAGCACCTCCGTCTGCCGCAGCCTGGTGTCGTTGTTGGATATGATCTCGCAATTTATGATAAAAAATTAGAATTGGGGAATATAAACACAATTACAATAAGAAAGAGCTGCTTTGAAACAATCTGTACTGTATAATGCACTATAGAAATAAAGCCGACTATAGAATAGAAGATGTGACATTCAGAGGTCCAGTGGTACCTTAGATAGTTGTCTAATTTCTCTCATTTCCCTTCCATCAGGCTGCCAGGATCGATCCGGAGATCTGTCAGGAGTTACAAATGGACGTCGTACATGGCAGGATATGAATCACACGTGTAACAATAATCACTCATTTAATCTCACTGGAGTTTAGTATGATTTCAATGTGATATAAGGATGATACAAAGGAAAATCTTGCAAAAATCTAGTTTAAAATGTGCCAACTTCTTATAAATATAATCTTTATATTCAAGTCAATTTTATTTTCTTGAATATGTGTGTACACAAATTATTTTCAAAGAGTTTTCAAACATATTTTTTAATGAACATTATAAACCAGAAAATATGTTAAAACTACCACATAACTACTTTTTAGATTTTTTCTTTGAAATCATTACAGGTATAATTACATCAACAGGATATTTTTGACTTGACCCCACAAAAAAATAAGTCAAAAAAAGAAGAAAGCAACAACAAACAACAACAAAATTAATATAATTTAGAAATGTAAACTAAGAAATTGTATTCAAGTTCAAGATAGGAATTGCATTTTAATGTATGCATTTAATATTTTATTATATTGAAGACATGACACATGACAGATCTTCTTTTGCAATTTATTGCTTATAAATGCTCTAGCCTATTTTTGGTAAAAATAAAATTCTATAATAATAACAATAATAATATCACAAACAGAACCTTCACAATAACTGTACATGACATATTGCACGAATAAAAGCCTTCATAATGGTCACAATAATATGTAGGGAGTTTACAGAGGTCTGGCTTCTTCTTTTTACACTCACTCCACTGTTATTCACATTACAGAGCAAAACCCCCCAGAAGAAAACAAAAGAGAGAAAAGCGGAAAATGACAGCTGGCAGTGGACCGGGCCTGTTCCTCCAAAAACACAAGAACAGATTAAAACACAAACATATATTCATGTCGCTCAAGAAGCCTGACGCTTCTAGATCCAGCACTACAGAGTCAAGTGGTTCAGAAATAAAACATCCTTCCAGCACATTAGAGGGAAACATCACGAGCCTCTGATGACGTTCAGGCCTGTACGGCGTCGACGCTCAGCTCAGGATAGAGTTCTTTAAGGAGCATCTCCAACAAGATCTAAACACAAAGAGAGAAAACTCATCAATATATGAATCATCTCTCTTCTTCATTCCACCATTAGATGGCGCTACAGTATCATTTAATGAAACCTAGACCCAGTCGCATGAACACAGGCATTATGTTAAGACGGCATCTCAAGATCTAGTTAGGGGTAATCAGTCTTAATTTTCGCTATCAAATTAGGCCAATCTACTTTTTTATGTAACTGACAGAAGAAAAAAATCTGACTGAAAATGATGAGTAACTTGTACGACTAGTTTTAGCTGTTTATGCAACTGGCTCCAGATCTGGAGAACCCTGGAAAACTGGATCATAGCAGTTATGGTGCTTTTATATTAAAGCTCAACATTTGAAAACATATTCAGTCTATACCAGGAGTAAGCTAAATATGTGGATTTATGAAACACCATGTGCAATGAATTTAACTTAAAAATGTGACATTACAATGAAAACGTAGGCTTCCAAAAGTAAACATCCCCCTCATTTTCTCCATTGCAAAGATATGTTTGATTAAAAATGCAAAACAGTAATATTGTGAAATATTATTAGAATTTAAATCAGCTGTTTTCTATGTGAATATATAAAATATCATTTATTCATGTGATCAAAGCTGAATTTTCAGCATCATTACTCCAGTCTTCAGTGTCACATGATCCTCCAGAAATCATTCTAATATGATGATTTGATGCTCAAGAAACATTTTTTGATTATTTTCAATGGTGAAAACAGTTGTGTAACATTTTTTCAGGATTATTGACGAATAGAAAGTTCAAAAGAACAGAATTTACTTAAAATAGAATCTTTTGTAACAAATGTCTTTACTGTCACGTTTGATCAATTTAATGCATCCTTGCTGAATGAAAATATTAATTTCTTAAATTTCTGTAAAAAATAATAAAAAAAATTCTTACTGACCTCAAACTTTTGAACAGTAGTGTATATAATGTTACAAAAGCTTTCTATTTCAGATTAATGCTGTTCTTTTAAATATATATATTTTAAGCCTTTTATTGAGATTTATGTATATTTATATTATTTGTAATAAACTTACATTTTCTTTATTTTAATATATTATTGATAATGGTATAATAAAAAGTCATATAAATAGTAATTTATTGCAAGTATATTTTAAGATATTTTATATATATATATATATATATATATATATATAACTAAATTATTTAAAAAAAAATTTCCCTACCCACATGTCCTTTATTAGTAGAAAAGTTGTTTCAGAGGCAAAGAAAGTTAACACAATTCAACAAAGAATACATTTCCTCCGAGTAACGTGCACTGACGAATTGTGTGCAAAAACAAGAGACTTTAATTAAGAAAGTAAACAAGCTCAATCTTCATCTGGTCCTCAAATGAACTGTGAATAAAGCTCGACAGGTTCGTTCTCCGTTTTAAACCCAAATGTGTGTTTTCAGAAATCAGAAATGAGAGCGTCAGCTGACAGAGTGAAAGCCTGAGATATAAATAAACAGCAGCAGGGTTAATGCAGGGCGACTCACGTAGAGAAGATGTCTGTTGGCTCTGGTCTCCTGAAGTGCATTAAAGATCTTGATGATCCCGTATCTGGCATTCTGCTGCCCCACCAGATTCTGAAGTGCATCTGAACGACAAGAACAACCTTTTTTGATCATATTCCACAGTCTCAGAAAGATTGAATTGTGTAGCTTTAATGCTGCTGAGTCTCTGTTCAGAGCGCCTGCTGTAATTGCTCTCTCTGGAGTGTGTGTGAGTGTGTTTTAAGTGTCCCGCTCTAATTAAAAAGCACCACGCAGGTAGAAACAGCCATGAAGCCTTTTATATTAACAGCTTCGCATTTTAGCATGAAATAAACCATCTTTACCAGGGTGAGGTAGTTTTGTATTAATTTAGATTAACTAAAACATGATATTTGCAAACAGTCAACTAGCTAGTACTACCTTTAGACTAGGGTTGTCAAAAGTATATTTACTTCAGTACTTAAATTTTAAAAATGTGACAATACCAGCATTTCCTCCTAGCATTTTGAGCGCTGTATTCCTAAACACCTCTGATTGGCCACTGTGTTCATACGCTCAACAGATATGTCTGTGATTGGCCACAATGATCAATGCTTCAAAAACATGTTATAAATAGTAGGGATGCAGCGATAGGATTTTTTGGGGCCGATACCAATTTTAACAAACAATTATTGGCTGATACCGATATTTGTCACTTCCTGTGTTTTGAAATTTTGTCATCAAAATAGTATTTTGATCATGTTTTAAATCAGCAAAGTTCAAAAACACCTGCATTAAAATATACTAGCATGTTTATTGATGCATCATCAAATAATTTCTAATGAACATGGATTTGATCCAAAACATTCAGCAGGCCTACATACACACAACAGAACAAAGATACATATGAAACAGTGCTTTTTAGGTAGGTTTAAAAGTTTTCAGGTAGCTACAGAAATAAAGTAAACAAATGTAAAATAACACTGCATATTCTTTACTGTATAGATTATATACATATTAATCCTTTATTGTAACAGACTTTATTGTGATTAATCTTCTAATTAGTTTTTGTATACATTTTAATATTTTTAGTAAGTTTAAATATGTATCTCCTTTATTATGGCGGGACTCTTATTTTGACGGGTGTTCTAGTCTATGGAGATATACGGGTGAGAGAGCATACAGTTTTGCAAATTTTGCAGATTTAAAGTTTGCCAGTTTATTAAGCATCCCCTGAAAAAGCATGAGATCTGTATGTTTTTGTTTACTATTAGTTATAATAAGTGTTTTGTGTAATTCGCTGTGTGTTGATGATAATGCAACGGAGAGAGAGATTTTAATGTGCACCTCTTGTTTAGCTCTTATGGTGATTTTTTTTTGGAGTGAAAACTGATGCAAAAAACGTAATAAAACATCAGTAAAGTTTTAGTCATCATTCGGATGAGGTCCACTACACTTATTAAAGTTACAAAAGTTATTTAGTCAAGAATAGTGTGTGATCTTGTGTTATTTGATTAACATTAAAGCACAGACAGAAGCGCTGGGATTATGCAACAGTCATTATACAGCTCAGCGCCTTCACGCAGTTTGCAAGCGTTTGAAAGCAGGCGTATCTGTTGAGTGCGTGAACACAACAGCCAATCAGAGGTCTTTAAGAATCCGCTCAACAGCGCTCAAAATGCTAGGGAGAAATGCTGGTTTCATCACTTTTTTTAAATTTCAGTACAGACTTGGCACTGAAATCGGTACTTTTGACAACCCTACTTTAGACATCAATATAATAAAGTAAAATAATGGTGCGATGGGAATTACCATAATTACAACTTGCAAAAAACATGTTTTTGTCACTCCTATTTACTCATATTAGAAGTTCAGAATGAACAATTAATGATGAAAACAGCAGTGGCTTCAACATTTAAAGGTTGTTTGTGATTTATATATATATATATATATATATATATATATATATATATATATATATATATATATATATATATATAAATAAAGAAAAAGAAAGTTAGAGAAATGTTGACTTGACAACTAACTGAAATTAAATAAAATAAGTTTAAGTTACTAAAATTACTAAAAGTGACATAAAAATACATTTTAAAAAATAAAACAAACTAATAAAAACGAGAAAAGCTATGTAAGTTTGTTTCTGCCAGGGAATAAAAAAAAGGTAATTGCAACTTTTTCATCTCAAAATTCTGTCTTTTTTCTCAGAATTTTGTGTTTATGTCTTGCAATTCTAAACTGCAAGATATAAAGTCACAATTCTGAGAAAAAAAACACTGAATCAGAAGTTCTCTCAGATTTGTGAAATAAAAAGTAGCATTTTCTTTGTTTGTTTTTTTATTTATTGGCGGAAACAAGCTTCCATAAAAAAGTTCCACAAAACTGCTAAAACTTAACCTAAAATTAAAATGAAAACTGAAGATATAAAAAAGCTAATTCAAAATGTTCATTAATACTATAATGGTATATAAATAATTATAAAATGACACTGTTCAGTATTTTTCAAGAGTATCTAGAGGTGAATTCATGTATTGATGAAGTATTTTGCTGTCATCATCAATAAAGCCACATTAGTGTTTACATTTACGCATTTGGCAGACGCTTTTATCCAAAGCGACTTACATTGCATTATACTATACATTTTTTACTATCTGAGTATGTGCAATCCCTGGGATTGAACCCATGACCTTGGCATTGCTAGTGCCATGCTCTAACCACTGAGCTACAGGAAAACTCAGCTCCCAAACTCTGAATTTCCACTTCACAATTACTGTAATTCTGACAAAACATGAAAGGCAAGCAGCAGATCCTCATCCTGCAGAAATGTTCTTACTGTAGGTTTTTGAAATTCCCACTGGACTCATCAGATTTAAATCCATGTTCCGCTCACCTGGAACATTATCTAGTAGCTTCTGTTGCGCTCTCTCCTTGGTTTCTTTGCGTTCGCTCTCCGAACGGCTTTTGTTATGAGGTGCCAGCTTCCCGTTGGGCCAAAACGTGTCCCGGAATATATTAATGTAGTAAACCAACATCTGCTCACTGAAGATCCAGTTTACAGTGTCTCTGATTTGCCTGCAGAGGAAGAGACGGAAGGATAAACTCAGTGTGCTCATCCTGCAAGTTTCCATTACATCCATCCATTAATGCTTACTTGTTTATAGTCCGTCCAAACGTGACCTGAACTAGTGCAATTAGTGTCTTCCTCACCCACTTAAAACACTGCAGACAGAAAACACACGAGCGGTGTTAGAAAGCATCACACCTTCAATGATGATGACATGCTCTGACACAATGTGTCATGTCTGAAAATATCACTTACACATACATGTATATATTTAACAAAAAAAAAAAAAAAAATTTTATGTGTGTGTGTATATTATATATTATACATATATATATATATATATACACACACACACACATACATACACACACACGTATACATGTAAATATTTCTTAAATATATACATGCATGTGTATATGTATATATACACATAATAAGTACACACATATATACAGGTATGGAAAAAATTAAGAGACCACTTAACATTGATTTCTGAACTTGGAGTGGTCTCTTAATTTTTTCCATAGCTGTATATATATATATATATATATATATATATATATATATATATATATATATAATATGCAAACACAAACTTTTATTTTGGATGCGATTAATCATTTGACAGCACTCATTTTTAGTAATTTATTATGTGCTTTTGTCATTTTATTAGTTTTTTGTTTGTTTTTATTCATTTTCATTCATTTTAGTGCTTATTTCAGTTTATTGCCAATGTTCAGGTCAAATGAAGAAAACTCATATTCATGGCTCAAAAATTCATTTTAAATTCATCAGATTTTGTACTTGGAAACAATATATTTGAAATCATTTTGGGAAATAGTCAAAAGAAAGAAAAATCAAAAGCAAGTCCGTTTACAGAAGTCAAATATGCTTTACATTGAAATTAGAATTAATAAATGTTGGCATTATATTTATTATGAAGCAGTGAAGTAATTTTGTTTTAAAATGTTATTAATATTTACATGAAAACCATTAAAACATCATTAAAATAATGTTTAAAAAAAATACCACATATTTTAGCCTTTTTTAAGTCAAATTAGCAAAACTCAAATTAATTTTAAATTTTGCACCTTTTTTTTTTTTTTTTTTAAATTACAGAAACATTTTTTTTGTTTGTTTTTTCCTATTTCTATTTAGGTTTAATTTATTTTTTATTTAGTTCCAGTTATTCATTTTAGTGCTTATTTCAGTTTATTGCCAATGCAACATTTCTAATTTTCATTTACTTAAAGTTTTTCAACTAATGTTCATATTTTATTTTATTTCAAACAACAGAAATGTTTTTAGTCAGCGATCATAACCCTGCTCTTAACAACATAAACAACATCTGCCTTTAGAAACAGACAGTGAGAGAAACATCAGTCACACGGTCCTGCGGTCAAACGGTTTCACACCCACAGACGCGCGGTCACACTCGTTTCATCACCGTGGCGACAGCGAGTGTTTCAGTAGTGTGTTGTACTCACTGCCCCTGAGCTCAAAGATCTCTCCAATCAGCATGAAGCAGGGCTCCGCCAGAGCGTCCTTCCTCCCGTCCGTCTCATCGCCGTAATCTGAGAGATCACTGTCATCCTCGGCTTCATCCTGACACACACACACACACACACACACACACACAGTCTCAAATCTCTGATGCTCTGTGTGATCGTCATTTGGTGATTTGGTGGATGATCATGCTTATGTCACTCTTTTTAGTGTGTGTGTGTGTGTGTGTGTGTGTGTGTGTGTGAGTGTGTGTGTGCGCGTGTGTGTGTGTGTGTGTGTGTGTGTACCTCCTGGTGTGAGAAGAAGTCTCCCGGCAATCTCTCCAGGAAGGATGCGAGAGAGAAGGAGGATTTCTTCTGGATGTCGATGACCTTCAGGTACTCTGGTGACGGACTGAGAAACGCGTACAGCGCCTCGCTCTGACACATGCGCTCGTCTGTCAACACTTTCTACAGAGGAACCACACACACAAACTAAAACTTCATGAATCTAGAAATAATCTCTAAATCACAGGCTTGAATCAAATGAGGCCAGACACACACAAACATACTGCAAGAACACAGTCCTGTTCAAAGTAAATTGCATGCTGGGAAATGGAGTATGCAATGTGTTAATGAAGGACTTTGGGCACATACAAACTTGAAAGAGCTCTGATAAAGTGTTTGACAGACAGGAAAGTGTACGATTTGCTTTGCTTTGCTCTTAAAGGGTTAAATATTTGCCATAATCTATCCTCATCTCATTAAATTAGTGCTAAATGATGATCTATGTCTTAAAATAGGCAGAAGTTATTAAATATCCAATATCAGCTGATGTGATAAATGGAAAAAAGAGGCAATCAATAACAGATGCGTGCCAATATATTGTGACCCAAAAGGTCATTTTGATATTTTTGTGGGGCTTAATTTAGAAAATGTCAGGATGTGGTATAGATGCCCCAAAATTAAATAAATAAAAACTTAAATAAATAAATTTGTAGAGTTTAGAGTTAATATTTACACGAAAACCATAAAAGATCATAAACGTCATTAAAATAATGTTTAAAAATGCCACATATTTTAGAAAACTCAATTTTGCACCTGGTAAAAAAAATTGAAAACATTTTGGAAAACAATTTTGTGGCATGACAAAAAAATTAAATGGACAATAAAAAAAAAAAAAATCAAAAGCAAGTTGGTTACTATTTGTAGAGTTTATATAATAGTATATGTATTATTAAGCAGTGAAGCTTCATTTCTTTTAAAATGTTATTAATATTTACTGAAAACCATAAAATAGACCATTAAAGTCAATAAAGGGATAGTTCACCCAAAAATTATTTACTCACAATGGCACTCCTGATTTTGAAGTCCAAAAAAATGCATCCATCCATCATAAAAGTAATCCATACGATAATCCAACTCAAGCTCCTCTGATATTTCTCTTTAAAAATTATCGTTTTTGACTTCTAACGTCACAGTTACACTAGACTTTGAGCATGCAAACCTTCTTCGGACACTAACAGTCGTGATATGACGTCACGCTCTGCAGCATCTTTTTATAAACATGAATATAACAAAATACTAATACATTCAAAATGTAAAAATATACAATAAATACAAAAAATATTGTTCTTTTAATTCAGCCAAGGGGTCACGCCATGACGTATCGATCTTCTACTAGTCACACGTCTTCACATGATGCGAATTCGCAGGTCAGAGTTCACCATACTTTGGAACGCAGCAAAATGCAAAACTTTTCACATGAGCTTGCGTATCTTGTCTGATGCATTTGCATCCGTATGAATGGAAGTCAATGGAACGAAAAGTGCAGTGTGACCGCACCTTAATTCATGACCAGCGTTTTGTTTTGCTCCTCTGCACTTCATCGTGCGTTGGGTCAGAGGTCACTCTTCCGATGAAAATCGATGTGTAAGGCTGTCTGCTGGAAGCTAGTTATTTTAGTTTATAAAGATTTAAATTTTCTAACAAAAATCCATGGCTTTGCTTCAGAAGGCCTTATTATATTATAATGGATGGATGTGCTTTTTTGGTTTTTAAAATCAGGAGCCCCATTCACTCCCATTATAAAGCTCAGAAGAGCCAGGATATTATTTAATATATATCTCAGCTTGTGTTCGTCTGAAAGAAGATAGTCATATACACCTAGGATGTCTTGAGGGTGAGTAAATCATGGGATAATTTTAATTTTTGGGTGAACTATCCCTTTAAGTGTTTAAAAAATATCACAAATTTTGGTCTTTTTTATGAAAAGGCACATTTTGTTCAGGTCAAATGAAGAAAACTCATATTCATGGCTCAAAAATTCATTTGAAATTCATCAGATTTTTTTTTCAGAATATATTTTAAATCATTTTGAGAAATAGTCTTCTATGTAAGAGTTATTATGTGGTGATTAAAAAACAAAAAAATAATTGACAAAAGAAAAATCAAAAGCAAGTCTGTGACTGTTTACAGAAGTCAAATATGCTTTACATTAGAAATGAATATTGTTGTAATAATATATTTATATATTTTGTTTTAAAATGTTATTAATATTTACACGTAAACCATAAAAGATCATAAACGTCATTAAAATAATGTAAAAAAAAAATACCACATATTTTAGCCTTTTTAATGAAAAGGCACATTTTGTTCAAATTAAGAAAACACAAATTCATTTTAAATTTTGCATCTGGTAAAAAAAAATTAAAAACAATTTTGTGGGATGACAGAAAAAAATTAAATGGACAATAAAAAAAAAATCAAAAGCAAGTCAGTTACTATTTGCAGAACTATTTACAATCTCTCATGTTTGTTTGTTTTTAACTGCACATTCTTTAGAGTGTGACATCATAACTGAACTGTAGCCACACAGAACACATTCAGATGTATATAATGAGAATACAAGGCGAAAATTTCTCCTTTTGGACCCGACGGCACGTTTCAATAGTTGAATTGAACCCTATGGAGAGACTCTGAAATCAGTTTGAGAGACTGTTGAGCTCTTATATGAAGCTCTAGAGGAAACAACATTATGTTTCTAGACACAGAATTTCAGTCTACAGACATTTCTTTCATGCTAACAGTCAAAAGTCTGGCTACAACATGACTCACCTGTAAAAACGTGTTGAGTTGATTTTTGGATTTGTCAAGGAATTTTTGGTCGATGGATTTGAAGGGCAGTTTACTGAGTGAGGGAAGCTGGACTTTCTTGAGTGACGGAAAACACTGCAAAAGATAAAGAGCGGATCAGAAGCATCGGCCTGCGGTTTGTGTTCTGTCATGCATAATCTCTATCAGAACTAATAATGTACAACAACACCATGAGTCACTGCGTTGCCACGGCAACACGGCGAGGGCCGCCACAGATCAGTGGTCTTTTAGACGCCGTGCCAGCATGTGATATCACACGTTAGAGGTGTGGCAGCAGAAATATCAGCCGTACCTCCGTCAACTTCCTGTGCAAAGCCTGAAACTCTGTGAGCTTCCTGGTCACGGTCCAGCGGTTGTTCTTGCAGTCGTCGTCTTCAGAAAGGCTCACGGCTACGAAGTAACACGCCATCTGTTCTCCATTCTCCTCAGAGGCCTGCCAAATATACATATATACAAATAAAGATGCCAAAACAATGATATTTAACAATAAAACTATATGAAAGTTCATTATATGTATATATGATGTTTAATGGTTTTTCTAAATTATGCTTATTTTTTTTTAATTAAGCATATATATATATATATATATATATATATATATATATATATATATATATATATAATATATATGCGCAAATTTTTAATAATTTATTTTTAATAATTAATTTAATCTGATGAATTTTAGTCAAATACCATACATTTTAAAACTCCACATTTACATTTATTCATTTAGCAGACATTTGAGCAACAATTTTGGGGTAAAGCATTTCATTTGTTTGGATTGAATCTCCTGAAAAAACAACAACATGAAGCAACGGACTTAAAAACTGTGTGTCATTTTACAGCCAATTAACAGATAAATCGCTACTAAACGAATGACTCACTCTTGAGCAGAAATATGCAAATGGTGCACTGTTAATTATCAGAGCATTAAAACTATTGATGGGCTCTTCACAACCATCTGTTTACTTACACAGAACATCGACGGTTAATTAAAAAGACTGGAGAAGAAAAATGACAGATATGCTTCTTTTTAAAGGCCAGTGGAGTTTTAAACATGCCGATGATCAAAATAAAACAGATTTTTTATTTTTTAGTTTGTTCCTCAGATAGATCGATGGAATATCTTAAAAACAACCTGGAAAATTCCTCTAAGAGCATTGACACGGTTTATGACTGTGAGCTGCTTTGTGAAGTTAAACAGATGGAATGATTAAAGTGACTGTGTTTGATCTATCTACTGTGGACTGTGACAGTGTTTGTAACAGAGTCAAACACACAGGAAATTAATCATTGTTCCTTTAAGGAAAGAATGTTGAAACAGAGAATCAAGCAAATGATGTTACAATGTGTTGCTATAGCGATCACTTATCTCAGTGTAACAGCTGACAGTAACAGCGACGTTAGAATGTTACAGTGTTGCACTGTGTGATAAGAGAATGTTCCGGAAACAATGCTTTCTTTCATCTGTAAAGTGTCTCAATCGTGCTTCTGAAGTGAAACATCACTGATGTAATTCCTGTGGTTGGAGTGAACTGTGCATAAACTGTACTTTACTAAAAGTTGCATCACATCCCTTTCTGGTATGTTTGCATGCAGCATGTGAAAGTCACCAGGTTTTTCAGGATTACCAGATTTACCAGATTAACATGGTCATGATGACAGTGAAAAATTAGGTATAACTTTACATGGACAAGGTTAGTAAGTGTTTCTCCCAGTAATATTACAGTGCTAAATAAAACTCCTAAAATTGATGCTTTCTATTACAAAAAGTACAAAAATGAAAACAGGTCATTCAGACATCATTTATCAGTCTAGTTTCATCTACAGCAGTCTACAGTTTTAATGTGTGGTTTTCAAAGGAAGTTCACACCACTATTTCTGTCACGACTGGCTTGGCCGTTTATCTTCAGACCGCAGTGACTAAATTGAGTTTTTTACTACTGATAATTTGAAAAAAAAAAAAAAAAAAACCTGCTAGTGCTTATTATTTTGTCAGCTAGTGAAATACTGGTATGTATGTATGTCTGTATGTCTGTATGTCTATATGTCTGTATCTATCTATCTATCTATCTATTATATATATATATATATATATATATATATATATATATATATATATATATATATATATATATATATATATATATACACACACACACACACATACATACATACTAACTTAAAGATAGTATATTTTTATTAATTGTTTAATGGCATCTTTATATGAATGAAGGCCAGATTCACTGATACTAATACTGTACTGATGTCTCTATGAAATTGATTTTTTTAAAACATTAACTGTAGAAATTCAACATTACAGTATAACTGAAAGCTATCAATTTCAACATTTATTAGCCTTTAAATTTAAGTGAACTTAAAACAATCTTCATATAAACCCATTATAATGAATGTCATATTTACCTGTGTCCTTCCTACCTGTACAGAATATACAGAAATTGAATAAAGTTATCAAACACTTTACAGTCTTCACTGCATAAATTATTAATGAAATATAGATTAATGCTTAATAAAGCTACGATTTTGTGTTATCTTTGATGAACATTAATGACAGACTTCATCACAGCAACTGGTTTATTAGGCTGCTGTCACTTTAAGAGCTGCCGCTGCCGAACATGACGCTCATCTCATTTCCTCACAACTCTTTAAGTTCATTTAAGATGTTATTTAACTCATTTAAGACTGCTCTTCTGAGGATACTCGACAAAACGGGCATTTTGGCATAATTCTGTGTATTTTTCATAGTTTTCAGTCACGTGACTGTCGCAGAGCCCCGGAGGGCAAAACAGCCATGTAACTGCAGCACAAGCCTGTCAATTTTCCATCTTAAAAACAAAAATATGTGAACAAGATGCAAGATTTGGGCACTTGTGATCCATATACAGCACCTGCAGTGATTTCAATTACTAAAAACAACAGGACGATTTTTTAAAAAGCTAACGTGAAAAACACTAGGGTGGTTATTTGCTCCAATAAAGATTAAATTAAGCAAAGTTTTGTTGATCTGGGTTTTATTTTAAATCGAGTTGTGAATTTTAAACACAGATTAACTACGCAGAAAGACGGCTAGAAATAAAGGGCTGATCAAGCAGTGAACCGACGCCAGGCTAAAGAATCCTTAATGCAACCCACCCTTAAAGTGCCTTAATGTACTAAAACAGTGATATTAAAAGATCAAATTCAGTTGAACCCTTTTTGATGATGCATACTATATACAGGCGAGCAGATGAGCCCAGAATATGAACGCAACGTGTTTTCTTTATTATGGTTTTCGATGGAAAAAACTTTTAACAAGAAACCTCATGTTGCATTAATATTCTGTGTTCGTTTGTTTGCCTGTACAAAATATGCATAATAAGGTGTATATTGAATTTGGTCTTTTAATATCACTGTCTTACTTCGTGTTAGATCTTACTACAAACCTCATGGCGTGACGTCACTTGAAAACTATCAATTGTTTGTTCAAGTGCCAAAGAGTGTGTCGCTTGAATGGTTTAAATCTAATTTCTGTGTGCTACTCTCCATTACGCCACAGACACTGTTGATAGATCTAAACCCGTTTCGAACCCAGAACAGTGTTCAGGACGGACCTCTGCGGTGTTGACGACGGCTCTCCAGGTGCCCAGGTTCTCACACCAGCAGTCCGTCCGTGAGATGTGCAGCTGGAGGTCGCTGTGCTCCTTCTCCATGGTGCAGATTTCCTCCTTCAGTAGTGACACGATCTACAAGAAAGACATTTTGATGAGTGGCAGTGCATCAGAAGCCCGTCGCAGGTCTCTGACCCTGACTGAAGCTTCATCTGACAGCAGACAGAAGCCACAGCTCTGGAGGAGAAGGGAAGCGCTGACCCTGAGCTCTCAACACGGTGAGAAATCATTCCTGTCTCATCTAATGCATTGAATCAAACCACAATACAGGCTGGATAAACTCCAGTAATCCATACCAGCACCAGGGACAAAATACATAAATGCTGCTTGAAGTTATCGTTTCTTTATTTTAGTGCAAAATCAAACTCCCAAAATGATTGCATTCTATTACAAAAAGTAAAATGGAAAGCATGTCATCAGTCCAGTTTTATCTACACCAGTCTACAGTTTTAATACGTGGTTTTCAAGGGAAATTCACACCAATATTTTTGTCACGAATGGCTTGGCCGTTTATATTCAGACCGCAGCTGGTTTGACCACAGTGACGGAGTCATTACTACTGATAATGGGGGAAAACAGTACTGTTATTTTTATTTTTGCAGTCATCTTGCTAGCAAAATACTTTTGCTCTTGCTTCTGCTTTTTTTCCTGCTACCTTGTTTTAAAACAAGAATAATTAATTATGAAATACTGCAAAATAAACTGAAATAAGAATATTATTCTGTATAACATAACTCATTTATTTAGCAAACTTAAGGTACTTTAACTCAAAATTAGGATGAGATATGAAAAATAGCGTGCTATTAATTTGTATATGACACAAATGTTCAACTAAAATTAAGAATTATTCTTCTTAAATTGATGAAAAGCAACGGTAAAGACATTTATAATGTTACAGATGATTTATATTTCTAATAAATGCTGTTCTTTTGAACTTTCTGTTCATCAAAGAATCCTGAAAAATAAAGTGTATGACAGTTTCCACAAAAATAGGAACTGTTTTCAACATTGATAATAATCAGAAATGTTTCTTGAGCAGCAAATCATGATATCAGAATGATTTCTGAAGGATCATGTGACACTGAAGACTGGAGTAATGATGCTGAAAATTCAGCTTTGATCACAGGAATAAATTACACTTTACTGTATATTCACATAGAAAACAGCTGTTTTACATTATAATAATATTTCACTGTTTTTACTGTAATTTTGATCAAATAAAAGCAGCCTTGCTGAGCAGAAGAGACATTTCACCGACCACAAACTCTAGCATATATTAAGGCTGCGCAAATAAACATGTTGATTACCACGCTCCACTTGATCACATGGATGCATTGGCCAATCACAGACAAGTAAAGAGTCTGATGCACAATAAATTAGTCTGAATGTATCGTTTAATTTTTGTTTCAAATAAAAGTTAAGTATTTCACATTATACACACCTTTTTATCAGGTCGTGGTGCGTTTAGGATGGAGCCCAGGGCTTGGCGTTTGTACTCCAGCCTCTCGTACAGCTGATGTAGTTTGGTGACGGCGTAACTAGCCTGTTCGTTGATGCCTTTGCTGCCTTCATCCAGCGCCACGTCCCCTCCTTCCATCACATGACACTAAACACGCAGAAATACAGAAGAAGAATCTTGATGTTGTTTTTGTGCTCTACTAGAACAGGTTTTCCTGCTTGAATGTTGATTATTTTCCTCATATTCTCCATTGTTCAGCTCCTCTCTTCCCAGTCTGTCAGTAACGCTCTGTTTAGTTCCTGTCTCTATGAAGCCCCTCCTTCTGAAAAGCACAATGTGCTCTGATTGGTCGGCTGGACCAGTGTGTTGTGATTGGTCATTTGGGAAATGTCCCGCCCCTTACCATAACCGCTAGTTTCAACACACTACTAACTAACTCAACCAGGCCCCGCCCCTTTATTCTGCATATGAATTATTTAAATGAGGAATATTGTGACATGTTCGTTCCCGTTTCAGGAGTTCAGAAACACTGACACTGATATAGAGAAGAACTCCTGCTGGAGGGACTTTTTCATGCTCAAACAGCAACATTACACACTAAAGAAAGTATAATAGTTCATCTTTTAACTCACGGTGTCGTCTTTCTCCTCACTGCTGGACTGAGAGCTGCTCCTTTGCTCCTCTCGTTTAATGAGCCGCTCGTACAGGTCGCTCACCAGGAATGATGGGTAATAGCGCTCCTTCATGGTCTCGTACACGTCTCCCTGGATCCTGTGGAACACGTCTGTACCCTTGTTCCCCACCAGCGTCTGCTGGATCTCTTTGTAAAGAGCCTTCTCCACCGGGATCTCCCTGCTCTCCACAAAGAAGTTCTGGTAGATTTCTCCCACCAGCTGTGGCACTTCATTCTGCAGAGGAGACAATATGAGACATCTAATAGACACTGTTTTATCTTGTTCTTTAAAAGGTATTATATATATATATATATATATATATATTATATATATAATTTTGCATTAAAATATATAAAAAATATTTTATATTTTGACTTTTAATATATTATATATATTATATATATATATAATTTTTTTGTCATTTCTATTAATTTTAATGATGATTATCAGTTTAATATTTGCCATACAAAAAAATAAATAAATAAATAAAACAAAACAAATAATTGTGTATATATAGCAATATATAGCAAATAATTATTATTATAATTCATTATTTTTATTTATTAATTTTGTGCAAAATGTATATATATTGAGTATGGATATTTTAATATTTAGGTTTTTTTTGTCATTTCTATAATTTTTCCTGATAATTTTCAGAATATATTAATATTATTAATAATTTTACACTATAAAAAAACAGTAATAATAAATAATATTAAAAGAAAATAATAAAATAAATAACCACTCATTCATGAATTAATGGCAGTACAGCAAAAACTACACTGGTATAAATATATTACAATAAAAATAAGTTATTTTTTTGTTTTTTTTAATTACTGTAACAAGATTTTTCACATTATGGTAATTTAAACTGTGGAGAAAATGTGATTACATAGGTTTAATTTTCAACAAACAGAATATAATTTAGATTTTTTTAATTAAATATGACCCTGATACGTTCTTGGCAGGTTTTGTTGGTTTATCTCTTGAAGGTTCATGAAGATTTATAGCAGCAAAGCTACACTGTGAAGAGTTTTGGTCTTCAGCGTTCTGCATTTCAGTGACAGATTAATGTTCAGAACTGACTAACATTAAAACATATGGCTAATCTAAATCGTTTGCATTGGTTTCATGCTGAACAGATGCTAACGGTTAACAAGACATGACAACAACAATAAACAGATTATTACAAATCTGCTGTTGCACAGAAATAAACCAAACGTGCCTCAGTGATTTATCAGCTGACAACATTCTGCAGCACTAAACAGCCTGGTTTTTATTCTACATACAATATATAATATTCCAGACTCACAGAATAGATGACCTCTTAAGTTTTCCAGGACACACAGAACGATGAAAAAAGACATTTCACTCAGCTCTGACACTCACAGCTAAATGGCAGTGCCGGTAATTGCTAATTTAACACAGCTGGACATAATGGGCCAAAACGATTATACATTTATCTGAGTCACACGCTGATGTGTTGTTGCGGTTCTCAGCCGTGTGCATTTCTGTGGTCCAACGTTAAAAGTGCCAGCTAAGTGACCAATTAGGAAATGAACAATTGTGCCCGTACTGTAGACTGGCATGAGCGACAGGAAAATCACTTTTCAGATATGGCAAAAGGCCTATTCGGACGGTAATTGTTTCTCATGGGTACGTGAGGTGATTAACAGGGCCTAGTCGGTGATTTTATTGCCGTCCGATTCCAGAATGTCAGTGTTTTTCTCCTTCCACCCGTGAAAAAAATTCTGTTTTTTGACAAACACCAAGGTCATGTGGCAATTTCTGTCCCAATCCACAGTTTACAAGAAGGAATCGATGTTGCGTGAAGTAGTAATGTGCATGCATTTTAAATATTCATTTATATTAGTGTTGTGACGATATGCAAATGTGACGATACCAGCATTTACTCATAGGATGTTGAGCGACGTTGATTCTTAAACACCTCTGATTGGCCGTTGTGTTCATACGCTCAAAAGATACGCCTGCTTTCAAACGCTCCCGTGTGTATCTGTGTAAGCACTCGGTGAAGAGCATCAATGATTTCTATTTACAACGTTTTTGAAGCGTTGATCATTGTAGCCAATCACAGACATATCTGATGAGCGCATGAACAACAGCCAATCAGAGGTGTTTAAGTATCTGCTCATCAGCACTCAAAATGCTAGGGGAAATGCTGGTATCGTCACATTTTTAAAATTTCAGTACCGACTTGACAACACTAATTTATATAAATATTAAAAATTAATATCACTTTTAATACTGAAATGCTGCAAAAAAAAGTGCAAAATCACGTAAACTTCTGAAATGGGCCATTATTATGGTATGCAATAATTTTTTAAAATTATTTATTATATACATTTATATAAATTAGAGCTTGCAGAACTAATCATTTTACTAGTCAGGTCAAATGTAAATAAGAGTTTGCATTAACTTTTTTCTGCTAATTTCCACATTTTTAAAAATCAATGTGAGCTAAAATGGAAAAAAAAAAAAACAATTTAATGTGTCAATTTTTCTATTTTAAATAGGATATTTAAATAATCAAATAAGAGATGGGATATTATTTTCCTACTATTAAATTAACGTAACCATGAAATCAAACTTGTCTTTTTTTCTTTCTTTTTTTTGGAATATTGCAGTATTTAATATAAATGACTTATTCATGCACATCATTATTTTCATAATGTCATCTCGAACATCTCTTCTCTGATGATGAGGGCGGGGCAACCTGTCACTCACACGAGATCCGCCAATAGCAAACCACAACCATCCAATCAATTCCCCACAGACAAAATCAAGCCCCGCCCTACATTTGTTCTTGTTTGAGAAGCCGTCAGAAAAGATGATTGCGACTTGCATTTTGTGCCAAACTTAAAATATTAAATTTATTAATTTTCTTTACAGCTGACAATCATGTGACTGATCAGCACGTTGCCAGGTTTGTAGGATCACAGAACTAGTTCCTGAATAAATCACCATCCAAACGCATGAGTTTCATCACCGATGTGCCATGCAAATGAAATGTTACAGACGTCCCAATGAGAAAAAATTACCGTCCGAACAGGACTAACGACAGCGGCTCTTTCACTCATAATCTGAGGGATCTTCAGCCCGAGGCTTGATGTTGTGCTGAAGTGTGTGTCTGACCTTGTTGGCGCTCTTGAGCATCTCCACCAGCTCCCAAAAGCTAATCAGAGCCCTCTTTTCCACGCGCTCCATGTAGACACGGAAATGCTCCCGGTACACTGAGTTTGACATGATCTCCTCAAACTGAAGTATCTGTGAGAGGACGAGAAACAAATCAAGCATTATTAAAAACACTTGAGCTCACTAGAAAACATTACACTGCTTTCATCTCCAGAAGGCTGTTATTTATCCAGAAACACTTGTGTTTCTTCTGGGGCATTTCAGATGTTTTCCCTAAGAGCCACTGCTTTCTCTCTGAACCTTAAGAATGTTTATTCCTAATCATGGCAACTGTAGGATGAAGGAAATAAATCAATCAGTTTTGTGTGATTCGGATCTGTACCCGTTGGCTCTGAGGACCGTCCCCCTTCATCCTGGGCTCCGTCCTCCTGCTGCTCATAGTTGGGACCCCCGAGGAGCCGGATCCGCTTCTCACACTGCTTCTTTGCCACTGTGAGCTGGTTAATGTAACGCTTCATGTTTCTGGCACGTAACAGGTCAGCCTTCAGCGCGGCCGCCTCTTTCCCTTTACTGTCTGCAGAGAGAGAGAGAGAGAGAGGATTCAGACACGCAATCTCACGGGAATCAACTGTAGAAACCATCTGAGAGAAACCGGCTCTGATAACTCGAGCAGATATGATTGAAAAGCACCAGAACCAGTTTCATTTCCTTCTGCTTCATGTCACTTACACACAGAGATCGACACAGATATCAAGACATAAACATTGATGAACTTGTTCACACTGCTCGTTTTGATTGAGATCGATGCCTGAACAAATCTAAAACTCGTTCCTGATTTCAGAAGTTGCAAACTTCCACTGAAAATAAAATCAATCAATCAATCAAAATGTAAAGCGGAATAGTTTTGTTTACATAGTCAAACCAAAATGTATTCAGACACCTTGAACGTTTCATTCATTAATACAGTTTATTCACTATAGTTTAAAAAAATGGTAATAAAATATGACAAGATCTCAGAGTTAAACTGTGTCAGAAAAAATAATCTTAATTATGTCAGATAACACTTAAGCAAAACATGGTCAGGTCAAAGTGTCTGAATAATTTTTGGTTACAAATCTTTATCAATTTTACTGGTTGTCCTCTGAATGAAGAATTTTTGGGTATAATATGTCACAGTTTACTTGATTTTGCTATCCTCACTTACATAAATGAACTATAGTGTCCTGCATACACTAGTAAAAATATATCCAAAATATCAAAACTGTCTGAATAATTTTTGGTTTGACTATATATGAGAAACTAGGAAGGTCACTTAAAAAAAGAAGCAATTAATTCAAATGTGCTAAAATAATGTTTTAATGAATAAATTAACATTTAAACATTCAAAAAACTAGAATTAAAATTAGGGGTAAACATTCAAAAACTCTAAAACTGCTTAATTTAGGCAAAATCAGTTTTTATTATCAATTTAATTATTAATATTTTAATTTTTTTTATATTTTATTATATTAAAATAAAAAATATCATCATTTTTTTTATTAATTTAATGGTAAAAAGACCCACACTAGAAAAATGAAGAGAAAGAAAACATAAAAGTGAATAAGAAAAAAAATGTTTTTTTAATTATAGGAAAAAATAAGCATTCAAAAACTTTAAATTTGCTTCATTTAGGCAAAATGTACGGAAGAGGATTAGGGCCAAGCAATAATAAAAAAATAAAACCATCTCGAGATTAAAGTTGTTACATTTCGAGAAAAAAGTCGAGATAAAATGTTGAGAATAAACTCATTAAATTACGAGAAAAAACTCGTTAAATTTCAAGAAAAAAGTCGAGATAATATGTTGAGAATAAAGTCATTAAATTAACGAATTTATTCTCGTAATTTAACAAATTTGTTTTCGTAATTTAACGACCTTTTTCTTGTAATTTAATGAGTTTATTCTCAACATTTTATCTCGACTTTTTTCTCGAAATTTAACGAGTTTGTTCTCGACTTTTTCTCGTAATTTAACGACATTTTATCTCGACTTTTTCGTAATTAATTATTCTTTTTATCTCGACTTTTTCTCAAATTTAACGAGTTTTTTTCTCGTAATTTAATGAGTTTATTCTCAACATTTTATTTCGACTTTTTTTTCGAAATTTAACGCGGTTTTTTCTCGTAATTTAACGAGTTTATTCTCAACATTTTATTTCGACTTTTTTCTCGAAATTTAACGAGTTTTTTTTCTCGTAATTTAATGACTTTATTCTCAACATTTTATCTCGACTTTTTTCTGGAAATTTAACGAGTTTTTTTCTCATAATTTAACGAGTTTATTCTCAACATTTTATTTTGACTTTTTTCTCGAAATTAAACAAGCTTTTTTCTCGTAATTTAACAACTTTAATCTCGAGATGGTTTTTTTTTTATTATTGCTTGGCCCTAATCCTCTTCCGTAAAAATGGGCCTAGAATTTTAATGGCAAAAAAATGCAAAAAAGGCTCACACTAGAAAAATGGAGAAGAGAAAGAAAACTAAATGTGAGAAAATGTAATTTTGTAAGTTTAATAAAAAATTAAAACAAACAAATAAATAAAACCATTCCTTAGTAAACATGACAGAACATTCCATACAATTTTAGGGAGAAAAAAAATCATCCTTCATTTTTTTATTATTAATTTTAATGGCAACAAAACAAAAAAATAATATTCATTTAATGTTTATTGCTAAAATAAATAATGAAAATTACTCAAATGAGTATTTCAAACTATTCTGATGTTTCCCAAATTGTGAAAACAGGGTTGCAAAACTTGCAAAAAAAATGCTTTCCTTCATCCAATTCCCAATCAAATTAAAAACATAATTGGACATTCATGCAAACGCTGCACTTTCCACTGCTTTTAAAGACAAACAATACACTATATTAGCCACATTTATTAGACAGTTTTACAATAATGAAGTAATATAGTGCTAACAATAAAGTACAATACAAGTGCCGCCACAAAATAATTACCCAGTACATTAGAAATGGGGTACTTGACCTCAGACTGCAATTATGAATGAACTCTGATTTGGACGCACTCAAACTTGGGCATTTTGAACAGTTTTTCTGAGTAGAGTTGAATCAACACAATGTGTAACATGAAAGATTAAAAAATTAAGTAAGATAAAATTAAGATAAGACATTAATAAACGTGTCCTCAAACTCAATTAGTCAAGGGTGAACTCCGACCCCACACTAGACATAAGATGTTGAGTTTCCGTGGCCTTCTGTGATGTTTGAATGGAAAGAGCCACCTGTGGAATGAGTCTGTAAATATGAGCAATCACGCTAACAGTGTCCGTCTCCGCAGGCTCCGTCTGCCGCTGGAAACCAGGGAGGAGAGGAGAGACTTTCACAGACGCGTCCCCTGCTCGCCCTCCTCTAACAGCCGGTGTCATTGTGCTGGACCAGCGGGGAGATTTATAGATTCGCCCATTACAGGGCAGCAGGAGACGGAAAGCATGACGACAGATAAACCGACTCTCCGCAAGCACTGAAATAACAAATGCTCCCCACCGCGTGAATAAAATGAGCTTTAATTAATCCAGCACTCAAACGAAGGCATGATTAATGAACTTAATTTCTAATCAAAGATGTATAGCAGTAATCTTGCTCGTTTGGTCAAAGAAAACCTCGACGATTATATCCAGATAGGGTTTATGCTGTATTTGTGAAGCTGAGGACATTTTTATCCATCTAAACTCTTGTTCTGATTGGCTGTTTCATGTGGCCATTGAGAATAAAAATCCTGGTGGTTTAAAAGGCATTTTCTATGAACAGCATATATATATATATATATATGTATATATATAATATATATATATATATATATATATATATATATATATATATATATATACACACAAACAGTAAAAAGTTTGGAAACATTACTATTTTCTCATTACTATTTACTATTATCGTCATATTAGAATGATTTCTGAAGGATCATGTGACACTGACGACTGGAGTAATGATTGGAGGTTTCAGCTTTGATCACTGGATATAAATTATATTTAAAAAATAGAAAACCATAATTTTAAATTGTAATAATATTTCACAATATTTTTATTTTTTCTGGATTTATTATGAAATAAATGCCGCCTTAATGAGCATAAGAGACTTCATTCAAAAACATTAAAAATAGTAATGTTTCCAAACTTTTGACTGGTAGAGTATACATTATATATTTATATATTATATATATATATATATATATAAATATATTAAAAAAAATTAATTATATAAATAAAAATTAAAAAAGAAAACAAACAAATAAAAATAATTCCTTCCTAAACACAATTGAATATTATATAAAATTATAAGAAAAAAAAATCTAATAAAAATGTAAAATAAAACAAATAAAATAAAAATAAAACTTTCTTAAGAAAACACAACTGAATATTCCAAAAAAAGTAATAAAAAATAAATGAAAAAATAAAACCAAAAACTAAATAAATAAACAAACATATAAATAAACAAACAAAACTTTTTCCTTAGTAAACAATGAACCATTCCATAAAACTGAAAAAATAAATACAAAATTTAAAAAAAAATCAAATAAAGAAAAAATGAAAAGATAAAGAGAAAAGAAAAGAAAAAATAACACAAATCAATCAATCAATCAAATTTATGGGAAATATAAGTTTATCAATACCTCAAAAAACTAACATTTAGTGGCAAACTACCTCACACCTAAAGAGACTAAATCAACAATTCGGTTGCCCATTTTTTCAAATAAATAAAGCGATCCATTTTAAAATATTTAATTTGATCTCTTGAGGCGGACAAACAAACTTTCAAAAGTTTAAGCACCACCTTTCTCTGACCTTTTACTAAAATCAGACCCTTAAATTGACTTTTTATACACTTTTTATATAAAGTGGCAGAATGAATCATTCAGAAGAAAACAGTAATTTTTCAATCGCTGCTGCTTCCTGAAAACACCTCACATTCCTCCCAGTAGTCCACGAAATACCACAACACATTTAAAGTGACCAGAGAGTATAATTTCTGTAGGTATCAGCTGATGTGTTTTATGTGCTGCACAGTAAATGTCATCGCTGGCTACGACAGTCCTCTGTCTGGAACCAGAGCGACGAGAGACTCGCACCAGCTTCAACACAATTACCCTTCTGCCAATCACAGAGCGGCTCACGGCGAGACACAGCCAGAGACAGAAGCTTCATAACAGCTCATCAAAGACCAGAGCAAATACAGCGGTTCACAGCGTGGGTTGTCGTGCCATTGTTATTACATCTTTAATTTGACTGACGGCATATTTTTTCTCTTAGATGGTCCATCATGAAGCATTAGAAAACAGAGCACACTAATCTAGCTTCATTAAAAGTTCATCATTAAAAAAAATAAAACAAAGCAATGACCCAGAGTTTGCATCCCTAAATAAGGAGTGCTAAGATTGGTCGATGTGTTTGAAGGTCATCTTACCTTTCTGTCTCTTCAGCTGTGGAATACTGCTGATTGTGGTCGCCTGAATGATCTCCACAACTATCTGATACCTGCAGGAAGATAAAATGAGAGCAAAATGATTAGAGAACCCTTCTTTAATGTGTAATGTTGCTGTTTGAGCATGAAAAAGTCTTCTTCTCTATATCAGTGTCAGTGTTTCTGAACTCCTGAAACGCCTCCATTGTAGTCTTGAGTTTTCTTCACAATATTCCTCATTTAAATAATTCATATGCAGAATAAAGGGGCGGGGCCTGGTTGAGTTAGTCAGTAGTGTGTTGAAACTGGAGGTTATGGTAAGGGGCGGGACATTTCCCAAATGACCAATCACAACACACTGCTCCAGTCGACCAATCAGAGCACATGGAGGGAGGGGCTTCATAGAGACAGGAACTAAACAGAGCGTTACTGACAGACTGGGAAGAGAGGAGCTGCAACAATGGAGAATATGAGGAGAATAATCAACATTCAAGTGGCTTTTAGCATGTTGCCATGTGGTTGCTAGGGTCTCCTGGGTGTTTTTCTCAAATTCAAAAAAACGTGAGCAATAGTACAAAGTTGACTGGTAAAACTGGTGAAATAAAACTAGTAAAACAGGAATTTGTTGTTTTGACTTTCACGTGATGCCACCATAAAACAACGCCATAAACAATTCTGTATGATTATATTCATGCATATTTAGCTTTTTGTGAAATTACTTGCATTTATCAATTGTTATCATTAACTAAAACTAATAAAAATTGTTTTTGGACATTGAAATAAAGCTGAAATAACATAATATATAAATATTAGGACTGTCAACATTATCGTATGTGATTAATTCAAAACTCTTAATAAATTCTTAATCACACATCTCATGTTAATCTTGAGTACATATAGAGTAACAATGCATCCTTCATATCTCCAAAAAGTCTTTAGTTTTATCATATTTATAAAAGATAGATGAGTCTTTCCGAAAAAGCAGAGATCTTGGAGGCGTGTCTGCCGTCAGTGCTGTGGGCGGAGCTAAAGAGTCACGAGCGCACGCAGCTTCTGTCTAGAGATCGCATGCTAGCTGTGACATCATTATAAATAAAAAGGGAACAAAAATGTTCGTGTTGTTTACATTATATGCACCGATTGCCAACAACACAGACATCTGATGCAGCTTTACTCACCGCCCGCAATCTGCAAATCCAGCGCCAAACTGAGACTTACAAAGTATTCATCACCGAAATCCCGGGAACAAACAAACATACGTGTGCAGCTCCGTTGCTGCCCCGGAAAAACAAACTTCATCCTCTGTTCACTTAATGATGGATTCTTTGGGAAGCTGAAAAAGGTAATCTTTCCCTCACAACCAAAAACACACTCCTTTGCTGACAGGAGCTGTGTCTCATTTCGGAGGTCGCATTTGAAGGCTGCATACTTCATCAAGGATGTCATATTTAAGAAAATAAACCGATAAATAAATAAAATTGACTGATATTTATGTGAGGTGTAAAATACTGTCATTTCTTTTATGTTGCAATCGAACGGTTAATTTTCTTAAATGAGACTGCCTCGATGATGTATGCAGCCTTCAAAGGGTGCAGCCCCTGAATTGGGACACAGCCATTGTTGAAAAATCTCTCGGCTTCCGTATCCCGAACAAAGTGCGTTGATGGGCGTGCCCTTGCTCTTGCTCTGGGTGATGTAATATTTGCAACTTACTCCCTTACTTACATGAATGTGTCTTAATTACAGTTGGGAATCTCTGGAATTTTGAATCTCGATTTGGAAAAGTGTCAATTATCATTTATTTGCATGAATGCATTTAACAGATGCAAAAGAGATAAATTAAAGGTGCCCTAGATTGTTTTTTTACAAGATGTAATATAAGTCCTAGGTGTCCCCTGAATGTGTCTGTGAAGTTTCAGCTCAAAATACCCCATAGATTTTTTTTAATTAATTTTTTTAACTGCCTATTTTGGGGCATCATTAACTATGCACTGATTTTTTCAGCACGGCCCCTTTAAGAGATGCGCTTCCTCTGCCACACGAGCTCTCAACTATATATACATCGCATAAACACAGTTCACACAGCTAATATAACCCTCAAATGGATCTTACAAGATGTTCGTCATGCATGCTGCATGCATGCTTCGAATTATGTGAGTAAAGTATTTATTTAGATGGTTATTTGTTTTGTGTGAGGCTATGCTCTGTGGCTAACGGGCTAAAGCTAACATTACACACTGTTGGAGAGATTTATAAAGAATGAAGTTGTGTTTATGCATTATACAGACTGCAAGTGTTTAAAAATGAAATAGCAACGACTCTCGTCTCCGTGAATACAGTAAGAAACGATGGTAACTTTAACCACATTTAACAGTATATTAGCAACATGCTAATGAAACATTTAGAAAGACAATTTACAAATATCACTAAAAAATCATGATATCATGGATCATGTCAGTTATTATACTCCATCTGCCATTTTCGCTGTTGTTCTTGCTTGCTTACCTTGTCTGTGCACAGATCCAGCCGTTAATACTGCCTTTCCTTGTCTAATGCGTCGAATGGGCTGCATTATGCAAATATTGGGGTCATACATATAATGATCCCGACTGTTACGTAACAGTCGGTGTTATGTTGAGATCCGAGTGTTTTCGGAAGTCTTTAAACAAATGAGATTTACATAAGAAGGAGGGAAACAATGGGGTTTGAAACTCAATGTAGTCTTTTCCATGTACTGAACTCTTGTTATTCAACTATGCCGAGGAAAATTCAAATTCTGATTCTAGGGCACCTTTAAACAATCATGGTCGAAGCAAACTGACAGCTCAAATTAGTTTGTACGTATTTTGTGTTGTGATAAAAGATGAATAAATCTTGACGGAAAATACCGCTCATTTACCTGGTTTATGTGATGTTAGATTTACAGACAAAACTAAATGTCCCATCAATCTCACTAACAGCATGACAATCATAAAATACACATACAAAACATCAAATACAAACCCAATGCAGGTCATTTGCTCTTTATTTAGATAAAAAAGTTGTGATTTAGATGTGAAAGAGAGAAAAAACAGATCTCCGGCATGGTCAGAAACCTTTGTGTTTAACTGCGTCACCTAGCAACAATCTCGTTACCTGACCTCAGGTTTTCTTCCTGGAGTGAAATGAGACGGTCGAATTATAGATGCTGAATTTCCTCGACACAATGAACATCCTTTTGCTGCTCTCTCTGCCTTTCAGTTTTCAAACAAAGACTGCACACGTGTAAAAGAACCCATTTACAAAAACACCCTCATTGGCTGATAAGATGTTCAATTTTAGACTTTTTACGTGTCAATGCAACTGAAAAAAAAAAGAACCCAAGCAGCTTATAGTCGACTCAGGTCAACTGTAGAGTTGACCGACTACCAGCTTCTGGGAGTTTTTAAAGGTGACAGTACAGATATCATCTGTATTAATAATTATGGGTGGGTGGAGTGAAATCGATTCACATATGAATCACGATCCTATCTTCTACCGATTCACAAATTTCAAAAATTGATTTTCTAAAGTGCTACTTCTTAATGTAAAGTTACTGACGTTACAGTGTTATTAATCAAAATAAGCCGTGAAAAAGACTCAATGCAGTGCGGACACAGATGCATGTGATCCCGAATTCAGTTCTCTTTCATAGCTCATTGTGCTTGCATGGTCAAATACACACACCATTATATCAAAATGCACATCGTGTGGAGTATTCATGTAAACACAGTCGAAAATCGGATGTGTAACAGTATATTAGATCCGTGCATTTATTCTTAAAGGGACAGCAGCCTCATAAACGGTTGCCTCGGGTTCGCTCATTGTTCTTAAATTTTCTGGTATTTGTTTTTTTTTTAAAAAACCTACTTTTGCGAATTAGTCCTAGGTTTTTGACCCGCTCGGAAACAAACCAGTGCAGCGAGATTCTCTGGAGTCTGACTGTCAATAATTATCAAAAAAAATTAAATTTCGATTCACGGTCTCTAAGGGCCGCCAAAATGTTCGAAGTGGGTGGAGTCACTTTTACTAAAATGTCTGTAACTCGTGACGGAATGAGATGTTTTCACCAAACTCAGCACACCTATATGTAAGAGCTCATTCAGTGGTCACATGAAAAAGGACGCAGCAACTGGCCACTTGGTGGCGCTATAACAGAAAAAAAACGTGAAAATGGCTATAACTACTTCACCATTAGTCCGATTGACTTGAAAATTGGCATACAGCGCCTTTGTCCAAGGTGCTATAAGGACATTGACGTATCTCAAAAAAACATGTCCGCCATCGGCCTATGAAGTCTGAGCAGCTATTAATGGAGGCTGATCATACCACATGGTAGAACTCCTCATTCTGAGCAACTTTGCCTCTAGGACCGCTGCTGTCCATCGAATTGTTTGTTAAATATTGGAGATTATTTTAAAAAACAACTTTGGCGAACTAGTCCTAGGTTTTTGGCTCATCCTCGATAACCCTTTTTTGCTTTATAAACCATAAATTTCTTATGTTAAATTGCCTTTATTGGCTATAAATGGTCTTTTCCATCTATGATCGAGATGGTTACAGCTTTGCCAAATAAAACATTATACGTTTTTACACATGTGCTTAAAGGCCTTAAAGTGCTTGAACCCAGATAATTGCTACTCGCAGCTATATTTTTTACTAAATTGAGAAGAAAAACAATGTCAAGGTTCACATTTCAGAGGCATTTTTATCAAACTTATTATATTATCAAACTTATGTATATATCGAATCGAATTTGATTCATTTTTAATTGAATCGTGACCTCAAGAATCGAATTGTGAGGTACCAAAAGATTCACACCCACATTAATAATAATACCACATGAGTCATTCAGAAACATTCCAACAAGCAGGTTAAGATTCTCCAAAACAAGTTCCTTGTGTGTCTCTCATTAGCATATGTAAATAATGACTTTGACAACTGAAGTATTGTCAACCATGTTACTTTTCAGAAATCATAGTTATATATCCCAATGCATAAAGAACATATTTAGCATGAGCTAAACTTTAGACCTTTCTTGTTAATTCAATACATAGTTTAAGGCTGACCAGAGACGGATGTGTTTCTCCTCCAAGCCTTGCTTCCTACCAAGGTTTCGAAGACTTTGCAATGACTACTAAAAATCACTCCAATCAAACCCTGTCTAACAACACACCACTATAATCACAAAGCTTTTATTTTAAGAACGCCAGAGTCCGACCGATCCATCTCCATCCTTTACGCCTGCAGATCAATATGGCTGAAAAGTTTCTCCGAGCCTTTAAATGTCACTGTCTCACGACTCACAGATAATTCATCCAGAGCTGAACTCCAGCGGAACAAACCTCAAATGACAAATGTCCCCTCCAATCCGACCTGATACTGACAGCGCCGACTTCCAGTTCACCTATTTAAAGAGTGATTTGTCTGAGTGAAGGTAACAGAAATTGCTTTCCAACAGGACTATTTTTATACTGAAATAAATTGGTTTGGATGTGGCGAAATGGCTAAAATCCAGACAGCTTTAGTGAGTCATCGTCTAACTCTGACTGGAGCGATAAAAAAAACAAAAAAAACCCAATAATATTAAAGGATTAGTTGACTTCAGAATTCAAATTTCCTGATAATTTATTCACCCTCATGTCATCCAAGATGTTCATGTCTTTCTTTCTTCAGTCGAAAAGAAATGAAGGTTTTTGAGGAAAACATTCCAGGATTTTTCTCCATATAGTGGACTTCACTGGGGTTCAATGGGTTGAAGGTCCAAATGTCAGTTTCAGTGCAGCTTCAAAGAGCTCTACATGATCCCAGACGAGGAATAAGAGTCTTATCTAGAGAAACCTTGAAAGAGCCCATATTATGCCAATTTTACAAAGTCTGATGTTCTACTAGAACAGGTTTTCCTGCTTGAATGTTGATTATTTTCCTCATATTCTCCATTGTTGCAGCTCCTCTCTTCCCAGTCTGTCAGTAACGCTCTGTTTAGTTCCTGTCTCTATGAAGCCCCTCCTTCTGAAAAGCACAATGTGCTCTGATTGGTCGGCTGGAGCAGTGGTCATTTGGGAAATGTCCCGCCCCTTACCATAACCGCCAGTTTCAACACACTACTAACTAACTCAACCAGGCCCCGCCCCTTTATTCTGCATATGAATATTTAAATGAGGAATATCGTGAAGAAAACTCAAGACTACAACTGAAGCGTATAAAATTACCATACAGAAAGAAGTGCTGTGCAAATCCCTAATGCTAAGTATGAGCAGTAATAGAAAGCACCACTAAAAACACAAAGAATGAAGGAAAATTAATGCAGAATGATGCTAAATGTGATGGTTTCATACCTGAGCTGTTTGAGGAACTGTATGTCAGAGCTGCTGCTGATGAGTTTGATGAACTCCTCGTAGGATGGTGCGTACGTGTAAGCTTTCTTATGATGCTCGTTCACCTGCTCTCTGTGCTCTAACTGAGCTAGCAGCATGCGGTTAATGTAGTCCGGATCGCTCAACACGTCCACTAACGGCTTTAGCACTGCGAAGAGAAGCAGAGAGGGAACAAATGAATAGCTTTGTTCCAAAACCCAGTGAGCTGGCAGCTATTTTAAGAGACTGAAGGCTCGACATGAAGACTGTTGCAGAAGGTAGGCAGCATGATTATATTGCCTTCCACACTTCATAAATGAAAAGCTGCTCATAACTGAATTTCAAGTAGTTAACTACAGTCAAGCAACCCTTTTAAAAAGGTAATTACTGGAGCTACACAAGAAGTTACTAATGAAAAGTAGCTAAAAAGCTGCATATGCTTTTTTTTTTTTTTTTTTTTAATATATAGCTATGCAATAATATTGTTCATGTTTACAAACAAAACATTTTAGAAAAGCAAAAGATCTCAATTAGGGTGACAGCATTATGTGAACATTCACATTTACACAAAATAAAAACAACAAAATTTAAATAAACTTCATTACATTTTATATAACAGAGTAAAAGAGTGTTTAAAGGCACAATATGTAATTTGCACCACTAGAGGTCGCTTATTCAAAACAAAGGCGTAGCTTGATGACGCTTTGATTTCACGGAATCATGGGAGGTGTTGTCTTCATGTCTACAGCCGGTGGAAAAGAATCGGGATGGGACTTTTGGGATCATGTAAGTACACAAGTCAACAAAATATATAACATTGTTCTAGTGGTTTTTAGATATTTTAATCCAAATTTACATATTATGCCTTTTATGAAAATACCAGATAAAAAAAATTAAATAAATGAACGATGGTTAATTAATGGAATAATGAACCATTCATTTTGATTCATAAAAATGCAGCCCTCTGCATATAAGTGTTATTTTAGTTTTTATTTAGTTATATGGTTTCATTATATATATATATATATATATATATATATATATATATATATATATATATATCACACACACACACATACATACACATATATATATATATATATATATATATTATATATACACAGTACAGTCCAAAAGTTTGGAACCACTAAGATTTTTAATGTTTTTAAAAGAAGTTTCGTCTGCTCACCAAGGCTACATTTATTTAATTAAAAATACAGTAAAAACAGTAATATTGTGAAATATTATTACAATTTAAATAACTGTTTTCTATTTGAATATATTTCACAAAGTAATTTATTCCTGTGATCAAAGCTGAATTTTCAGCATCATTACTCCAGTCTTCAGTGTCACATGATCCTTCAGAAATCATTCTAATATGATGATCTGCTGCTCAAGAAACATTTAATGTGTACAATATTTTTTTAGGATTATTGATGAATAGAAAGTTCAAAAGGACAGTGTTTATCTGAAATCTAATCTTTTGTAACATTATAAATGTCTTTACTGCCACTTTTGATTGATTTAATGCATCCTTGCTGAATAAAAGTATTTCATTTCTTTAATTTCTTTTAAAAAAAAAATAAAAATAAAAATTCTTACTGACCCCAAACTTTTGAACGGTAGTGTATAATGCTACAGAAGCTTTGTATTTCAGATAAATGCTGTTCTTTGAACTTTCTATTCATCAAGGAATCCTGAAAAAAAAGTACACAACTGTTTTCAACATTGAAAATAATCATAAATGTTTATTGAGCAGCAAATCAGCATAGAATGATTTCTGAAGGATCATGTGACACTGAAGACTGGAGTAACGATGCTGAAAATTCAGCTTTGCATCACAGGAATAAATTACTTTGTCAAATATATTTAAATAGTACACAGTTATTTTAAATTGTAATAATATTTCACAATATTACTGTTTTTTACTGTATTTTAATTAAATAAATGTAGCCTTGGTGAGCAGACGAAACTTCTTTTAAAAACATTAAAAATCTTAGTGGTTCCAAACTTTTGGACTGTACTGTATGTTAGTTTCATGTTAATTTTAGTTTAATTTTTAGTGTTCTTGTCATTTTATTAGTTTTTTGTTTTTAAAATATTGCTATTTAGGTTTAATTTATTTTTATGTCAGTTTTAGCTTTAGTTAGTTTGATTTATTTATTTTTTGCCCAGTTAATAATTTTACTGCTTCAACTAAAACTAATTTCAGTTTATTGTCAAGGCAGAAATTCTCAGTTTCGTTTAGTTTAAGTTTTTCCAACTAATATTTATATTTATTTTAGCTTTATTTCAATGAACAGAAATATTTTAATAGTTTTAGTTAAAGGTGCTAAAGAGGATCTTTTCGTTGACTGAGAAACCAAAGACTGTTAGTGAGTTTTTGAAATGAGCGCATGCGTAAGAACAACCCCCCCTCCTTCACAGCTCATTTCAAAGGAACGCCTCCCAAAACTCGTGCACGAAGCTGTATCGTGTTAGTGGATTCATTATGTCGGACTCACCGCAGGTAACTCATAATCTGCAGTTGTTACTCCTGTCTCCTGACAAAAACATTGCATGCGGCGCCTGTGGAGTGTGGAAAGTTACTGGAGCGCGCAGCCGCGCTCGTCTCTCACAAGGAACGTCACGCCAGTGATTGACAAGCCAGAGGGCCAATCGTTTACGCGATGATGTTTTTAAGGCCCTACCTCGTGCACAGATGATGTATATTGATGTATATTATTCCTTTCAGTGCACCAAATAAATAGTCTTTTATCAGTCAGTAAAGACAGTTTCAAGTAATATTGCAAAAATGTATAAAACAAAACATCCTCTTTAGCACCTTTAATGATAAAAACCCTGCTGCACACACTCAAATGAATCAGTGAATCATTTGAACAAATGATTCATTAAAAACAATCATACCTCCCAACTCTATACACAAGACAGCATGCATTTGATTATGTGAAAATAGTGAAAAACAAACATCTTATTTATATATTTGATTAAAATTGACTATTTTACCCAATGCAGTATTTGCTTAAAGCATTGCACTACAGGAATCTGAGTCAAACTCTCCATGCATTTCACTATTTGTGACAGATATGTCACACAGTTTTCATTTCAGTTAAGAAGCTGCCTTAGAAAGTAGCTGTAAAGGCAGCTCAATACATTTTACAACAGAGATAATGATAACACCAAACTGTATTCTGAAAACCTCATCACACTTTCCTCCGTCACTCATCATGATGAGATCTCTGAAGCTACTCGGGCTTGTTTACGCAGCGCTGATGAGGAACGCTGAGACGCAGCAGACGGAGCACGAGGCAGTGCCTCATTACTGCCAGACAGAGCTGGCGGGCGACGTCTCGCCCCGAAAAAAAAAAAGACTGGCAACCTGCCAGTCTGAGAAAACAGATGTAAACGCTTCCTCCAGTATAACCCCAGACCAGAGGAAAACAGGTTAAAGTTAATCTAGCAGCTGCATCCTGAAGCAGCGGGGCAGAAACTGGTATTTTTAAAAGACACTAATATTTTAAAATCAACATGAAACGGAAGTTGCGCTAGTCTTTTCTTCCCTAATGTGACGTATATCAGTGTGAAACGCTTCTGGAACAAGAACAAATGTAGGGCGGGGCTTGATTATGTCTGTGGGGAATTGATTGGATGGTTGTGGTTTGCTATTGGTGGATCTCATGTGAGTGACAGGTTGCCCCGCCCTCACTTTTCAAAGTTGAGATGAATGAAACGCAGAATTAAGACATGGAAAGTTGCCACTTTAATTTTCTCATAATATCCATTGCAGCATCAGCTCTTTTCTCACAGTGTCTGAAATGGTTCGTTCAGAGATTCGGTCTCGCTTAACCCCGCCTCTCTGAGAAATGCTCAGCTCTGATTGGTCAGATTGTCCAGTCTGTTGTGATTGGTCAGAAACCAAATGCTCATCAGCGCTTGATTCACAGTGATACGAACAGTAACGATGGCGTCAGTTTTACCGTATCAATCTCATCAAAGTGGATTTGCTTTGGCAGCAGAAAACAGCGTCTTCCTAACAACACAATCCAAACTTTTCCAGTCTCAGATACAACTACAGTGATTGAGGGCGGGGCAAAGAGACGCTGTTCAGCCAATGAAGATCAGAGGCTGGCATTATGCAAATTAGTTACAAACCTACATATGAATTCGAGCAGGAAGTGAGACTGTAATTACTGACGACTCGTTTCAGACAGTTCAGAATCACTTTCTTTTAGGAATCAATATCTCCATTTATCTGCATTTTGCAGACCTTTTAAATTCACAAACAGCTTTATTACACACTGCATGAAATGTAATATCCGTAAAAGCATAATAGGGGCACTTTAATATCCTGCAGTAATCCATCATTTCTCTGTCATCACAGACTCAATCTCTCTCCATCTGCCTGTCTGTCTGTCTGTCTCCAATAATAGATGTAATTAGTAATTTCATGGCAAATCAAAAGCAATTACAATCACACATCTGGTGCTCATTGAAAAGATCCTGGAATCAATTTCGTGATTTGTAAAAACAAAAAAAAAAATATGGCAGTAGATGTTTCATGAGTTCTTGCACAAAAGCAGCTTTGTAAGAACACAGCAGAGTATTGAACAGACAATCAGCTCAGGCCAATCGAAGCTCGAGCCAAAAACAAGATTTTCCCAAAATCTAATTCTCAAGTTATGATACTGTCAGTGAATGAAAGCTTTGTTCTGTGAGAGAGGGATTTATAGAACATGAGCAAATCATTTCTACTTATCAAAGTCTTCTACTGCTTTCAACTGTATTATAGAAATGTCTTCTTCATTAATCCACATCAGGGGAAAGTTATGACAAACTAAAGCTAATCTGTGTGTGAGAAACATTCCCAACAGCAGATTTATTACTGATGTTGTTTAATAGGGATTCTGTGATGAATAGAACATTCAAAAGAACATTTGAAATTGAAATCTTGCAATATATATTATAATATCTCTGTAGCTCAAACAATTTTAAGGTCATGGGTTCAATTCTCAGGAAATGCAATGCAAGTCACTTTGGATAAAAGTGTCTGCCAAAAGTGCATAAATGTAATAAACCGGTGTCATAAAATAATGAAATCTGTCCCTAGCTGATAACAAGATATTAATGGATATTTACGGCAAATGGCAGAGAAGGCTGATGCTTCCATTGATGTCCCAGCTGTCTTGCTTTCATTGATTATATATGTGAAGTTTTGAACATTTTTTATGCTAATTCTGACTGACTTCTACTCAAGAATCAGAGGTCACGCTGTACTGACAAGCAAAATCCCAAGGACATAAAATATCACAGTGTACAGCAGGTTTAGTGAGGCCAACTTCAAGGTCACCTTTAGTAGCGACGACCTCCACCAGTAAGAGGCGCAGGCTGCGTGAACGAGCGTCCCGCACGGGCAGCAGACGCAGCATGAGCAGACGAGCACAGCAGCGCAGGAAACGCAGCTCCTCATCGGGACTGTTCAGACACGGATGCAACGGAAATGGCCGTGGAACTTCCTCCAGCCTGGAGAGAGAGAAAGAGATTCTGTTCAAACAATCATGCCAATGAAGCAGTAATTCATATCTGTTGTGTGTGTTGTGTTGTGTTGTGTTGTGTTGTGTGTTGTGTTGTGTTGTGTTGTGTTGTGTTGTGTTGTGTTGTGTTGTGTTGTGTTGTGTTGTGTTGTGTAGGTTTTATATTATTTTAAATTTTATTCTATTTTATTTTTTTATTTTTCTTCTTTGGCAATATGGCAAAATAATCATGCCAATTAAGCAAAAATTAATATCTTAATATCTTATCTATAATATAATATAATATAATATAATATAATATAATATAATATAATATAATTACAACAAAAATAAAATAAAATATTGGCAAAGAAAATATTAAAATAGAATAAAATTAAAAATAATAATATAATATAATATAATATAATATAAATAATATAATATAAATATATAATATAATATATAATTACAACAAAAATAAATAAAATATTGGCAAAGAAATATTAAAATAGAATAAAATTAAAAATAATATATAATATATATAATAATAATAATATATAAATAATATAATATAATATAATATAATAATTTTTTTCGTTGGCAATATGCAAAATAATCATGCCAATGAAGCAAAAATTAATATCTTTTTTTTTTTTTATTCTAAATATTATATTATATTATATTATATTATATTATATATATATATTATATTATATTTATATATATTAAGTTATATAAAAGTTTATATTATATTAAAGTTTTTCTTTGGCAATATGTAAAACAATCATGCCAATAAATCACTCCGAAAAACTGAAATTGCAAGAGAGAGAATAATATTTTGTTTATTTTATTTTATGTTTTTATTATTATATTATATTATATTATATTATTTTTAATTTTATTCTATTTTAATATTTTCTTTGCCAATATCTTATTTTATTTTTGTTGTAATTATTATATTATATTATATTATATTATTTTTATTTTATTCTATTTTAATATTTCTTTGCCAATATTCTATTTTATTTTGTTGTAATTATTATATTATATTATATTATATTATATTATTATAATTTTATACCATTTTAATTTTCTCTTTTTCTTCTTTGGCAATATGCAAAACAATCATGCCAGTAAATCACTCTGAAAAAAGTGAAATTGCAAGAGAGAGAAATTAACTTATTTTATTGTTTTGATTGATTGATTGATTCTATTTTTATTTTTTACCTTTTTTAATATGCAAATCACACCAATAAAGCATTTATTGGTGAAAAAAGAAAAAGCAAGAGAAAAAGAAAAAGCAAGAGATCAGATCAGAAATCATAAAATGTGAATGAAGAAATATTTCAAAAATAGACATACAGACAGACGGGTGTAGGAAGACACCTGAGAGGAAGAAAAAGAGAGGCAACAGAAGACGTCTGTCCACTCTGCTAATGAGCTGTGCAGATCGATCGCTGACACACACACACACACGACGGGCAGAGATGCTCATTACTGCATCCACATCCATCACACACACACTCAGAGAGAAAGAGTGTGTAAGAATGTGTGTAATGGAATAACAGATAGACAAGTGTGTAAGGGTGTGTGATGTTTTGTATAGAACAAAGGGTCACAAAGGACTGGAGTTTTAAATGTTAAATCAATCAAAAGGAGAAATATGAAATATGAATGTGTGTGTGTGTGTGTGTGTGTGTGTGTGTGTGTATAATCATTTGGCTTTCTTTCCACCAACAAATCAGAAATCAGTGAATCCAATCAAGAGAGTGCTTGTGATCCAAACACAAGTAGACTGGATTTCAACAAGCACAAAGGTTTCACATTCTTCTGCTTTTGCCACTGAAAAAACAGGTAAATTTGCTGTTCGCTGTTATTAGAGTAAAGATGAAAGAAAAAGGCTATCACTCTGTCAATCCAGATAACATGTTTGGATGTTTAAAGAAACCACAATAAACACTTTTCGGTTTTGGTGGCTCTTTAAAGAGAAAACACACTCACACACACACACACACACACACACACACAGCATTCATTTGGGGTTGGTACGATTTTCTTTATGTTTTTGAAATAAGTCTCTTATTCTCAGCGATGGTGCATTTATTTGATCAAAAATACAGTTAAAACAGTAATATTGTAAAATATTATTTTAATTTAAAATATCTGTTTTCTATGTGAATATATAGTAAAGTGTCATTTATTCCTCTGATCAAAGCTGAATTTTCAGCATCATTACTCCAGTCTTCAGTGTCACATGATCCTTCAGAAATCATTCTGATATGATTTGCTGCTCAAGAAACATTTCTGATTATTATCAATATTGAAAACAGTTGAGCTGCTTCAGATTTTTGTGGAAACCTTGAAAAAATTTTCAAAAGAACAGCAATTATTTCAAACAGGAATATTTTGTAACATTATAAATATCTTTACGTCACTTTTGATCAATGTGATGCACCCTTGCGGAATAAAGTATTTCTTTCACAAAAAAGAAAAGAAAATCTTGCTGACCCCAACCTTTTAAATGGCAATGTATGCACATAATACATCAGAGAATTTGGTTAATTTAGGGATTTTCTGGACTATTTTCTTCTTCCAGGTTTGAAATGATCTGTTTTACATAGATTTAAACACTCTCAATATTATTCATGAGAAGGCGTGGCCATTGCCCTTTCACAAGCAATCCAATCACAGGTCTCCAAAAGCTCTAGAGCTTCTTCTAATCCCTGCTGAAAGATGATACAGAGACGATGCTTCTCTAAACGTGCCGCTCGGAGCCAGCAACACGCTCCATAAACTCTGACAGAGCATGAACTATTATGTCGGACATATTTTAGTGCTGTCTGTGTCAAGAAACAATGTCCTCTCTTTAATGTGGTGTGAGAATGACGTAAATAAAGTACCGGTCAGTACAGAAGCTTGTGAATCCAAAAGTGAAATTTGTGTCAATATCCTGCCTAATATTTACATTTTGAGATTAGCAAGAGATAATTATGCATATGTGCTGAAAACAAACCAGTCAACAGAATTTGAATGTACATTTTGCATGCACTTAATTTAACAATGTTGTGTCTGTCTTAACCGAACGCTCCATATCAGTTCACCGCTGGAATAAAGTCGAGTGTTGTGCATCTCACCTTGAGTTAGCAGCTTTAAGGTCACAGAAGTGTGTGTGGAGGGTCTTGACCGTGTCGTTACAGACCAGGTTGACCACGTCCACCTCAGATAGACGCATTCGCAGCTGTTTGGTCATTTCCCAGAAGTCCTCTGACAACATCTGGTACAGCTGGCCCTCATCTCGACTCAAGGGGACGTACCACGACAGAATATAGTCCCTATAGCTGTAGTCAAACACTGCAAAGAAAGACAGAATTGTTACTCATTTATATAGACATTTTTTCAAAATCATTATAATTTTTCAGTAACATTTTTAAAAAAAAAAACATAAACCATATTTTCAATATGCTTAGAATACATAACCATTTAATTTGCAAAAATGTGCATTATAGTACCAATGCATACTGTGCAGAACACCTAATCCCAAAATGCAATTCACTCAACCTTCAATTTGCAGTGTGACTTGTGAACTAGAAGTAAAACCAACCATTATTTTAACATATTTAACTATAAAGAACCTTTAGTGGTTCCATGGAGGTTCTTTACAGAACTACTGATGCCAATAAATAACCTTCATTTTTAAAAGTATAACTATTAGTGAGTAAATTAAACATGCAGGTCAGTGCCGATAGCCTAGTGGGCAGCACCGACATATAGCAATGTTGTGTTTCGGGCAAAAACGCCAAAAATAAATCTTTAAAAAAAATTTTAAACATGCAGTAAGGTCATGTGACAATATATGTATGTACAATATATATGCCATACAACTGTTAATTGTGGTATACTGCATACTGTTTCACACACTATTAATGAAAAAGATAATAAGTCACTGAGGCTGCCAGATGTCTTTGCTTTACAGCTTCTTATCAGGATGATAAACACACTTCATCCTGCTGTCAACAGAGCACCAAATATAATAGCCATGAGCTATTTAAGTTAATCAGCAACACTGTATTTACTGGGTGTAAATGAAGAATCTGCTGTTTGTCCCGTCACTAGCTGAAGCAACAAATACAGATGGCTGGATATAAACAAAACTGCATAGTTATCATCGTCATCATCATCAAGTAAAATACTGGACACAATACATATATAATTGAATATATATAATTGGACAAAATTTCAATCAGAATGACTTCAATATACACACCAATCAGGCATAACACTATGATCACCTTCCTAATATTGTGTTGGTCCCTCTTTTGCTGTCAAAACAGCCCTGACCCGTCGAGGCATGGACTCCTCTAGACCCCTGAAGGTGTGCTGTGGTATCTGACACCAAGATGTTAGCAGCAGATCCTTTAAGTCCTGTAAGTTGTGAGGTGGAGCCTCCATGGATCAGACTTGTTTGTTCAGCACATCCCACAGATGCTCCATTGGATTGAGATCTGGGGAATTTGGAGGCCAAATCAACACCTCAAACTCATTGTTGTGCTCCTCAAACCATTCCTGAACCATTTCTGCTTTGTGTCAGGAGCATTATCCTGCTGAAAGAGGCCACAGCCACCAGGGACTACCGTTTCCATGAAAGGGTGTACATGGTCTGCAACAATGCTTAGGTAGGTGGTACGTGTCAAAGTAACATCCACAACTTATTTGGGTTTAGAGTGCATGTGAGAGACAGGCTGCCCCGCCCTCGTCATCAGAGAAGAGAAGAGATGTTGCTGCAAGAGGGAGGGGAAGTTATTCTGATTCAAGATTACGAGGAACATGAATTTAAAAAATAATACTGATGAGCACGGGTAAATCATTTATAATAAACACTGCAATTTTCCATCTGAAAATATAAGAATTGCCCATTTTGATTTTATGACTTAAACTGAAAACACACACACACACACATTCACACACAGACAAACCACTTCTCAAACACTTTGAGACGCCATACACACAGTGGCAGATGGCATGAATGTGTTGGCACTACCAGAGGATTACCAATGACTGCAGACTACTGCAACAGTCCTCTTATGACGCTCCAATCCTATGCCCACCGTAACTGAACACACCGTCAAAATGAGCAGATCGAGAGCTGAACGAGCTTCAGCGACACCCTTTGTGCAGCAGTTACGCAAAACTTGGTTTGCAGGCATTTTTCCTCCCGGCTGAGGCAGCGCTATTTATATAGTCACAGTGACCTCATAAAATGTGCTGACTTTCCCCAGCTGAGCAACAGGAAGTGCTGCTTACACTCCTTCAGGCATCTTCCTCTTACCAAGTGACACGGCAGAAAATATGCAAGACTGAGAACTCGGATAATTCCGTCACATTTAGAGTGAAAGAAATGTAGAAAAAAAAAAAAAAACAGACTATATATAGTAAATAAAAAATAAATAATAAAATAAATAATACAAGTAATAAATAAAAATAAAATAAAAAATATATAAAATATAAATAAAATGAAATAATAAAATAAAAAAATAAATAAAATATAATATAAATATATAGTAAAATAAATGAATAAAATAAAAATAAATATAAAATATAGTATAACATATATATATATATATATATATATATATATATAATAAATAAATTTTATTTTATTAGTTTTTACTTTTTTTTATTTGACTATATTTTTATTATTTTTATTTATTTTTATAATATAATATATATATATAATATATAATATATATATATATATATATATATATATATTTTTTTTTTTTTTTTTTTTTTTTTTTTTTTTTTTTTTTTTTTTTTCACAGCATTTGACAGCAGTACTCAATTCATAAATCTGACACCCAGCTGTGCTCAGAATACAGGAGGGAGTGTCGGCCTCTTCAGTTCTCTGAGTCAGAATGAAAAATCAGAAACGGCTTCAGTGAGCATCACTCATTCGGTTTAACAAGACCGGTGATGCATGAGCATCACAGACAACCTGCTACAGTCTCGACGCATCTTCTCACCGTTACACACTCATCCTGTCAGGAGAGAGCAAATGATGCACATACAGATCACCCAGATGCTCTTTTGACTTGGACTAGTATGAAGTTACCAGGCAACCACCCAAAAAACATAGAAAACCAGTTAGCAACGCCCTAGCAACCACCTAGAACAGCCTAGCAACTACATAGCAACACATTTAAAACCTCTCACAACTTGAGGGTGGGCTCTTTTGACTCTGACTACTATTCAATCACCTATCAACCATGCAGAACACCCTAAAATCCAAAGAAACCACCTAACAACGCCCTAGAAACCACCTAGAACACCCTAGCAACTGCAGAACAACACATTTAAAACCTCTGAGAACTTGAGTATGGGCTATTTTGACTTAGACTAGTATTCAATAACATAGCAACCCACTCTGAACAGCCTAAAATCCATAGAAACTGCTTAGCAATGCCCTAGCAACCACACAGAACACCCTAGCAACTGCACATTAACACATTTAAAACCTCTGAGAACTTGAGGATGGGCTCTTTTAATTTGGACTAGTATTCAATCACGTAGCAACCACTCTGAACAGCCTAAAATCCTTAGAAACTGCCTAGCAATGCCCTAGCAACCACCTAAAACACTCTAGTAACTGCACAGAAACACATTTAAATCCTCTCTTTTGACTTGGATTATCACCTAGCAACCAACCAGAACACCCTATAAACCTTATAAACCGCCTAGCAACCACCCAGAACACCCTAGCAACTGCACAGCAATACATTTAAAACCTCTCACAACTTGAGGATGGGCTCTTTTGATTTGGATTAGTATTCAATCACATAGCAACTACTCTGAACAGCCTAAAATCCTTAGAAACTGCCTAGCAACACCCTAGCAACCACCTAAAACACTCTAGTAACTGCACAGAAACACATTTAAATCCTCTCTTTTGACTTGGACTATCACCTAGCAACCACCCAGAACACCCTATAAACCTTATAAACCACCTAGCAACCACCCAGAACACCCTAGCAACTGCATAGCAATACATTTAAAACCTCTCACAACTTGAGGGTGGGCTCTTTTGACTCTGACTACTATTCAATCACCTAGAAACCATGCAGAACACCCTAAAATCCTAGCAACTGCAGAACAACACATTTAAAACCTCTGAGAACTTGAGTATGGGCTATTTTGACTTAGGCTAGTATTCAATCACATAGCAACCACTAAGAACATCCTAAAATCCTTAGAAACTGCCTAGCAACCACCTAGAACACCCAGCATACCTTTAGGCAGCCCAAAATCATATATCATATAAAAATAAATGGTAGAAACACTTTTTATTATTGTCAATGCTGAAAACTTATATTTTGTGAAACCTGTTATTTATTTTATCAGGATTCTTTGATGAATCAAGTTTAAAAGAACAAGATTTATTTGAAATAGAATCTTGGGTAGCATTATAAATGTCTTTAATGTCACTTTTGATCACTTTCATGTGTCCTTGCTGAATAAAAATATGAATTTATTCTTATTAAATTAGTTATTAATCTTTCTCTGATCATCCAATGAAAACTCCCCACAAATCTCAACAGTTGACCTTTAAACTTCACTATAGCTCTCTCGTTGTTTTACACTCTATAATAAGGTCTATCATAAGACTCCTATTGTTGTGGTTTCGCTGATCACAGACTAAGCAACCATGAACTAAATCCCAATAATTAAATAAATAATGAGACAGTTGAGTCATTCAGGAAGCACAGCTTTGCTAAAAACATCAGCTGAATACATAAATACGACATGAGAGAAACATTGCCTTGAATTATTTAAATCTGGAATCAATGTGGTCCAGAAAACAACAAACTACTACAGACATAAAGCATCAGTCCAGCCCTTTTTCATCCTCTTTCTTGTTTCTCTTTTGGTCCGTTTATCAGATTCTGACAGCACATATGAGTCAAACTGGATCTCAAACAACAGCACTCACAGTTTGTTTACGCCATGTGACGTTAGCGCTGATGGGATTTTGTCATCTGTGCATAAAAACAAAAACAAAAAAAACACCCAGCAGGGAGTCTGCTAACAACCAGCATTTGTACTGCAGACATATTCATGATCTCATCATCACCAAAACATGCTTGAAAGACTGATTACACATACAGCAGAGAGATGTGTTATGCATCACAATATTCTGAATGCATAGATTCTGTATGACATAATACAGTACATTTGGCAAAATAAGCAACAGAGCTACTGTTTCCCACAATGCAATCCACTCAACTTCACCTTCCATTTGTGTGTCTATGAGATATCAGCTACAGCTTCCTTTTCTTGACTCATTTATTTGATTGGTATGCCAAAATTTAACATATTTTACATGCAATGATGGCCAGGATATCTTCTCTGCCCATGGCTCACTTGATAGAAAATGACTCATAGGAACGTCCTCCATTCTCTATTCTCTGGCTCATCAGGCTGATCTACAGGAAGTGTGTATCGTGAAAAACTGATGTACGTCATCTATGACACCTGATCTTGGATCAGTAATGCGGTTTAGCAGCTAATGTTCCAAGTGCATTTGTAAAGCAGAGTAAGCTGATCAGAGGACGTGGAACACACATCTACTTTGTGTGAAGGCAAACATGCTTGAAACTGTTTTTGTTGTTGCACTACATATATTGTGAATTATGAAAAATATATATTTTTAAGAGGGGGGGGGGCATTGTGTATGCTGTGTCAAAAGGGAGGCCCCACGGTCTTTGACTTTGAAAACCCCTGCTCTTAACCTTAGAAACTGGCTAGCTACGGCCTAGCAACTTCATAGCAACACATTTAAAAGCTCTGAGAACTTAGGGGCATTTTTTTTGTTGTTGTTTTTTTTTTACTTGGACTAGTATGCAGTCACCTAGCAACCACCCAGAACACCATAAAATCATTAGAAACTGCATAGCAACGCCCTAGAAACCACCTAGTACACTATAGCAACCGCATAGCAACACATTTAAAATCTCTTGAGAACTTGAGGGTGGGCCCTTTTGAATTGGACTAGTATGCAGTCACCTAGCAACCACCCAGAACACCCTAGAATTATTAGAAACTGCATAGCAACACCCTAGCAACCACCTAGAACACACTAGAATTATTAGAAACCACCTAGTAACGCCCTAGCAACCACCTAGAACACCCTAGCATCTGTATAGCAAACATATGTGCAGTCACCTATGGCGTTTTTCCCGATGTGTGGAACGACCCGGCTCAGTTCGGCTCGGCACGGCACGGCTTGGCTCGCTTACTTTCGGTTTGCTTTTCCACTGCAGTTTAGTACCGCTTCAAAGTGGGTGGGATTATAGACTGTTCATTATAGTTGCGCTGCCTTTACTGCCGTGGATCCTCTCCTCAGATATCAACGAGTCTGCACCTCATCTCTACTGACCACGATACAGCCATTTCTTTTTTCAAGTTTGTGTGACGGTCGTTTAAAAAAAGTTGCATGAACAAATGATACTGCGTGGCTGTTACTGACTATTTAAATCCAGCGGGTTTGGTGTCTCGTGTTTCAAATCCAATGACGCTGGTAGTGACGATACTCTCTGACCAATCACTGATCTGCAGTGTTTACACGTCACATTAAGTATCAGTTCAGCATGCTTGGAACCTCAACCGAGGTGGTAGTATTTAAGTGAGAAGTACCGTTCCATACCGAGCGGTCCCATGCAGTGGAAAAGCGCCAAAAGTGATCCATACCGAGCCGTACCATGCAGTGGGAAGGCGCCACTAGACACCACAGAGAACACCCCAGAATCATTAGAAACCACCTAGCAATGCCTTAGCAACCACCAAGAAAATCCTAGCAACTGCATATCACATTTAAAACCTCTTAACACCCTAGAATCATTAGAAACTGCCTAGTAACGCCCTAGCAACCACCTAGAACAACCTAGCAAACCGCATAGCAACACATTTAAAACCTCTGAGAACTTGAGGGTGGACTCTTTTGACTTGGACTATCACCTAGAAATCGCCCAGAACACCCTAGAAACCTTAGGAACCGCCTAGCAACCACCTAGAACACCCTAGCAACTGCATAGCAGCACATTTCAAACTTCTGCGAACTTGAGGGTGGGCTCTTTTGACTTGGACTAGTATGCAATCACCTAGAAACCACCCAGAAAGCCCCAGAATCATTAGAAACCATCTAGCAACGCCTTAGCAACCACCAAGAACACCCTAGCAAACCGCATAGCAACACATTTAAAACCTCTGAGAACTTGAGGGTGGACTCTTTTGACTTGGACTATCACCTAGAAACCACCCAAAACACCTATAAACTGTAGAAACCACCTAGCAACCACCTAGAACACCCTAGCAACTGTATAGCAGCACATTTCAAACTTCTGAGAACTTGAGGGTGGGCTCTTTTGACTTGGACTAGTATGCAATCACCTAGAAACCACCCAGAAAAACCCAGGATTATTAGAAACTGCATAGCAACACCTTAGCAACCCTAGAACAGCCTAGCAACATATTTAAAATCTCTGAAAACTTGACGGTGTGTCCTTTTGACTTGGACTAGTATGCAATCACCTAGAAACCACCCAGAAAACCCAGAATCATAAGAAACCATCTAGCAACGCCTTAGCAACCACCAAGAACACCCTAGCAACTGCATAGCAACACATTTAAAACTTCTGAGAATTTGATGGGGGACTCTTTTGACTTGGACTAGTATGCACAGCAAAGACATTGTTTTGAGATAATGTAAAAATCAAATTATTTCACAGTATACAGCGGCAAAATGTTGTGGAAGAAATTGAGTAATTTTATATGATTATCCTTATATGCTTGTGGATACATAATTTTCTTTTAGAAGTGTTTGAGTATGCACTCTTAAGGCCGTATTTAGGGATTTATTTCTGGCTCTCTGCCAGGACCCGAACAAAGACCATATGTGTATCAAATGTATGGGTTTTGTATAGCAGGGGGATGCGAGTGTCACGTGACAGGTGGAAGGATACTGTGTAAGTCACGTGCCTAAATATGGGAAGAGAACAGGGTTTTCAGCCTTGAAGGCCAAGATATAAAAGAGAGTGGGAGACTTTATTCTGGGTCTTACACTCTGCAATGCTTTTGTGCTTCTGTATGACTCTCTGACCTTTCTTGCAAGAAATAAAACCTTTGAAAGACATTTGGACGAGCTTGTCTCTTATGCAGTAAGAGTCCTTTTGATTTTTGCCACAACAATGTGTTTTTAATATCTGCAATAATGTATTTAAAACATTTAAATAATGTACTTAATATCTGCAAACTATATGGACTTGTACTTCAGTTTGTGAGCAGCAGAACACAGTGCGAGTGTACTGGAGTGAAACACAGACCCAACAGTCTGTATGAAGGACCCTCTGTGACGGGCTCCGGTTCTCACCAGCGCTGTGCGTCAGCTCTGTGTTGGTAACAGCGTCTCCAGTGTAACGAGCATTAAGGGGATCAAACCGTGCAAGCAAGCTCATTATTATAATCATGGATCTCATTCGCCCGCACGATTCATTAGGAGCCTTTCAGAATCACCCGCGGAGTGGGTTCCGCGGGTGATGTTAGCGTTATTAGCTGTCATGCACCAGCAGCTGTTCCTGGTCATGTGATCAGACAGAGGTGCTCGAAACACGGGTAGAGAGAGTGAGACATTTATAGGTGCAATCAGGAACAGACTTATATCCTGCTGGAAATATATGCAATTGTGAGTATGATGCTGTTCATTGTTCACAGCATGCAAATGATGGATATGCCTGGAACACAGATGTGACATTAAATATAAAATATAAATATATAAATAAATGAAAATGCTGAGTGGCTAGTAACTTTGGAAAACCACTAGCCACAGAGGCTGGTGAGCAAAAAAGTCAAGCCCAATCGATTTGACAGCACTAAAATAAAAGTAAATATTAAAAGAAAATATGAATTAGAATAAATATATGAAACAATTAACAACTAAGTCAATATAGCAAATGACTGTAATATGAAGCATCGCAGCACATTTCACAGCACTTTTGTAACCTAATTTATCAGATAAAGCATGCAGATTACCGAATGCAGACAAAAAGCTTTGTGAAGTGTAAGAAGAGATCCACAAAGATGCTTATGAATGCATATAAACAACCTGAAAAAACTGAAATCAGCTACAAAACAGCTTTTAAATAAACAAAATGTCTTAAATCACAGCATAAAAACATAGAAAGGTTTGTGTGAGGGTTATGCAAAAATAGAAAATATAGCTCAGTATATGAACAATAGAAGAATGGAAAACAATGGAAAGTTCCCACCATAACAGAAAAACAAACTTGTGTGTGTATTTGTTTGTGTGTCTGTGTGTGTGAGTGTGTGTGTGTGTGTGTGTGTGTGTGTGTGTGTGTGTGTGTGTGTGTGTGTGTGTGTGTGTACTGAGGTGAAAGCCATGTTTGATGGATGCAGTTAGTGGTTTGTGCTATAATGTCATTCCACCCACACACTCCAACAGAGAGACAGATAATAAGGCAGACAGGAAAATGACAGCATTGTCAGAGCGATTGTTTTCTCAAGCCTATCCCAAAGAAAAACAGCAACACATGAGACAGAGAGAGAGAGAGAGATCATTACCCACAAAATAATGGCAACTGGCAGCCTTGAGCTTTATATATTTTATAATATTTTATATTATATACTAATTTGTTTTATATTTATTTTTATTGAAATATTATTAAAATACTAATACTATATTTTATGCATTCAAATATTATATGTATATAAATAATTCTATAATAAAAATGATATATTTTTATGTATTTATTGAAATAGTATTACATAAATACATAATACTATATTTGCATTTAAATACTATATTTGCATTTGCATTATTTGCATTACTTATGCATTTAAATTTATATAAAATACTATATATATAAATACTAATATATTATATATATATATATATATATATTATATAATAATATATAAACACTAAAAATACTATATATAATATACTAAATATATAAAATAACATAAAATACTATATTTTTGCATTCAAGTATATATGTATATAAATAATTATATTTTTATGTATTTATTGAAATAGTATTACATAAATACATAATACTATATTTTATGCATTTAAATACTATATTTGCATTTGCATTATTTGCATTACTTATGCATTTAAATATTATATATAAAATACTATATATAGTATAAATATATACTAAAGTACTATATATAATATACTAAATATTATATATAAAATAACATAAAATACTATATTTTATGCATTTAAATATAATATATATGGTATTTTTATTTATTGAAATATTATTAAATAAATACATATTACATAATACATATAAATAAATGTATAAATATTATAAAATATAAATTAAAATAATATATTGTTGTTGTTATTATTAGATCTGATGCATTCAGACATTTTTAAAGTGTTGTTTATTTTAAAGAAAATCAACACAATAATCACCAAATCACCAGCCGATTATAAGTCACTGATCAAAAATAAAACAAAACGTAAGAGAAGATCTTGCAGCATTTGGATATACCAATATAGAAAGCTGATTTGATATTGTAATATCTAATTCTAATGCAATGACATTCAGACATTTTAATCCCATAATCGGCTCACGTTTGAGACTGCTGTAGGACTCGAACCGAGATCTGAAACTGCGATCGGCTCCTGGACCCTAAAGCTCAGAGATTTTCTAGAGAAATCCAGCCGGTCTGAGTCCGAGCGCAGGAACACAGAGGTGGTCTTGTGACTGACAGAGGTCAAAGGTGAAAATACCTCTGATGCTGATGCATGCTGGGCAATATTCACCTCTGATCAATAACACAGACCATTTACAGGAACAGTTCACCTCAAAATATTTGATTTATCTTTTTTTATATATATATAAAACAAAATCTCTTTAAACTATGAAAGCAAATAGCATATAATATTTAAAATAATACACGTGCCACAGCTGAATGCATCAAATATGATACTCAACAAAAAACACAAATGCAAACTATTTATAATTTTGTTAATATTTAATAGCATATGGGCTTTTTTAGTGATTTTTTGGTATATACGGTTAATAAAAGAGCGGCTGAACAAACATTCTTCAAAAGTCTCTGTGTTTCCACAGAAGAAAGTTTTGAATGGCATAAAGGTGAATAAATGATGACAAAATGTTCATTTTTGTGAGAACTATCAAATGTAAAGAAACATAGATACTTCCTTTAAAAGGCACTCTGTCATTATGGGATGTTAAAATATTCAACCGAATGTAGGTCAGAGAAAACCTGCTCACAATGTCTGGAAGATCGCCCCAGATACTAAAGCATCTGCACCTTTACAAAATAAACAAAATATATATAAAATGGCTCCATGCCCTTTAATTTCACACCCATTTAATCTGAGCCAGATTTACACGAGGAAAGACGGCAGGCAAGGATTCCATCATCAGCAAAGACAAGCGCTTTGTGGTTTTTCAGTCTAGCATCATTGCGACAGACAGGACTGACGGCTCCCATCATCCCTCTCTCTCTCTCTCTCTCTGACACGCTTCACTGGCCTATTAAACTGATCAACATGAATGGAAGATCTGAACAGGAAACGTGTCCCTCCGGAGAGCGGAGCTACAGATGGCGGATCTGTGAGTTGCTTAGGTCTGTGACAAACACCATCAGAATGAACCGACTTCACAGCAATCACCGATCAAACAAGAACTAGTTATGAGTCACACACTGAAGTTCACAGGTGACGATTTAATGGGGTAACCATTTCCTGTTTACACGCTGATGTCACAGGCTCATGTGCAGTATTTATAAATAAGAATATAAGGGTTTTAGTCCACTAGAGACTGATTCCAGGACTGCTCACCTTCTTTAAGGGCTTTATCCACATTGAGAGAAACGACGACCCTCCTGGTCTGGGCTGAATCCAGCAGGGGAACACAGAACCGGCCCTATGGAGCAGGAAGACAATAAATCACTCATGACACCCAAACACAACACTCATTAACAAAGGAGCCCAATTAAAGGCCCGGCTGAGGGACATATTTACTACCAGTTACAACTGTCCTTCAATTGATCTTATGTGGAATATACAGAACAAACCGATTTCGGATCCACATGCAGTACTTATAACAATTATTAGATTGAGATCAACAAAACAATCGCAACAAAAAGGGGCGTAATCCAGAAGAAACTGGTTGATTTGTAAAAAGGTGGGGCTTTCTATGTTTGCCAATTAATTGTGTAACTTTTTCTTTTGTTTACATTGAATCTTTATAGTCCAATATATTTGTGTTCTTGTTTACCATCTGAGTATTTTATGTATTATTTATATATACATTAAAATGTAAAAAATGTTTAAAATTACATTAAATTAAATGTTTACATTAATTTTAATTTTAATTATATTATATATATATATTTATTTATTTTATTAATGATTAATTAATGAACATTAATGACACATTATACACACACATATATATATATATATATATATATATAATATATATATATAATTTAAAAAAAAAAAAAAAATCAATTATACAGGGCAACTTATTTTATTTTAGATATTGTGTATACACAATAAAACTGCATGTGTGATATATATATATTTATAAAATGGTTAGTTCCTGTCCTTGATTCTGATTGGTCAATAGCTGTGTTTTATTCACTATGACTGCTTCACCCAACGGTTTTGTGTATCACTACACAACACTCTTCGCAAGCATTTTCCTTCAGGTCATTTATGTTCATAATAAAAAATCTGTTTAAATGTCTGCTGCAATATCTTGTCCTTTTAACAGTTAAGGGGTTTTCCCGTGACTGACAGCGCTAGTCAAAGCATGTCAGTTGTTCCATGTTCACAACAATTCAGTGTAAAAGTTTTAATATAAAAGTCTTCGCTACTGACTGACACACTCATAAAGACAGTCTTTGCCGCCATCTAATGGCGTAAAATTGTAACTTCTGTTGCTGTTCACGGTCAGGGACTATTTTTTCTGGCGGAAGGAAGGCTTTTAGTGATTTTACTTCATAAAAGTTGCATTGTTACATATTTTTGGCTTTAATATTTGTATTGTGTGGTAACGGTTTCATAAAAGCAATAAGGTACTCGAGGCTAGTGCTGTATCGTGAATAAGTCACGGCTGAAGGGGTTACTCCACTTCATGTCTAACAACGCTCTTCAGCCGTGACTTATTCACGATACAGCACAGCCTCTCGTACCTTTTTGCATACATATCAATTATTGCATCTTTCATAAAATAATATTAATGCTATATATACACACATACATACAGTACCAGACAAATTTGGGACAAATTACTATTTTTAATGTTTTTGAAAGAAGTCTCTTATGCTCGTCAAGGCTACATTTATTTTTTGAAAAATACAGAAAAAAAACAGTAATATTTTTAAAATATAAAATAATGGTTTTCTATTTTAATATACTTTAATATATAATTTATTTCTGTCATACAAAGCTGAATTTTCATCAGCCATTACTTTCATAAGAGACTTTCAAAAACATTAAAAATAGTAATGTGTGTGCTGTCATATTGATTAATTGTGATTATTTACATCTAACATAAAAGTGTGCAAATGAAAAAAAATATGACAAACACACACACAAACATATATACATATATAGTCAAACCAAAATGTATTCAGACACCTTGAACATTTCATTCATTAATACAGTTTATTCACTATAGTTTAAAAAAATGTAATAAAATATGACAAGATCTCAGAGTTAAACTGTGTCAGACAAAATAATCTTAATTATCTCAGAAAACACTTCAGCAAAACATGGTCAGGTCAAAGTGTCTGAATAATTTTTGGTCCCAAATTTTTATCAATTTTACTGGTAGTCCACTGTATGAAAAATTTTTGGGTATAATATGTCACAGTTTACTTTATTTTGCTATCCTCACTTACATAAATGAACTATAGTGTCCTGCACCCACTAGTAAAAATATATCAAAAATATCTGAATAATTATTGGTTTGATTATATATGTGTGTGTGTGTGTGTGTGTGTGTGATATATATATATATATATATATATATATAATATATATATATATATAAACACACACATTTTCACTACAAATTGTCATTACTTTCTATCTATCATCTATCTATTCATCTGTTGCAGTATCTACCTGCAATATCTTAATCTTATCTAAATGTCAGTCTATCTATCCATCTGTACATGCCATCAGACACAGTCACATTCTCTGAAGCAATCACAGTGAGAGTGTGGATTGTTGTTTGTCTGTATTTGTGTAGATGTTGTGATGTGACATCATCAGCCTTACCATTAACTTATTGAACAGATCCGCGAGCTTGGATGACTGTCTCTTAGTGGTGTCGAAGCTGCTGATCTTCAAGGGGCTTTTTCTCACCAGCAGCCCGAAACTCCCCAGCAGGAAACAGAACAAGGCGAAGGACACATAAATAAAGAGTTTGAGGAAAAACGAGGTGAGAGTGAGTCCTCCGGAGCCGAGCTGGAAGAGCAGCACCGCCGCCGCGATGCCGACGACCAGAGACGGGTAGACGGCGCTGGGCATGAGGACACCCGACCTGCTGCTGCTGCTGCTTCGGCCATCAGGATGCATGATGCTGCTGCTGCTGTTGCTGGAAATGACATGTCCTCACGTGTGTACCACAATAGACAGGCTGCATGCTCGAGTTCACAGCACAGATTTTGTGTGCATTAAATTCACACTAGATGATCCAGACACAAGAAATGCACGTGCAACTGTTGCATCTGAGCAGCTGAAATGATGATCGGCAGATCACCTAACGGGCTCGAGAACAGCTTAAATGGCTGCTAATTCAAATCCTCCACAAATGCATAAGGCACATCAAGTGCACACAAAGGCCGTTAAGTTAGAGCAAACAAACCTGACGTCCACATAAGCTCATCCAGATATATCAAAACATCTCGAGACGATGATGATGACGCGAACACAAACACAGCGGAGAGGCATCGCGCGAGGACTTTAACTTTAACGCCTCAAACGTGAAATAAAGATGTTATATTTTCATTATCCACCGCATTTGATACAAAATATGACCAAAAAAATGAAACTTATTCTCAATCCATCGCGTTGACAGGCAATCTCAGCTCCGCTCAGATCCTCAGCTGCCTCTCGAGTGGCGAATTTGCGAGATCTACTATGGAAAAGGGATTGCTTATGAATATTAATTACGCAGCATGACGTTTGCTGAATAGCCCAGAATGATTGGCTGTTTGGTGCGTGGGCGGTAGTCAGTTGGCGAATGAGGGAATATAAGAACTGCCTTATGAATAGTAATTAGTCACTTGACTAGAAGCTAGCTGAAGGTTACCAAGCAACGTCAGCATTATCTGATTAATATTCATAAGACAACGGCTTTGCAATAGTAGGATAGAACAGCGACTAAGGGGCCTCGAGTAGGCCATAAATCACACACAATGAAGCCAAACAACACTGAAATGTCTTAAACGGAAATCTTTTTAAAAAATCCATGACCCAGACTGGTTATAACATACTTTGGGTGTCTGGTTGTTGCTGTTTTTTTTGTTTTGTTATGTTGAATCATTAAAGGATTAGTTCACTTTCAAATTAAAATGTCCTGATAATTTACTCACCCCCATGTCATCCAAGATGTTCATGTCTTTCTTTCGTCAGTCGAAAAGAAATTAAGGTTTTTGATGAAAACATTCCAGGATTATTCTCCATATAGTGGACTTCAATGGCCTCCAGACGGTTGAAGGTCAAAATTACAGTTTCAGTGCAGCTTCAAAGAGCTTTAAGCGATACCAGACGAGAAATAAGGGTCTTATCTAGAGAAACGATCGGTCATTTTCTAAAAAATTAAATAAATTTTATACATTTTAACCATAAATGCTCATCTTGAACTAGCTCTCTTCTTCTTCTCTATTTGAGTTCCAGCAGTTTAGACACTGCCAAGTGTATTACTGCCCTCCACAGGTCAAAGTTTGAACTATATACTTGCACTAGCATATTGTACATGACAATTTAGTTCAAACTTTGACCTGTGGAGGGCAGTAATACACTTAGCAGTGTCTACACTGCCCGAATTCTAATAGAGAAGAAGAGAGCTAGTTCAAGATGAGAATTTATGGTTAAAATGTATAAAATGTAATTTTTTTTTTAGAAAATGGCCGATGGTTTCTCTAGATAAGACCCTTATTCCTCGTCTGGTATCGTTTAAAGCTCTTTGAAGCTGCACTGAAACTGTTATTTTGACCTTCAACCTTCTGGAGACCAGTGAAGTCCACTATATGGAGAATAGTCCTGGAATGTTTTCATCAAAAACCTTCATTTCTTTTCGAATGAAGAAAGAAAGACATGAACATCTTGGATGACATGGGGGTGAGTAAATTATCAGGAAAATTTAATTTGAAAGTGAACTAATCCTTTAATGATTTATTTGAAATGGCAGATTTATAAATGCGAGCACATCAGTTAATGGCATATCATTGGTTTTTACTTTAGTGAAAACATTTTATTATTATTAATAGCAACGATACGTAATATAAAAATTACGAATAATATAATAAAATATTTTAAATAATCATTTTAATAAACGAAAAATAATTAAGAACTTTGAATACAAAGATATAATTCTGAAAAGAAAACTGTGGTACTTTTTACAAGTGTTATGTTTACCGGAAAAAAAATGCTTACATGTACTCATTGTAGTAATAAAGTAAATTATGCATAATTATATCAGGTAACTAACCCTAAACAAATCCCTAAACCTATAGTAAGTACGCTGCTAAATTAATATTACTTAAAGGGACAGTTCACCCAAAAATGAAAATTTTGTCATCATTTACTCACCCTCAAGTTGTTCCAAACCTGTAAAAATGTCTTTGTTATGTTGAACACAAAGGAAGATATTTTGAAGAAAGATTGTAACCAGGCCACTTTAGGGCACCATTGACTTCCATAGTAGGAAAATAAAATACTATTGAAGTCAATGGTGGCCCATAACTGTTCAGTTTCCCACATTCTTTAAAACATCTTCCTTTGTGTTCAACATAACAACAAAAAATGTATACAAGTTTGGAACAACCCGAGGGTGAGTAACTGATGACAGAATTTTCATTTTTTGGTGAACTATCCCTTTAACCAGTTTGATTTTAAAGATTTCTGCAAATAAATGGTCTTTTGCGCCACCTACCGTCCATCTTGAACATTATTCTTCACCTGGTCAACTGAAAAGAAACAAGTCTACTGGACGCGAATAAGATAATAAAGTTTCGTTTCAGTCATTTCTGTCTAGTTCCATAAAGATATGGATATAAATATAGTTTTAAAAATAAAAGAATAGTCCAAACAACAACTATCACGATAACAGCACAGATAAAATGTCGTTTGAATCAATTTCAGAACGATTTTTTCCCGCCTAATGAATGATTAAAAACATTGACAACCAATCAGAATCCATCCTGCTTTAAAGAGCGCGAACATTTAAAGCGGTAGACGACAAAGAGTGACGCTAATATAACTGTCGTTATAGTTTTCTTTATAGTTATTATTAAATTAACCAGTTTATTCTAAGTCAAGTCTTCAAAAATATATTTTCATGATCTAAAATGACCTGTGATAAAATAAAACTTAAAGAGAAACTCATCATCTTTAAAAGTATTTTATAATTAAATACATAAAGTTGAAAAATAAAAATAAAGGTGAAAAATAAACGAATATATTGTGTGAAATGAATAACATTAAACATGAGCTCATTGAAGTTCACAGCCAGACCAGCAGGTGGCGGGAGAGGTCACGAGTTCACCGTTGTCAAACGCTGCTGTAAAAAGCACATATTATAGAATAATAGTCCCCTAATACGGAGTATTTAAATCAGATAAATGTGAATAAACAAATGTAGTTACTAAATAAAAAAGTCTTGAGAAAATATTTTATTGTGAAAGAAATGAGTACAAACCCTGTACTAAAGAAAGATGGATAATCTATGGTTATAGAAATTAAACAAATAATAACAATACAATGCCTTACATTTGAAACGGCACATATCTCGACAGAGAGGAGACACTGGCCAAACTAGTCATTTACAGTGATCAGAAAATAAAACAAATCTGCCCTGTGTTAAAGGGTTAGTTCACCCAAAAATTAAAATAATGTCATTTATTACTCACCTTCATGTCGTTCCACACACGCTGTTGTCATTGCTGGCTATGCAGGCCTCACTGAGCCATCGGATTTCAACAAAAATATCATAATTTGTGTTCTGAAGATGAACGAAGGTCTTACAGGTGTGGAACGACATGAGGGTGAGTAATTAATGACATTATTTTCATTTTTGGGTGAACTAACCCTTTAAGACTGAATAACAACAGATGGAGGAAATTACATAATAAAAGATCATATTTTGCTAAAATATAAATCTTTTGACCTCAGGTCAAATTTCAGTGTAAATGTGCAAATTGGTTCATCCAACACCAACAAATCCATCAGCATTCAATGATACTTACAACTCAAAAATAGAGGCAGTGCAGCGAAAACTGTTTTTCTTGGCATTTATCTGACATCATCATGGCACACGCTAAGGCATTTAATAAGTGTTTCATGGATCTTCTGATCTGATGGTGGAATGTTCTCTAGCAGGTGACGGAGTGTGTGAGCAGCAGCAGCAGCGGCAGCAGGAGGCTGGAGGTCAGAGCGGCCCGTACGGCAGCGGCCGAGCTCCTCATCAGACACTCCACCCGAGTCCAGGAGCCGTTGTTGGGCAGCGCTTCAATCCCCAGCGTCTTACACAAGACGTTATACACATCTACTGTTCGAATGGGACCGGCGCGGAAGTTCGTCTTGAAGTCTGGAGAGAAAATAAAACACAGAAATGATCATTTGATGAGTTAGTAGCAGACTAATATCAGTTATTATGTTTATGAGTCCAATACCCAAGACACAATAACTAATAAATATAATATAATACAATATAATTTAATATTATAATAAATTCTAATATAATTCTAATATATTGTTTTTTGTCTCTTCTGCTCACCAAGGCTGCATTTATTGCAAAAATTGTGAAATATTATTAGAATTTAAAATAATTGTTTTCTATGTCAATATATAGTAAACTGTAATTTATATCCAGTGATCAATGCTGAATTTTCAGCATCATTACTCCAGAATTCAGTGTCACATGATCCTTCAGAAATCATTCTAATATGATGATTTGCTGCTCAAGAAACATTTATGATTATTATCAGTGTTGAAAACAGTTCATATATTTGTGGAAACTGTTATAAATTTTATTTTTCTTGATTCTTTGATGAATAGAAAGTTCAAAAACATTATCTGAAATAGAATATTTTGTAACATTATAAATGTTGTTTTGGATTTTGATGTTGATATTGCTATTTACCTGTTTCAATGTTTTTATTTGCTTGCTTTTAAGTTAAGGCCATATATGCTTGAATGATTATGAAATTAAGTAACTGCAATATTTCCTTTGTTTGTTATAAGATAATATGACTAAGCAACAGTTGTGAAAGTTAGGTTTTTGAGTTTGATGATTGTAACCAACCACAAAGGTCAACAATAAGGATGAAGAGAGCATGTTGCAACCTCAAGCGGAGGTGAGCCAGATGAAGACTTAAGTGAAGAAGAGGAAGAGTGCCTGCATTAAGCGTAGAAGGACATCTGATACCCTAACGAGGGACGCTTAAAGGTACAATATCGTTAGCCTCATAGCATAATTGCCCAGATCATATTTCAAAGGCAGATATCACAATTTGGCCAAAAAAAATGACTTAGGCAATTATGCTATGAGGCTAACGATATGTAATATTTTTTTCCACTAGAGGTCACTAGAAGCCTATTCAAAACAAAGGCATAGCTTGATGACGCCAAGTTATAGAGCAGAATCTTGGGACATGTGGTCTTCATCTCAATGGACGGTGGAAAAGAATTGGGATAGGAGGGAAATCATGTTCATGGATGTGATTATTAACGTTACTGTAGTATGAAGCAGAGCAGGAGCGAGTGTTGTGGAGCTGAACGAGGAGCTGGAGCGATTGATCAACACGCCTCACGAGCAGCGGGACTTTTATTATGACACAGTCGCCCGGCGCCGCTTCCGCTTTTCCGGTCATGAGTATGAGGTAACGCAGCTCTGTTTATCATATTAGATACATTTGAGAGTGTTGAAAATGATGTTATAACGTTACTCTGTGTGTTCACTCGGCGGCTGCTGTGAGACACTGTTGCACACTGCAGTAAGATAGATCGATTTTACAATATCATATTAATAAATGCTGGATGGCTTGTGTTGATAAATGGCATGCAATTATTTTAAAACGTATTGTATGATGGAGAAAATGCTGTATTACTGTTACTAAAAATAAAGCTGCATCTGATTATGCTATGTTAGCTACTTCACAAAACAGTGTTTTTCTCTGAGGCATGGTAAAGCATGGACTCGCAAGAAAATTAGATTTAACAATAAGACTAAACGTGTTGAGCTATATAACAATGATTATTTTCTGTCTATAAATATATCAAAACAGTTGTTCCCTTGTCTATTAAAACATGTAAATATTAAAGCGTCTTTGGTGTTTCCATGGTTTCTACAAAATAAAACCGGAAACCGAGGGTAACGCGGGTATGACGCCATTGACAGGCGACTCCTCACACGTCCCGGAGCCTTGCTTAAAATTGCAGTTTCCACGATTTACAAATAGTTGCAAACATTTGGGATATTGTAAGTACTCAAGTGAACAAAATATATACACTGACCTAGTGGTTTTTGGATATTTTACTGCAAAAATATTATATATTGCACATTTAACAGCATCTCCAATATTGCTGGGTAAAGCTAGGTTATAAAGCTTTTTAGCTTAAGCTGATTTAAGTTTTATTTTGTTTTATTTTGCATTAACTGCTTTGTATTGTAACCAATAAAAGAGATATTTTATTGTTACGTTTACCTTCCGTGAGACTTTACTTATTATAACTACAAACTGACAAAGAACAACCAAAAGATAGTCTTCTACGTCATTCCCGAAGGACTTCAGATTCCTGAGTATCTTATGGTTTAGAATAGATTTGACGTTCCTTACCCTACCTGAATAATCCTAGGGTTAAAAGGTGTACTATAAATGGTCACACCAACTAACAATGTCTTTACTGTAACGTTTGATAAATTTAATGCATCTTTGCTGAAAAACAGTATTAATTTCTTCAAAAAAAAAAAATCAGATTCTGGCATAAAATAAAATAATATTTAAAATAAAATATAAAAAATATTTTTATTTAAAAATTTAAATAAAATTAGTATTTTTTATATTTATTTTAAATAAAATGCTTTCAATATTATATATGAATTATTTTAATTTTATTTAAATATTTTAATTAAATACATTAATAATTATTTTATAATATTTGTTTATTATTAACAATATTATTATGCAAAATAAACATGTGGTCTGCTGAACTTCACCTGGTCCCTGTGCCAAAAAAAATCCCCTCATGTCCACAAACTCGTTGTCGTATCCGTGCCAGCCGTGCTGCCAGCCCTCCGCCTCCTCCGTGCCGTTCTTCCAGAAGGGCAGTTTTCCTTTATTCTGTAAAGACAGGCATAAGTCAGCTTTTGGATTCAGTGTTGGAATGCATTTAATCTCTTCTTCATCCCGGGGTCTTGGGCAGCGGCGATGTTTATGTAGTAACCGAATGACGCATCAGTGAGATAATCTGTTATATCTGCCCAGCACACATGAGGAACACTGTTGTTTTTGGGCAAAATGGGACTTTATGTGCAATACTGAGACAAGACTGAAGCAATTCCTGTCAGAGGTCCTTTTGGAAATGAACAAAACAACATATTAAATGGGTCACAAGTGGTGGGGAAAATTCCACATCCTGCTGGAACAGATGGTGAAAGTTGCTTTATGACACTGTGAGTTTGAACAGCACAGATAAGCACAAATAAGTGACAATATAGCATCGATATCTACATCTAGATCTGGTTGGACTGTTCCAATCATAAAACAACGCGATAAACAGGGACATTGTGGACAGATTGTGTGGAGAATAGCCTCACTGACCTCTGTGATGAACCATCCCGGCTCCGCCACCAGCGTCAGCGTCGAGACGAACCTGCCGTTCTTGTAGTGGTAGCGGTCTGGGATCTCTTGCTTCTTATAAACGTTCATGTTGTCCGCTGTGCTCAGGTTCTGATATATCTGAATTAACACACAAACACTGTCAGTTTAAGCCTCTGAAGAAAAAACAAGGAATTAAACTTTTGAGTTCTTGTATTTCCTGTTATTTTGAATAATGATTTAAAAACAATTATATTATATTATATTATATTTATATATTATATATTTATTTATTATATTTATATTTATGAATTATATGAATTATATTTATTATATTATAATTATTTATGTATTTATTTATTTATATTTATTTATATTTATATCATATTTATTAATTATATTATATTTTATATTATATACCACCATGTATAAATATTTTGCAATTTAAATAATATATTCTTTTTTTACACTGTACTAATGAGAATGAGATTTTTGTGAGAGTTCTGTAATATAATATAATATATAATATAATATATAATATGAAAAAAGAGAATATTTATTCAAATGATAAAATATTTGTACAAGTGGTATTGTTGAACTGCATTTAATTTAATATAATAATAAATATAATATAAATATATATATAATATAATATAATATAATAATACCACCATGTATAATATTTTACAATTTAAATAATATATTCTTTTTTTACACTGTACTAATGAGATTTTTGAGAATTGAGAGTTCTGTAATATAATATATATATATAATATGAAAAAAGAGAATATATTATTTAAATGATAAAATATTTGTACAAGTGGTATTGTTTGAACTGCATTTAATTTATATAATATATATAATATAATTAATATAATATAATATAATATAATATATATAATATATATAATATAATATAATATAATATATAATACACCATGTATAAATATTTTACAATTTAAAATATATTCTTTTGTATTAATGAGAATGAGATTTTTGTGAGTTATGTAATACAATATATAATATTATATATTATATATTATATTATATTATATTATATATTATATTATATTATATTATATTATATTATATTATATACATGCATTATAAATGCATATATTATATAATGCAGTTCAACAAATACCACCATATATAAACAGTTTACAATTTAAATATTTTTTCACAGTATAGTAATGAGAATGAGACTTTTGTGCAAGTTTTGTAATATAATATATTTTTATATAATATAATTATATTTATATTACATATAACTTTAATTTATAAATCAAATGCAGTTCAACAAATACCACCATGTATAATTATCTTATATTTTAAATAAAAAAAATTCACATTTAGTAATGAGAGCGAGATTTTCGTGAGGAGAATTTTTATTCAAAATAAACTCAAAATGCAAAAGACATCTTTATGGTTTCATGAGATCTACTATTGTAGTTTATCATCAGTCCAGTGCATCAGTGTTTAAGCATACAATACTTCACATACTGAAAGTTAAAGTTTAAATGTGAATGAGTCCGACAGCAGGTTAAAGTTCACAGTAATGAATTCTGACACCAAGTGTATTTTTTCCCCTCAAAATGGCAAATGGAAAATAAGCAAGTGTTGTTTTTGGTGTCTTGTTGTCATGAGTAAACACGAGTCAGACAGGCTGAGCTCACCTCCTCAAACCTGTCCTGTTTGGGCCACAGACTGACCACCGGCCCTCTGTCCATCATTTTAATGATGTGCGTCATGTCGATGTAGTGATCCAGTTCAATGACCTTCTCCATCCACTTGAGCTCCGTCATGCCGTGATCAGAGAACAGCACCACGTTTATATCATCTCTCATATTCTTCTCCTGACAAAATACAAATGTGTTTTAGATGGACAGGTAGAGCAAATATTGATCTTTTTATATGTAAAAAATACCTTGATTTTCTGGTTGAGGATCTGGAGAGCCTGGTCCAGTGAGCGAATGGCACGCTGTATTTCGGGAGAGTGCGGCCCAAAGTGATGCCCTTCCACATCAATCTTCTCATAATAAATACCAGCCATGTCTGCTTTATTGCTCCTGATGAAACATTCAAATAAAATCATCAAATAATAACAAACACACTTAAAGAGACCTGTGTGCCAGTTTCATCACACTACTAACTAACTCAACCAGGCCCCGCCCCTTTATTCTGCATATTAATTATTTAAATGAGGAATATTGACTACAAGACTACAATGGAGGTGTTTCAGGGAGTTCAGAAACACTGACACTGATATAGTGGGACTTTTTCATGCTCAAACAGCAACATTACACACTAAAGACAGATGAAGATGTGAAAAAAGCAGAATAGCACCTATTTAATCATTTCTGATCTTACTTTAACATATTGAGAGCGCTCTCCATGGCGTCGGTCAGGTTCTTCTCTGAAGGATTGTACACATATTCCTCACAGAATGTGGGTCTGATTCCACGAATCGTCACTTCACAACCTGAACGGACAGAAACACACTTTAGAGCATGTGACCTAAGTTCATTTGCATTTGAAAAGAGGGTGTAAAGAGCACCTGAAAACCATACTTGAGTAAAAGTACTGATAACTTACATCGAAAATGACTCCACTACAAGTTACAAGTAACCAATTCCAATTCTACTTGAGTAAAAGTCTTAAAGTGTCTGATTTTAACAGTACTTAAGTATTTTACTCATGCTGAATGTCGGCTCAGAGATGCACCAGTCCTAAGAGACATGCCGGTGAAAATAAGAAACAATTGATTTTAAGATGAGAAATCAAGTTTATTTTTAAAATCTAAATAAAACTGAAAACCTCAATATTGCAATAAATCAAGGTCGACACAACAACCTTTTAAACGTCTACAACTCTCAAGTCTCAGTTAGCTCAAGTGCACAGAAAGTCACAAGAAAACCAAAATCCTTCAAAAAGATCTTGTCAATATAGCGGATATATAAAATAACGTTAAGTAAAATTAAATAGTCAAAGTCTGTATGTGCTGGTTTGATCCTCATCACCAGCTGCAGTCAATTCCTCATCTAATAAATCAAACTCCTGCGATCAGAAACTTCCTGCTAATGCGCTCACATTCACGTAAAGTATCCTTGTTGACACGTTTGGGTGAGTAAAGGCAAAATGCACAAGATATAATACCTTCAATGCCCTTAGATGGCGATATCGCTTCTTTATCAGAAACAAACTGCTGCAGAAAAAGTTAGGTGTCATGAAAAAATTTGTAATTGCATTACTCATCACAAATGTAGTGGAGTAAAAAGTACATTTACTTGATCAAAAATGTAGTCAAGTAGAGAGTAAAAGTTGCCAATATCTTTGATACTCAGTTCAACTGCAAAGTAGCCAAAAAGATACTTGAGTACAGTAACTAATTACATTTACTCAAATAATTTACACCTCTATCAAACAGAGATTTTACACTTTGCAAGCTTATTTTGATGTAAAGTAGCAGCAGGATTAATTAAACGAGTCTGGCATGGGAGGAAGTGTGAGCACAGTGTGTGGATAAACTCATAGTTTATACTGTACACTACAAGTTTGGGGTCAGTAACTTTTTTTTTTTTTTTAGAAATTAATACTTTTATTTATCAAGAATGCATGAAAGTGATCAAAAGTGACATTTATAATGTTTCAAAAGATTCTATTTCAAATAAATGTTGTTCTTTATATTCATCAAAGAATTGTGAAAATTAAAATGTATCACAGTTTACCCAAAAACTTTACACCAAAAAGCAAAATCATCATATTAGAATGATTTCTGAAGGATCATGTGACACTGAAGACTGGAGTAATGATGCTGAAAATTCAGCTTTGATCACTGGATATAAATTACACTTTAACATCTATTCAAATAGATTCAAATCACTGTTTTTACTGAATGTTTCATCAAATAATTGCAGCCTTGGTGAACAGAAGAGACTTAATTCAGAAACATAATATCTTACCAACCCTAAACTTTTGGATGGTGTTGTATTTTGCAGTTAAAACCAGATTTTTGTAGTCGCATATAAAGTCACATTGGCCAAATGTCTAAAAAAACATTGCGATGTATAGGAAGTGACATCATTAGGACTCTTTCTACAGCATAGCAGCAACTCAATTTACATGTATCTTCTTTCATCACCTATTTTCTCATTTTTTAAATATAAAAATAACTACAAAGCAACATTTGGTCAAAGTTAATATCACACAAATCAGGGCATTAATACAGGGGTTGCAAACCTTAAAATATATCAAATAAACAGACATTAAAATAGCTCATATAGGCCTGGTTTCACAGACAAGGCTTATCCTAAGCCAGGATTAGACCTTAGTTCAAATACAATATTTAATATTCTAATATACAATATACAATATTCTAAAACATATTAGAAATGTGCTAATTCATGCTATCAGTGTGCTAAAATATGCTAATCATGCTAACAACATGCTAATCCATGCTATCAAAATGCTAAAACATGCTAACAACATGCTAATAATGCTAACAACATGCTAATTCAGGTTATCAACAGGCTAATTCATGCTATTAACATGCTAAAGCATGCTAGCAACGTGCTAATAATGCTAATTCTGGTTAACAACATGCTAATTAATGTTAGCAATGTGTTAATGCTAGTAAAATGTTAAAACATGCTAGCAAAATGTTAAATCATGTTAGCAATGTGCTAATTCATGCTAGCAACATGCTAAAACATGCTTTAAAATTATTTAATATTATGTTTATTATTTAATTTTATGTTTTAGTTTAAGATATTTAAATATGTCAATTAAAAATAAACGAAAATTAGAAATGCTGCCTTCATGGCAACTAGCTGAAATAAAATAAGTTTAAGGTTTGGGTTAACGTTTATTTTATTTCAAGTAATATTTTTTTCTGGTTTCAGTTTTAGTTAACTGTAATAACCCTGGCCCCACATTGTACTCTATTCATGACATAAACTGACCTGGCCAGTAGTACATGTAGACTCTCTTCCCTAGTTTCTGCATGGTGACCCACAGCGGCTCCGATCCATCCCACCACAGGGGCAGACGGCTGTCCGGATTGGTTCCGATCAGGAATTCCTTCAAGGTGTCCTTATCCCACATGTAATTCCCAGTCATCTGGTGCACCTCACAGTAGCGTCCTGGAAATGAGTGCAAAATGACTTCATGAGTATTTACAGCACACAAGGGTGGATTTCAATCAGCACGCCTCTGAGGCCCTAATGGATACTCCTTAGGTGCATCCCAATTCACATACTTACACAGCAAAATCTCCAGAGTTAATAAACTCTGCTCAGAGTACATATGGTCCCCCTCTAAATAGTGTTAAAATTAGTGTTGTCACGGTACCAAAATTCCAGTAGTCAGTACCAATACCATGACAATTTTACGGTTCTCGGTACCAATTTCGGTATATTCAGGCTGTGTTTGATTTTGCGCTGTCAGAGAAAACTAAAGTAAAAATCACTGGTGTGTGAAACGCGCTAACATATATACAAATAAACTTGTGCTTTATTTAAACTAAGTGTTTTTTCTACTTTACCACAGTAAAGAATGCGAATATAATATGCCTAATTAAAAGCGAACCAAAGGAAGAAACGTTTATGCGTGAGTGAAGATTTGGGAAAATAAACAGAGATTCCATGTTCAGTGGAATAACTAATGGAATATTGTTTAATCAGGTGACCAGATCGCGATTCGCAAAACAGAAAAGCTTAAATGTATGGACTCGCGTACCTCTCTCATTCGGCATGAACCAAAATGTTTCCATGGATACGATGTCACATTTAATTGCTAACCTATTATTTCTTCTATAAACAAAGCTTTGTGCTTCACTCGTGTCATATTCACATAAATACTGCCACAGCCCTATCAGTGAATATACCCGGAATCTCGGTACTACCGGTACTACAGAAATGCTGGTATCGTCACATTTTCAAAACTTCAGTATTGACTTGGTACCGAAGTACCGGTACTTTTGACAACACTAGTTAAAATAACACTAAAGTAAAGTTAAAGTTAATGAGATAATTAAGCAATTAATTAAGTGATGATTGTGCATTAGTGATGAACACACAGCAGCAGAATCACTGAAGAAAACAGAAACACAAGAACTACAACTGACTTCAGTCACAGCCTTATTAATTGCTTAATTATCTCATTAAATTTAACTCTGCTTCAATGTTAGTTTAACACAATTTAGAGAGGGACCATATGTACTCCGAGCAGAGCTGATTTAACTCTGGAGATTTTACTGTGTACACTTTAAATGCAAATGAGCTGCTGCTCCCGGCCCCCTTTCCAGAAGAGGGCGGAGCTTTAACAGCTCAACAACAACAAAGCTGGAGAATCTCACGCAGCCAAAATGAGGATTGTCAGTGTTGGTGTTCAGCCTTACATTGTTCAAACCGGAGTCGACACTGATGGAGAGACTCAGGAAGAAGTTACAACTTTTAGAATGAAACTGGACGTTTCTGAATGGTTAGTGGATAAATTTATGTAGTTGCTGTGGAGTTGATTCAACTCATCCACTAGCATGTGCCGTCATGTTCATCTTTTGTGTAAATCCAGTGTTGAATTGACCCACTCTACAACAACTCTTCCTCTTCTATAAAGCAGCCCAACATGGCCCCGCCCCCTTTGTTGTGTGTTCTCGGGGGCGGGGTTTATGTAAATTTTAGGGTTTGTGATGTCACCAACCCGGGAAGAAGCTAGTTGTAGTCCCTACCAGCCGTTTATTGTAGAAAATATCTCCCTTTGCATTGAACTTTGAGCTTTGCAGATGTTGTTTATGCTCAAACAGCAACATTACACACTAAATAAAGTTAAAAAAGTGAAATCTTGTGTGCATATATATATATATATATATATATATATATATATACACCTATAATCATGAAGTCATTAGCCTAGAGGTGAAGCTGCAATGTCATGACAAAATCATTATGGTTGATTATTGCTCTTATATTATATATACAGTACAGTCCAAAAGTTTGAACCACTAAGATTTTTAATGTTTTTAAAAGAAGTTTCGTCTGCTCACCAAGGCTACATTTATTTAATTAAAAATACAGTAAAAACAGTAATATTGTGAAATATTACAATTTAAAATAACTGTACTATTTAAATATATTTGACAAAGTAATTTATTCCTGTGATGCAAAGCTGAATTTAAAGCATCATTACTCCAGTCTTCAGTGTCACATGATCCTTCAGAAATCATTCTAATATGTGATTTGCTGCTCAATAAACATTATGATTATTTTCAATGTTGAAAACAGTTGTGTACTTTTTTTTTCAGGATTCCTTGATGAATAGAAAGTTCAAAAGAACAGCATTTATCTGAAATACAAAGCTTCTGTAGCATTATACACTACCGTTCAAAGTTTGGGGTCAGTAAGAATTTTTATTTTTATTTTTTTGAAAAGAAATTAAAGAAATTAATACTTTTATTCAGCAAGGATGCATTAAATCAATCAAAAGTGGCAGTAAAGACATTTATAATGTTACAAAAGATTAGATTTCAGATAAACACTGTTCTTTTGAACTTTCTATTCATCAAATAATCCTGAAAAAAAATATTGTACACAAATATTTGTACAATTGTACACATTAAATGTTTCTTGAGCAGCAGATCATCATATTAGAATGATTTCTGAAGGATCATGTGACACTGAAGACTGGAGTAATGATGCTGAAAATTCAGCTTTGCATCACAGGAATAAATTACTTTGTGAAATATATTCAAATAGAAAACAGTTATTTTAAATTGTAATAATATTTCACAATATTACTGTTTTTACTGTATTTTTAATTAAATAAATGTAGCCTTGGTGAGCAGATGAAACTTCTTTTAAAAACATTAAAAATCTTAGTGGTTCCAAACTTTTGGACTGTACTGTATATATGTTGACAAAATGTTTCGGTGAGGACAAGACATCATATTCTGGATTAGTAAAAGAAGACTTAATATTGATTATTATTTTAGTAGCATAAAAAACAAAACGTTTTTTTCAAACTGGGAATATACACCGAAGCGGTCCATGACTTCAGTCTAATGTGAGTTCTGCACAAAAACTCTCGATATGACCTCGGAAACTTTCTATGCTGCAAAATTAATCTCTTACTTGCATCTACTTACTCTGCAATTTGTTGATAAACGAGAATTCGAGTGAGTCAGTGTTCAGTCAGTGAGCGCGAGCAACCCTCCTTGTGACTAATCACAACGCCTCTGTTTGGACATTGCATTCCTAAACTCAACAAAAACTTGTGATTGGTTATAATGCTCAAAACTGCAAACCATAGCGGAAAAGAAAATGACTAATATGGTGTAACGAACAAATTACTGTAAATGCAATGTCGCAATTTTCATATATTTATAGGTAATGTTTTATATTACGGTTAGACTACTTTCTTTGACCCCCCCCAACATCTTATTTTGTTGTCCTTCAGGGGGGATCAAGCATTCATTAGGGGGGTTAGACCCCCCCCCCCCAAATCCCCCCGTAGACTATTTTAAAATCCCTATGGAAGAAATACAGCTATTTAAGGAGAGATGTGATAGTCTATTACTGTTCTAAGTAATCTCATGTAAAAAAGATTAAAAAAATTCCATAAACATACACTAAAAGAGAGACCACATCACCCAAAACACACTCGCAACCGCATAGCAAGGCCTTGGCAAACACCCAGAGTTTTACATGAGCAAGCACCTTGAATTTCAATGCAAGAGTCCATGCAAATGTTAATTTCTAGTTTCATTTTAAATGAGTTCTGAGTTGGTAAATGATCCTTGACTGCCTGCACAGTACTAACTAAAAGTCTTACATTTAAAGCGCTGACTGTACAAATGTTCACAGTGCAAAGAGCAGGGTCAGCGCTTCCAAGAAACACAAACATTAAACAAACAAATGCACTTCTTAATAACACCAAACCGGCTATAAAACAGCGTGTCAAGAACCTTTGGCCGTCCTGCACATTACAACCAAAGAACTTCTGATAAAACTTTTCATTAATAAATCACAAATGTGTTATTATGCTCAACAGAGTCAACAGTTCATGTGCAAGTATTCATGCACATTGAAATATGAATTATGAAGTCTGCCCTGCTCACCAAGACTGCATTTACTTGATCAAAAATACAGTAAAAATAGTGAAATATTATTCTCATTTAAAATAACAGTTTTGTATGTGAATATATAGTAAAGTGTAATTTATTCCTGTGATCAAAGCTGAATTTTCAGCATCATTACTCCAGTCTTCAGTGTCACATGATCCTTCAGAAATCATTCTGATATGATGATTTGCTGCTCAAGAAACATTTATGATTATTATCATTGTTGAAAACAGTTCATATTTTTTTGTGATATTCTTTGATGAACAGAAACTTCAGAAGAACAGCATTTATTTGAAATTGAAATCTTAACATTAACACTCAGTTTTGATCAGTTTAATGCAAACTAAATTATTAATTTCTTTCAAATTAAATCATAATGGCATTAGTGAATGTTATTCTAAGACAGATTCATTGCACTGTGATCGGGTCTGGTGTCGCAGCTTTGCTCTCATTGTTTGATTTCTTTGTGAAAGCTCGAGCCCAGTTGTCACGGCAGACTATCTTCTGAAGCTTTGTGGCGAGGGGAATGTGCCCAAACAAAACAACTGCCATCAGCAAAGCGTTAAAGCGTTGGCACGGAGCTGCTGTGATTGGTGGACGTTGAGTTAAAACACGTGTGCTGGAGCTCAGCGCCGCATGGCCTTTGTTGGCAGGGTTGCCAGGTCTGCATAACAAAACCAGCCCAACAACCAAAATATCAAAACTCAAAACATGCTCACTTGCACAACTAAAATACATATTTTACAGTCACTGTATGCGTTATACACAATTCAACTTGAAAAAAATGACTATAGTAGTAATTAGAGATGCAGTGATACTAAATCTTTTCAGCAGATACCGATAGCCGATTATTCAGAATGATATCACCCGATAGTTTGACTTTTCTTAAAGAAAAAAAATCTCTCCAAAATAATGATGATGCAAACAATACAGTGAACCCTCTCATTTGGTACATTACTATAATATTAGAGGTTAAAATTAACAACAGATCTATTATATTCAGCTATTTATTTTCAGATATAATAATTACACTCAAATAAAAACTGAAATGTTTGTATACAACTCAGTTGCACATAAGAGTTTTCATAAACACTTGTCTTCATGACAAATTATTCAAGCATACATATATAATTAACATTAAATAAGCTCCTCTCTAGTGTTTTTATAGCTAGCTAACGAACTGTGAACACTGGATATCTTTCTTGAGGTAAATATGACGTTAAGTGCTGATTTATTTATTCTCTCTGCGGTTGAAACACTGATTGAATGATTACATGAGAGGAGATTCATTTTCGGTAAGCTGTACTGTATGTTTCAACATACCTTCTGATGTTCATGCATGTTTTTTTCATTCTATAACTTGTATTAAAAGAGGAATACAAAATTTTGCAACAAAATGGAATGAATATGAAAGCTGAGATTTTATTTCTTATCAGAAGTAACAAAGCACAAAGCTCTTTATGATTATTGAATGCGAGGCGCTACAAATAATGTTTAGTGTAGGGAAAAACCGCAGGCCTGGCAACCTTGGCTTGAACTACGAGTGATTCATTGGGTCAAATAGAGTCTGCTTTAACAGTGCAATTTTAAACTGTTAATGTGTGTGTGTGAAGAAAATGTCTCATGTTGAATTTAGGGCTAGTTAACGTGACAATAACACTATGAGATTATATACCGAAATACTGAAATACAGTATGCCGATTATTGGCTGATATATCGGTGCATCCTGAGTAGTAATCATAAACACTGTCTGTTTTAATAAAGGAGCTTCTACGGCCTTCCTCACAAAACTCCTCATCTTGCACATTTATCAAACTAAATCCAATAAAAATCAACAAAATCCAATATTATCTGCAGCAAGTTTAAAAGTAGCCCAATTCTGCGGAAAACCATAGACTTGGCAACCCTGTGGCGCTCAGACAACACACAGTCTCACCATATGATTCAGCAACACTCAGAATGAGATTCACTGAGTCAACATGATCAAATGTGCTTGTGCAAAATAGATTAGAAGTTCAGTTTCCTTCACAAATTAATTGATTGCAAATATTTTATTTCCTTTATGACATGGTTAAGTGGAATACATTTCTAATTTAATTTTAATGTTTCCTGAGAGATTTAACAAATCAAAAATAAATGACTGATAACACAATCTTTTTTCATTTAAATATGAAAATACTTCATACTCAGATATTTCCATCTGCTTATATACAGTGATAATCAAATCTAAATAAGAGTGACTGATAAAAACACAACCCAGAAAATAAAGATGAAAAATATTTGCGATTGCAAACAATTTTTTAAATTACTTTTTTACAATGGCTATATATATATATATATATTATATATATATATATATATATATATATATATATATGTATGTGTGTGTATATGTGTGTGGAACGCATTACCACCTGTGATTGGAGACTCTCCAACACTAGACTGTTTTAAGAGCTCTTTAAAGACTCACCTTTTTAGATCTGCTTATTGTAATTGATTATGTCTTGTCTTATTGTATTGTCAATGTTGTTATTTTATAATCTGTGATGTAGCGCTTTGGGTCTAAGAAAAGCGCATTAGAAATAAATGCATTATATATATAAATGCATTTTTATATAATATATATATATATATATATATATATATATATATATATATATAATATATATCATATATATATATTAGTCAATGTAATATATACTGTGTCTCAACAATTAATAATCTTTAAATGAAAAAACTTCACTCAGATATTTCCATATACTTTCTAACAGTGATAAATAAATTTAGAAGTGGTTTTATTAAATATTCATAATTCTTGTTATGTTACTGTAGTCTAAGAAATATTTAGTTTGTAATGTATTAAAAATCATAAATATAATGGACACTTAAAAATTAAAATAATGCATAATAAAAAATAAGATTTTATATATATAATAATCTTATAAATAAGATTTTAGATAATATATATATTGTGTGTGTGTGTGTGTGTGTGTGTGTGTGTGTGTGTGTGTGTGTGAATAATAAATTAAACAAACAAAAAAGGCAATATTTGTTTCAACAATTAATTATTTTAAATATTAAAATACTTTACTCAGATATTTCCACCTGTTATGAATAAATCTGACTGAGAGGAGCTGTTTTTCTGCGGTCACTGTGGAGAGCAGAAGCTCTGGCCCCTGAAATCAATGACCCCATTCAGACAATAATGAACGAGCAGATCTCAGATCAACAGATCTCTATTGTTCTACAGTAAGAGCGCCTTTAATGACCTTTACACTCTTTCTGAACTGTTTTGGAATATAAGTGTGCTATTAAAATCTCACATAAGGAATGCATTAAAGCCTTGTAAATGTGTACCAGACCACAAACAAACAATGATTATGTTTGTGTTGCTTCACAGGCATATGGAAATCATTTAGAGCTCCAGGAGTCTCTTACATCCCACTATCTCAACTTTCTGCATTATAAAGGTCAAATCTCCTGTTTAACATAACTTTACTATAAATCTGTACAGTGTGCAGCACGAGTGTAACATTTCGTTTTAAGTACTTTATCAAAGCACATAAACTTAGAAGAAGGAACTATTTAAGATTGCATTTGTTAGAAAAAGAAGATAAAAAGTTGGTAAGACTCACCTGTCATTAGAGAGTAGTAGTTTGGGTAGGACAGACTGGGGAAATCTGGAGTCAGGTAATCCACTTTCACACCGTTTTCCACGATCTCTCTAAATCCGGCCAGGTTTTGTAAATCGTCCATGTAATCATAACGGAATCCATCGATCAGGAACACCAGGAGTTTGCGGTTTGCGTCGCAGCATCGGGACAGAAGGAGAATAAAAGCGATGCTGATGTTCAGAGCGGCTCGAGTCATGATGCTCCGCTGCTGAGAGCCGAGCTGAACTGATGAACAGAACACACTCATCTGCTGATTCATGAAAACTCTCCGTCAGTGGGCGTGTGCGGGAGAGAGTCCACCACCACTCCATGAGGGACACTGCATGCTGACCTTTATAGTTACTATTGAACGATGCAATTTATTTAACCATCTGGTGCTGTTTGGTTTGGTATGCAAGCCCGTTTCCGCCACTAAAAAAAAAGCCACAAAAAAAAAAGATTAATTGCGACTTTTTATCTCAGAATTCTGACTTTTTTTCTAGAAATTAACTGATGGTCAGTATCTCTGTCTGTAACAGTGCATCCAATGATAGCCGTGCTGCAGTGAAGTCTGAAGCTGTTGGTGTATAAAATGTGCCACTTCAGCTTTGTCTGATTTATTGCGCCTCCGCCACAGCTGATTCTTGTTATTATTACTATTATATTGTTATTATTGTGTCAAATTCATTAGTGTATCCATTCTGTTAAAAACAACTTTTATTGCCCAAATACCTCGACTGTAATTTGCAGAATTGCATGATTCTACCCTTGAGTTGCAAAGTTGATGAAACATGATAGGTATTGGTTGTTTTAGTATTAAGCCCACTAGATGGCAGTAAAAGCTGTTTTTTCTCCTTGAAACGCTGTACTTGTGTACAAGGTTACCGTGGAAACATTCTATATGCATATTCCTGCATAATGCATATGTCCGGAGACTAATCTTTGTGTGTCTCCTTCAGTAAAATCAATATTTCTTTATTGGTAAATCGGCGCTAAAAATAATCCTTAATGATGTCCTCTATTTTATGTATAATAATAACAAAGCAGTAATCCTGATGGTCAGTCGCAATGAAAGGAAACGCAAGCAAAGTAAGAACTGTGAGAAATAACGTTTCACACAGTAGTGAGAAAAAAGTCAGAATTCTGACTTTATAATTGCGACTTTGTATCTCGAATTCTGACTTTATAACTCGCAATTGCGACTTTGTATCTCAGAATTCTGACTTTATAACTCGCAATTGCGACTTTGTATCTCAGAATTCTGGCAATTGCGACTTTATCTCTATACTCGCAATTGCGGAGTGCGACTTTATAACTCGCGGGCGAGAATTCTGACTTTATAACTCGCAATTGTGAGATATAAACACGTAATTGCGAGTTAAAAAGTCAGAGATAAAAAGTCGCAATTAATCTTTTTTTTTTTTTGGCGGAAACGGGCTTCCATAGGTTTGGTCATTTTTGACCGAGAAATTTTACATTTTGGCTTTTTAGAATTGTTTTACTTCATCAGAATGGTGCAAAACATGGTAAAGGTTTTGGCACTTGCTGTGTGAAAAAAAAAAAAAAAAAAACAGGAACATGATTCGGAAAAGGTTAAATGTTCATAAAAAACTAGTCACTATGGAGGATGAGAAATGACTTAAGTATAAAAATAAATAAATACATATGTAAATGCATAGTTAAATTAATAAGTAAATGTAGAAATACATAAATAAATGAATGAATAAATATATGAAGAAATAAATATAGAAATAAATAAATGTAGAAATACACAAATAAATAAATGAGTCGCAGTTGTATTGTTGGCAGTCAAAAATGAGAAATGAACGGGAAGCGAATTGCATCTAGTGGAAACGTTTGGTACTGCGGCCAAACTAAATCTTACTGAAAGCTCATTTTTTAAGATATCAACCGAACTTAACTTGTTTATATGTATTGCTTTGATTTTTTTCACAGTGTTTTGGATTTTGATGTTGATATTGCTATTTACCTGTTTCAATGTTTTTATTTGCTTGCTTTTAAGTTAAGGCCATATATGCTTGAATGATTATGAAATTAAGTAACTGCAATATTTCCTTTGTTTGTTATAAGATAATATGACTAAGCAACAGTTGTGAAAGTTAGGTTTTTGAGTTTGATGATTGTAACCAACCACAAAGGTTAACAATAAGGATGAAGAGAGCATGTTGCAACCCAAAGCAGAGGTGAGCCAGATGAAGACTTCAGTGAAGAAGAGGAAGAGTGCTAGAAGAAGACGACAGCGTAGGCTTATAAGCAAGAGATACAGAGATTGATACACCTACAGCAGGAAGATTGGATCATAGACATTGATCAACTGATGAGTAATATGAAGTTGGAATGTCCCAAAAATTAGTATAAAAGGCTGAGGAGTAAAAGACCTCCACAGATGCTGCCTGCATTAAGCGTAGAAGGACGCTTAACAGCATCTCCAATATTGCTGGATAAAGCTCGGATATAGAGCTTTTTAGCTTAAGCTGATTTAAGTTTTATTTTGTTCTATTTTGCATTAACTGCTTTGTATTGTAATCAATAAAAGAGATATTTTATTGTTACGTTTGCCTTCCGTGAGACTTTACTTATAACTACAAACTGAGTCTCAACAAAGAACGACCACAAGGTAGTCTTCTGCGTCATTCCTGAAGGACTTCAACCTGCCGGCAGGTGAGGATCTTATGATTTAGACTAGATTTGACTTTCCTTACCCTACCTGAATAATCCTAAAAGGTTAAAAGGTGTAGGCTACTATAAATGGTCACACCGACTAACATGGTGCCCAATGTGAGTGGCTTGAGGTTTGAGTTTTAAGTTGAAAGTGTACATGTCTGTCCAATCCAGAAAGGATTCGGTTAGATACTAGCCGAGAGAGACTTAGTATATTCCAGTCCAGAGAAAGGACTGAAGGGCCAGGAAACAGGAGACCTAGAGAGGGTCTAGAGGGGCTATTGCATTGAAAAACCTGCAGTAGGGGACGCCCTAGTATGGCAGGGAAATAATACATACACTCATGGAGTGTATGGAGACACTGTGTGGATAAAATTAGAGAATAAAGACAAGAACAAACCGTTTAAAGATTTAATCATGAAAGAAAGATAAAATAGTAAAAATAATTGACCAGCACACAGTAGAATTACAGAATAATGGAAGTTGGTCTAAAAGGTCTTTGGTCAAAGGTGACTAAAACATTACGAAAGATACGGAGGAACTGAAGCTTAAAAACATGATAACAATCAACAGTCAGAGAGGAGTGATAAGAGCAGAGACATGACTAGTCTCAAAAAGCAGAACGAATTACATATTGACAAACACACAACATGAAAAAGACAGACCAAATGGAAAAATAGGCAGTGCTGTTAGTTTTAAGTGTAACAGGCTGTTTGTTGGAGGAAACAGTGTAATATGTGGATGTTTTGGAGAATATATATGGTGGGATGGTCCAGCTAAAGATAAACCTATAGGTGTAAAAAGGATATTATGGAAAAGCCCCTAGAGGAACCAAAACTTAAGTGCAGTCAGTATAAGAAGCATCCCGGAGCAATAAAGGGAGCACTACGTGTTATATGTGAGGAATGCAGAATAAAGTATCCCAAACTAGAGGTAATAATGACTCAAAGAACAGGAAATCAGAAGGATAACCGTGAGTGTGTATGGACAGGCTTGAAATGGATAAAATGCATTAGTGATATGGAAAAAGGAGAAGTACTGGTGATAGGAAGGCATAGGGTGTGGGCATGGCATAAAGCTCGTGGTTTAGTTAGCAGTAGTTGGAATGCAACAAGTGTGGGCCTAGATAATGACAGCTAAGCAACAGCAGTATCGATTATTCCTGGACGTCAAGATGTCGTGCAGGAATAGAGGAAGTTCAAAGCAAACGGTTGCTAGTGGATCCAGGGAGTCTGGGCCATGAACTAGAGAACCTGAAAATGTGCTTTGATGACAACGGAGACCAGTGAACCAAAGAAAGGGAAAGGTATTATCTGGTCAATTGTAACCATTGATGCTGATGGAGAACAAATAATGTCACCAAGAGTTGATTTTCCCATGCGAGGCGAATGTGATGAGGAAAATGGTAATATGAGGTGCCATTTTGGACAAACTGATGAAGAACGTTGGCAGAACAAAATAATACAAAAAGTTACAAGAGTCGGATGTCTGCCAATAGACTTCTGGAAGAAGAATGCTGCTACAAAGCAAAAACCTATTATGGAAGGTGAACAGATTTACTTTGGAAATTACAGTGATTGTGAATTTGACCACAACATCAGATCCTGAAGTACTCGCCTGCGCCGTTGAAATGGAACCGGCTCGGGAATAACGTTGCAGGGTTATTCTTGAGTCAGGAATTTCCATTTAAAATGAAGGGGATGGAGGGGGTCCCCGGAAAACTCCCATTAATTGTTTTGTTTTTATTTTTCAGGAATTATGAAATTGGATTATGGAGAAAAATGTGAAGACTGGGCAAGAAAAATGAAGAAGTGGAAGGAACCATGCCTGCCCAAACCTGTATTACTGGCAATTTTGATAACAGGGACCATAGTCCTAGCAGGAATTTGGCCCTTACTTGACTTTGCTACACAATTGATAGTAGTAGACCAAATTTACATACATGAAGTCACAAATTGTACTATAGTAAATATAAAAATACAAAAAAAGAGATATTAAATACCTTCAAAGTTGGAAATGATATAATGGTAAAATGTAGAAAAATATGGATTTGGCATAAGAAAAGTGGGATAGAATATGTAGGTCCTGGAGAGAAACATGGATGCTATATTCAAACACATCAAGAGCAGGTAAAAATAGATAAAGAATATCAAATTGACCCAACACAAGTAAGCATAACAACCAAAGACACAGGAACTAAAAACTAATGACAAACCTGTATTCATTTTTGAACGGGAATGTCGTAAATATTTTACAAAAAATAAATATACAATGTATGACACCCTATACAAAACTAAAAGACCCTTTTCCATGGATAAAATGGCACAGCAAAAGTGATCAGGTCTGCAATGTATTCTGGCCAAAAGAAAACCTTATACCAAATAAGTGTGAGCACAACAAAATACTGGGAGAAATGCACAGCGCGAAAGATACACAAATGTACAGGAGAACAGTATAATTGGGAATTGCATAGTATATGGCGTAAAAAAGGCCTTTGATGGTTATAAAAGATCAAAATTGCAAAACTATGACTAGATATGAAGGACAATTCATCAAAGGTCGAGGAGAATATTAAGTAACTCCTTGTCCATGTAATGAAACGAGTCAAAAATGGATTTGTGGAGATGATTATAGAGCCAGAGCAGGATTAACCTGGGATAAGGAAAAAGAAAGTAAACACTCGTTATCATTACTGGTGGCAAGGAATAAGATCACAAATTATGGAGAAAAATCCAGAATTATGGAAACAGAAAATGGTACAGAAATATATGTGTGTGTGTGCCGTGTATAATTATTATGCATACATACATACACACACATGCAGTATATGCAATTTACAACAAAATATGACTGACAGCTGTCCTGTCTCCAGAAATAAAGGTCAGAGGTGTTGCATGTGCTGTGCGAACATGATGGTTGTTGTAGTTCTAGACTAAATGTGAATGCACAAAAACATTCAGTATTCCTCAAAATGAATAAAAACAGTGAAATGCAATCTCAGAATTTTATGCAAACCTGTAATAATTAACTATATTAAATTACACAATGTATTTAATCACACTTTATTAACCAATGCTACTTTCAATTTTGGTGTGAAACATTTTCTTTTTTCTTTTGTGATTAAAAAAAATCACACTAGCAAGCCCAGCCCAGGTAAGAAAACGTAATGCAAAAGTAATGTATCACATTACTTTTCATTAAAAAAAATAACTACTGTAAGTAATGCAATTAGTTACTTTTTTTAGGGAGTAATGCAAACAACCCAAGCATATTTTCAGGATTTGCATAGAAACTTTATCACTCCCTTATTCTGATAAATGCTGCATGTCGAGTCAAGCCCAGGTAAGATACGAGAGGGGGTGGTTAAACCAGTTACATTCATACTCATTTGAAAGGTTTCGTTGAAAGTTATCATATTCAAAGCGGGTGTTTGGGTTTTTATTTGCAGCAGTGCCATGGAGAGTCTCACTCGTGCAAACAGTCTCTTCGCTCTGGATCTCTATCGGGCTCTGAGCTCGAGGAACACTGAGGGAAACATGTTCTTCTCCCCACTGAGCATCAGCACAGCGCTCGGCATGGTCTACCTGGGAGCCCGAGGACACACATCTGTAGAAATGGCAAAAGTATGAGGAACTGACACGTTACCACTCATTTTGTTTCCTTTTGTTTGTTTTTTGCACCATTATAATGTGATTTGCCAGTGAAAAATAAGCTTAATTATCATAAAAAAAATGCCAAAATGCCAAAAATGTTTTTCCCTTGCAGGTTTTGTCCTTCGGTTCAGTCTCTGATGTTCACTCTCATTTTAAGACCCTCACTTCATCAATCAACAGTCCATCAGCCTCCTACAAGCTCAAACTGGCCAACCGCCTCTATGGAGAGAAATCCTTCAGCTTCTTACGTGTGAGTCCATTCTGCCTTTAACAAAGAGACATTCTGATGCTTTGCCAAATCCATGCTTTGCTTCCTTGAAAGTGTTGACATGTGTCCCGCAGGAGTATTTGGACTCCACCCTGAAGCTGTACCACGCTGACCTTTAGGCTGTGGACTTCACTGGAGCATCTGAGAAGTCAAGACAGCTCATTAACAAATGGGTGGAAAGTCAGACAGATAGTGAGTGAGAAGTTAATATTAGAATATGAAAGTGAAATTGGTTGCATCTCAATACTCAAATTGATGCTTCCTCGTTTCCTCGCTCCTCCGTCCTCCAGCCTGTGACCCGGAAACCGATCAAAGTCAGCCATCTTGAAGCACATCTAATTGCAATTAATCTCTAAAGTGAAGTAAACGAGAAGTAAAAAGTATATAACACTAAAAATAATACTGTTTTTACTGTATTTATTTTCAGATAAAATTAAGGATCTTCTTCAGCCTAATTTGGTAACTGAGTGGACTAGGCTCGTTCTGGTTAATGTCATCCAATTCAAAGGGAAATGGATGCACAGATTTGAAGAAAAAGACACTAAAGAAATGCCATTTAAAATAAACCAGGTGTGATCCGCATTATGTCTCAGCATATGCAAAACAAATATAATGTTCACGTGTCATTTTTGTAGGCTAAATATATGCATTTCTGCATTTGATGACATTCGTCTTCAATCAGAATGAGAGCCGGCCTGTGGAAATGATGTACCAGAATCGTAAATTCCCCTTCAGAAGCATCCCAGAGTATGAACTGCAGGTGCTGGAGTTGACATACGTAGAGGAGGAGCTCAGCATGTTGATCCTTCTTCCAAATGAAACTCAGGATGGCTCGGACCCTCTTCTGAAGGTCAGCAAAAGTGCCATAAACAGATAAAGATTTGGAACGTGTGTATGTTCATTTTCAGTATCTGTGTGTGTGTTTGACAGCTGGAGAGTGAGTTAACCCTTGACAAGCTGCTTGATTGGACCAAAAGAGACAAAATGTCCAGACAGATGCAAATCATTGTCCATTTGCCGAAGTTCAAGCTGGAGATTGAGAGCTCCCTATCAGCAATACTGCAAGAGATGGGTATGACCTCTGTGTTCCAGGAAACAGAAGCTGATCTGACAGGCATGAGCAGTCAGGACGGCCTCTACATGTCAGCGGTGGTTCACAAGGCCTGTGTCGAAGTGAATGAGGACAGCACTGAGGCATGGGCAGTCAGCACATTGCTAATACAGATAGGCTGTGCTCGTCCACAATTTCAGAGTTTCACAGCCGATCACCCCTTCATTTCTTCATCCGGCACAACCCCACTAACAGCATCCTCTTCCTCGGCAGATTTAGAGGCCCATCCTAGAATTCTCGTGTTTTTTTTCTCTGTTACAACCAAATGAAGTGTGTTTTTCATTGAATGATTTATCAAATAAAATAAATTACACAATATGCATTTGTTTTTGTGCGTGTGTGTGTGTGTGTGTGTTCACAAATAATTCAAGATAATTTATAGCAGTGTTTCTCAGCTCCATGCAGTCCTGGGAATTCAACTCCCAGAATGTTTTAAAGGGGTCATGAACTGGGTTGTTTTATAATGTTTTTTGGGGTGCACTTATAATGTTAATATTTTTACATTAAAAATAGTCATAATTTAGAAATAAAAGGCATTTTTCCTATTTTCCTAAATGTGCTATCCTGATTTTATCCCTCTGATTTGAATGCTCTGTTTAAAGGGGCGTGTCTGCTGTGAGACTTCAGTGTAAACGCCCACTGCTGTGATTGGCTGACATCTTTCCATTTGAGATAGCCAAGTATTACTCTCAAGGTTAACTAATCGTGAAAAGTGTTGCATCTATGGCATTATATTTATATTGTGGCATGAAAGGTTGCAGTGATGATCATTGTAGTCGATCACAGACATGTTGTTGAGATCATGAAAGCAGTGATCTCGTCATTGCAACTCAATTTCTGCACACTAACGAATGCATTCATCATAAATAACAGTGCAAACTTGAAGTAACTAAGATAATCATTGAATAAAACAGGAGTTTTGTTGCGAGTCCAGAACTCAGTCACTGATAAACTCGCATAGTTTGATTGACAGCTCCAGCGATTGTAAAGGGAGCGTTCTTTGATCACTTTATATAATTTAACCACCGTTTAAATAGCAGATTATTTTCATCCTACTAAGAGAAACAACGTGAAGTTGAGCGTTTAGTCACTGGTTTGATTTACTTGACACAAAGATCATCTGACTGTACATGAATCATTAATATCAGATCAGGCATTAGAATTAACACAGTTACTGACATGTTGTTGCATTACTGTTGAGTCCATATAAAAGTTTGCAAAGCCTGCACCGAAATGCGATTGATTTACCAAAGAATCCACAGAGAAATGTACCAAATACAAATAAATAAAGCTTAACTGAGACATTCACATTGTTGAAAATAAATACCGTATTCCTAACATTAGGATCCTTTGAAAGGTAATGTTATTTTTAGTCCTGTATCGCTCTTCTCTCCTAACACACCAGTGGGCGGGGCTTACATTGTAATGATGAAGTGGGCGTTGATTTCTTTTGTGGAGGCGGGGTTTCACCTATCTAGGCTCATTCCAGGATCAGTCGTTCGATGGGCCTGGTGTCCTTTTATTGGACTAACAAGGAAGATTGTAGTTCTGAAACTTACAGGATATTCTTATATAATGCCCTCTTATATTTCAAAAGCTCAAGGAAAGTTGATTTTTCAATTCATGACCCCTTTAAATGTCTCCTTATTTAATACACTAACAAGTTGATGAGTTGATTTGAGGTGTTTTAATTAGTGAGACACCTAAAACATTCAGAGAGATGGGTCTCTAGGACTGGAGTTGATAAACACTGATTTATAGTAATATCTTTATTGACCCATTTGAACCGCAGCAATGATTTGAGCATGACCCTTACAGTGTTATTCAGTTTTTTGTTATCATAAATGAATGATAAATCTAAACTTCTATCTTTTTTTTAAAAAATAATAAATAATAATAAAATAAAAATAAAAAAAAATAATAATAATACTGACAACTGCTGTTCTTAGCTTGAAAACTTTTGGTCTAACTTTGCTCTGGTAGTCTATACATCATATGATCTGTACTGACCTCTAGTGTCTGTAAACTAATAAAGCAGAAATAATAGAAACAAACTGAAGTGTGTTTACTCCGCCACTAGGCTGTGCAATAACCTCAACTTTATGCCTTCATTGAACCGTGTGTTAAAGGTTAAAACATGCAAAATAAGATGCATTACACTAAATTCATTCATCAGTTACTGTGCAGGAGGGGAAATTATATGGTGATCAAAAAATCAAAAATGTTGATGCATGTTAAAATATCTAGTAGGTTTAAAAAAAAATCCCACAGACTTACATTGAAAGAGAGATCCGCGCCATTTATATAGAGACTCATCTAAAATAAATTCAAAGCTATGAAAACATGTTTACAATGTAGCAATAGCAATGTCCAGTCCATTATGTGAACATGCACATTTTTAATGTACAGTACAAATGCTTTAGTGAACTATAAAGTGAGATTTAGCATGCCTTTTTGTGAATTTATGCGTTAAAGACAGATCCGATAGTGAGGTTTTTTGTTCATCACAAGAGTTGATCCAAATGTCAATACTAACCTGATGTGATATATGCAGGGAATCAAAATTATAACAGTTCTTTTATGGAATATTACAGGATTAATTATAAATTGGTTACCTGTGCACATCATAATTTAATTTAATTTAATTAATTAAGGGGGACACTACAGGCAAAACACTGTTTTTTCAGGTACCTGTCAGTTTCAGATTTTGCACTTTTTGGCTTTTCATAAAGTGTTTTTTTTTCAGACTGGTGGAAAGAAAACATTCAAAATACACTTTTAAGTGTATATTTTATAGCACTTTATCTATTTGCGTCTATAGATTTCAGATTACAGCAAATATCTTTAAAGGCCGTTTTCTCAAAATGAGTTTTTTCTCACGAGTCAGAAATCTCCACTTACATACACCAAACTTTACAGTTTTATTCCTATCTAAGGTTTTCACAGAGGGATCTGTTGATGTATAATTTTGCCTGATTTTATACAAAATTTTATTCCTAAAAAAATGGTTAACATATATATTTTTTCAGGCTGTTGATAGTATTTTCTGATTTATGGAGTGATAAAAAGAGCCAAAATTCCCTCAGTAAAAACCTTTGAATATGTCCAAAAATTTAAACCTGACGTCATCCAATATTCAGATGTTTGTTCTAGAAATGTATGCAAATTAGCGCATATTTAATTAGATATAATTTGCATATTTAAACATAACATTTTAGAAAACTTGTAATACAAAAAATGTTTGCAATTTTAATGTAATTAATCAGCTGGGGTAGTATGGTGATATTTTTTTTTTTTTTTTTTTTTTAAACCCTTAATTAATTATTTAATGAATTAATGTGGCTCGTAATCTTGAATCAGAATATCTTCTCCTCCCTCTTGCAGCATCTCTTCTCTGATGACGAGGGCGGGGCAACCTGTCACTCACATGAGATCCACCAATAGAGTGGTGGAACTATGACATCACTTTGCAGGCCAATCGGCAGTTAGCATCATGCTGGTTCCCTCGACAAAAACCCGATTTTCCCCTAGGAAAATCATGGATTATTGCATAATTAAGCTCTGTGATCAACAAAATAATTATAATACTTACACAGATGAACACAACTTTTATGAATTTTGAAGCCTAAATAGCTACAGTCGTCAGAAAGTAGGGTATAAGCAAACTACACCACGGTCGCAAAATTTCAACGTCACCAACGCTAAACTCTTTCAGTCTTTATCTTAAGCATAACTAGGCTGTAAAATATGAGCATAACTATGGTTATATTTTATTATAAGCATTACATTTAATGTCGCCGACAGCCTCTGTAGTCCCATTTAGGTACTTGTTAGCAACCGTCATTTTCAAGACATGTAACAGCTTAAAAAAGTCACAGGTAGGTGTGTTAATACTGGTGTATTTTATGCTGTAGAATAAAACGTGAAAGTATCTTGAGCTTGTGAGAACCACAGACCTTATTCAAAGATTATAAATATAGAAAGACAGTTCACTCCTTTTACTTGAGAATGGGCGAAACTGCAACTCGCAATATGGCGGAATATGTCCCGCCTTCTAAGTAAATGAGCCAATCGCTGATTCACTGCAGCGAGCCGTTAGAAGCTCGATCGCTGACGTGCGCTTTGGACTGCACATGCGCAATGGCTCATCTAGCCTGAAAAATACGCTTTTTTAAAGGTGCCCTAGAATTAAAAATTGAATTTACCTTGGCATTGTTAAATAACAAGAGTTCAGTACATGGAAATGACATACAGTGAGTCTCAAAACACCATTGTTTCCTCCTTCTAATATAAATTTCATTTGTTTAAAAGACCTTCGAAGAACAGGCGAATCTCAACACTGTTACGTAACAGTCGGGATCATTAATATGTACGCCCCCAATATTTGCATATGCCAGCCCATGTTCAAGGCATTACACAAGGGCAGCCAGTATTAACGTCTGGATCTGTGCACAGCTGAATCATCAGACTAGGTAAGCAAGCAAGAACAATAGCGAAAAATGGCAGATGGAGCAATAATAACTGACATGATCCATGATATCATGATATTTTTAGTGATATTTGTAAATTGTCTTTCTAAATGTTTCGTTAGCATGTTGCTAATGTACTGTTAAATGTGGTTAAAGTTACCATTGTTTATTACTGTATTCATGGAGACAAGATTGTCATTATTTTCATTTTTTAAACACTTGCAGTCTGTATAATTCATAAACACAACTTCATTCTTTATAAATCTCTCCAACAGTGTGTAATGTTAGCTTTAGCCACGGAGCACTATCAAACTCATTCAGAATCAAATGTAAACATCCAAATAAATACAATACTTACGCGATTAGACATGCTGCATGACGAACACTTTGTAAAGATCCATTTTGAGGGTTATATTAGCTGTGTGAACTTTGTTTATGCTGTTTAAGGCAAGCACGAGCTCCGGGGGAGGGGAGCAGGAGCATTTAAAGGGGCCGCAGCCTCAATCGGTGCATATTTAATGATGCCCCAAAATAGGCAGTTAAAAAAATGAATAAAAAAAATCTATGGGGTATTTTGAGCTGAAACTTCACAGACACATTCAGGGGACACCTTAGACTTATATTACATCTTTTAAAAAGACGTTCTACGGCGCCTTTAATGCTATTTGAGCACAAGAAACAACATTTATGGGATAGTTCATGTCAGATTTTGTTGCTGATTTGAAATATGTTATTTATTTGTGAGTTCGCCAAACAGTTTTTGAGATTTCAGGATTCCCCCATTTAAATAGATAGGACTTGGCCTGCATCTGCATACCATCCATCCTAAATAGTATGTGACATTAGTAATATTCAGTACTATTTAGGGTGGATTAGTATGCACATTGGGATGCAGGGTTGGTCTTGGATGCCCAAAATAGCTGCTCTGAGGCGTTGCAAATGTGGACACAGAGTGAACAGTCTTTCCTTGAAAAGGACTTTTGGGTTTTTGGTTAAATGGCTGAAATGAGGCATTCAAAAAACCCATTTACTTTGGGACAATGGTACCGGAAGTGCTAAAATGCTTACTCGTTTCCAGGTTTTGGCTTACAAAAATGCGTCATAGTTCCACCACTCAATCGCAAACCACACCCACCCAACCATCCCAATCAATTCCCCACAGACAAAATCAAGCCCCGCCCTACATTTGTTCTTGTTCCAGAAGCTGTTTCACTCGGATATACATCACAGCCGGGAAGAAAAGACAATCGCAACTTCCATTACATGCCAACTTCAACATCTCTATTTGATCACTCTTTTTTTACATTCTATGCATCTATTTACAGTGTTGAAAAGGCCACGGTGCTGCTTTTACACTGTTTTTTAGTCCACATAATGAAGCGAAAAAGAGAGATAGAAAAAAAATCAAGAGACGCAAGGAAAGAATTCAATTGCTTTCCATCATCTAAACTAATCAAAAGCAGATTCTGAGTAAAACAGCCACGGAAAATGACTCAAATATGTTCTCGTATAAAAAGACAAAACAATCCAAGTGATTCTTCAATTTCGACAGTACGGCTGACACGCCAAACCACCCAAATCAGAACCAAGCACTGTAGTCTGTCATTTATTCTTATGATCACATGATTTTTATACACCAGAATCTTGAGGAAATCATTACAGAAGCCCTTTGATGTGTACAAAGATCACACACATTATCTGGGACTTGAATACACAGCCATAGACACAAAGACAAGCAGGACATATACATCTTTACGTTCACATACAGTAGAAAGAGACACGTTATTTAAAAGGTTATATTTTTCTTTTCTTAAAAAAACAAAACAAAAACAAAATCATAAAAACAAGTGCTTTATCATAAAAACCACAAATTAAACACAAATTCACACAGGATTTCTTACATCACAGGGCCTATAATGTAAAATGCCAAGTACTATCCATTGCATAAAGGTATAAAAATATATTCGCTCACACTGAAGGTCTTAAGATAAGTTAAGATTATGCTGCATACGCTTTTTCTGGAGCAGGCTCGTAAAACGTCTATCCTTGATTGCGAGCTACAAAAGTCACTGATTACTGCAGCCGGCGCTCATCCATAAGGTGCTCGGGCGACTAAAGGCAATTAGGCAACGATCCCTCCTATATACACATTCAGAATGGCTTGCGGATCACTTACGGACAAACGTCACTGCGCTCAAAATCTCCCTGAATTCAAGCTCACAGGTCACTTCCTGTCTGGGAGGATCGGGTTGGCCTCCCCTGGGATGGTCCACGTCTGTCCCGTGAGCTCGTAGGTCCTTTATCAAAGGCGATGATAGTGTTCTCCACGTCTCCACACCTGGACGGGGTGCAGGTGTCATCATCAGCAGCTCTTGACGGAGGATTTGGACACGTCTGAGGTTTTCATGATGACGCTGGCGCGGTTCTCGTGGAACGGCGGCTGAACCGAGGGTCCGGGGGTGAGGGGGGATGATGGGAAAGGGGCGTTTAGGATGTTCCAGGAAGTCCCACCGGTGAAGGGGGTGGAGTCTCGGACAGTGGTTATCTTGAAGTTGGGCTTGTCGGGGGAAATGAAAGAGGACATGCCGGGCAGGGGCATCCGCATCTTCTTGTCTTCGGCTCCAAATAGTGCGGCCTGAATACGCTGCGGGACAAAACAGAGCCACGTCAGTGATTATCACATGAAGAAACAGAAAATACTAATATGAAATAGTAATTTGTCATGTAGCACAGGGGGTTTCAATCGTTTAGATGACCTCCAAATAGGATTTTTATAAAATATATAAATAATTTAAAAATAAAAACAAAAACACTTACTAAAAAAAAAATGAAATGTTTTATCTGTTTACCTGCATGTCATGTAGGGCTGGGCGATATTATTAATACAATATCTTTTCCATATCATATGATAATATTATTTGGAAGATTATTTAGTTTCTATTACGTTACATTATTCCTTTTATTATTTATTTAAATATAATTATTTAATAAAATTTTAGTTTCATATTTTATAATTATTTATTTTGGCCATTCTTATTTATTTAAATAAATAATTTTTTTTTTATTATAATCAAATGTTTTTAGTTATGCATTTATTTTTATTTTACTTGTATTATTTTATTTGTTTTTGCACAGTTTTTTTCTAAACTCACTTTTTTATAAAATATATAAATAATTAAAAATAAAAACAAAAACACTTACTAAAAAAAAAAAGAAATATTTTATCTTTTTTTTTCTATATTATATCACATTTTTTCCATATCATATGATAATATTATTTGGAAGATTATTTAGTTTCTATTACGTTACATTATTCCTTTTATTATTTATTTACATTTATTTAAATATAATTACTTAATAAAATTTTAATCAAAATTAGTTTCATATTTTATAATTATTTATTTTGGCCATTCTTTTATTTAAATATTTTTTTTTTATTATAATCAAATGTTTTTAGTTATGTATTTATTTTTATTTTACTTGTATTATTTTATTTGTTTTTACAGTTTTTTTCTAAACTCACTTTTTTATAAAATATAAATAATCTAAAAATAAAAACAAAAACACTTACTAAAAAAAAAAAAAGAAATATTTTATCTGTTTACCTGCATGTCATGTAGGGCTGGGCGATATTATAAATACAATATCTTTTCCATATCATATATAATATTATTTGGAAGATTATTTAGTTTCTATTATGTTACATTATTCCTTTATTATTTATTTTACATTTTTTAAATATATTATTTAATAAATCAATTACTATTTATTATTTTAATCAAATGTAGTTTCATATTTTATAATATTTATTTGGCCATTCTTATTTATTTAAATAAATACTTATTTTTTTTTTTTAAAATATTTATTTATTATAATTGAATTTTTTAGTTATGTGTTTATTTTTATTTACTTGTATTATTTTTTTTTGTTTTTACACAGTTTTTTCTAAACTCACTTTTTTTATAAAATATATAAATAATTTAAAAATAAAAACAAAAACACTTACTAAAAAAAATTAAATATTTTATCTTTTCTTTTCTATATTATATCATATCTTTTCCATTTCATATGATAATATTATTTGGAAGATTATTTAGTTTCTATTATTACATTATTCCTTTTATTATTTTTACATTTATTTAAATATAATTATTTAATAAAATCAATTTGTATTTATTATTTTACTCAAAATTTAGTTTCATATTTTATAATTATTTATTTTGGCCATTCTTATTTATTTAAATAAATACTTAAATATTTATTTATTATAATTGAATGTTTTTAGTTATGCGTTTATTTTTATTTTACTTGTATTATTTTATTTGTTTTTACACAGTTTTTCTCTAAACTTACTTTTTAAAATATATAAATAATTTAAAAATAAAAACAAAAACACTTACTAAAACAAGATGAAATATTTTATCTGTTTACCTGCATGTCATGTAGGGCTGGGCGATATGATAAATACAATATCTTTTCCATATCATAATATATTGATATTTATTACATCATTCATTTAGCATTAATGGGGAAGGAAATGCTTTCCATATATTTGTTAGACCTTAAGGATGAATGTAAATATGTAACTTCCCTAATTTCCCTAAATTCTTTTTGTTTTTAGGAATCTGTGTTTTATGATTTAATACAAATTTATATAAACTTTAACAATTTAATCAAGCAATTTTAAAAAAAAATCAAATGAAAATGTAACAATTAATTTACAGCAAACATTGCATTTTTATTTTTTGTCAAATAGGATGCTGCACAACAGAACTGTATAAATGTAAAACATGGATGAAAAAATACCTTGGTTGTATGATATTCCTTAGAAATATTATTATTATTACTTTGAGAAGTACATTTTAGCATACAGTAGTGATACAATTCTTTCATAATATCTTGAAATTAAACCAAACTTTTATTTTGGCAGTTTGTCATGAAGATCTTAGTTTCAGTGTGTATTTGTTATAGTTACATTTATATTATTTTTATAATTACTTATAAGTCATGCATTTGCTTTTTCAATGCGCATGTTCATAATTCATTATACACTGATTTGGAAGTATTAATTAGTCAGTCGTATGGTTCCATGAATGTATTATAAAGATGCAAGCTGCATTGCAATAATGTTATTATATTATAGTTACAATGACTTTGTAGTAATTCAGATTTATTTCTGTCAAATAAGTGAATATTTTCTTATTAATAGCCGTGTTGTGTTCTTATAAATACTCATAATAATACAGTTACTAATCTCTATAAATGCATCATTGATGGCTTTAAGTAAAGTGAAAACACAGAATGCAATTTTCCTAAGAAATCATGTATAATTAACAAATCAAAATGACCATTCATGACCTCTAATCCAAACATTAGCCATTAAAGACATCATTGGTACAGCAAACAAGTGTCTCTGGAACTATTTTGTACTTGATCATTTATAAATCAAAGTATAATGGATTATGAGGATGTGCATTAAAAAAGCAAATGCATGGCTTATAAATACATTTTAAAATAGCTAATATAAATGCAACTATAACTGTTCTTATAATGCAGTGTAGGTCTTAATGAGTTTATTTAAAGTATAAATGGGGCTATAATTCATTATAAGCACGGTCTTCATAGAAAGTGTTCCCGAAATCACTTATTAGCGACATGCACTGACTGGCTGTTGTCGAGTTTATTTCTGCGGTGTCTATGAATCCATATTGAGTAAAAATGTCCAGAGCTTATCATCGTTATCAACGTAAATTTGATCGTGATCTTGATAAGATATCTTTTATCGCCCAGCCCTAATGTCACGTGACCATTAACTGACATCTGAGAATTTTCAACATGCAAATGTGTGGCGAAATCATTTAAATTACTACTTAAAATATCAAGGGAGATGTCAAGTAAATATATTTTTGTCAGGGTTCGACTGACAAAAGTTTGGTAATACTTGCTCAAGAGAACCTGAGGTTCAGTATCTTGATCAAGAACACAGTTTACACCTGCAATCTGTCAATATTCTAACCAGGAAATATCAGTATATTTTCATGAATTACAACCTGAGGCCATGTCATAAAAACACACACACTTCCTTCTGTTCAGAGGATGATAATGCCGCACACACTAGCGCTCTGCTCACCACCATCAGTTGCATTTCCTCTCCGACACGCAACTTCGCGCCTTTGATTGTTCTCTCTAGAAACTGCCTGTAAGACGTTCGCTTCATGTTCAGACTGATGGCTGGCACATAAAGCAGTCTGTCTAACAGCACTTCAAATCAAAGATTATTTATAGCTGCTATTGTTTTTACTGACAGAATTATGACGACAGACCGGCTATCATCAGACTGCAGGATCTGCTGGCTTCCTGACGCCACGTGAGGGCGAATTTATCACAAAAACTAAAAGATGAAAATTGGAGACAAAAGATCATCAAGTACAGCTTAAAAATCCTCCATGTAAAGTCAAACATTACGTTAGACATTATGTGAACATGACCCGAACGAACAAATGAACCAAAAAAAGTTGAGGTATTAATAAAAATTGTTGTCAAATTGTTGAGGTATTAATAAAAACAACTCTTATTTGATTATTTGTTAAATATAATTGTGTGTGTGTGTGTATATATATATATATATATATATATATATGTATATATATAAAAACAATAATACAATAAACTGAAATTGACATGATAGATTTATGATGATCTAAATATTATATATATATATATATTATCTAAAAAAAAAAAAAAAAAAAAAAAAATATATATATATATAATATATATATATATATATATATATATATTAATACAATAAACTGAAATTGACATGATGCAATAGGATGATGAATAGCATACTTCATGATTATATACATTTATAATATATTTATCTAAATATATATATATATATATAGATATATATATTATAAGAAATACATGATAGCACATATATATACATGCATGTAGATTCATGATTAATAGTATATATATATGAAATTGACATACATAATCCATAATATATGGGAAATTTTCTGCCCTCACTTTAGTAAATGTATTCTTTATATTTGACAATATACAGTAAATATCAGTAACTTAAGTAGTTTTTTTTCTCCCTTTACTTTTATCAATTTCTAAATATTTATTTGCTTTTGTTAATACCTAATAGATACCTAATGTAAAATTTAATTTAAAGATTTGTACGATCATGAGAAACATTTCAGTCATATGTGTCCAAATGTCACAGTTTTGTGGCTGTTTTATCCTGCTGTGAAGTTTGTGCTTTTGCAGGTGAAGCCAAATTCCCCTCGCTCAGAGCCTAAATGACCTTTTAATCAGCCTGTGAAAGCTGCCGATGGTCCTCTACGGCTACGACGGGTGAATCAGAGATTCTATCTTTCCGTTTCAAAAGTTTTCTAACAAGCCGCGGGACGTTTGCCGGAATCAGAGAGAAACCTCACGTCACTGTTTGCTCTTTCTCTTTTTTTCCCCTCCTGTTTTGTTTTGCATCAGAATTCTGAGGTACAGGAACCGAAAACAGGGGGTTGAGCGTATCTAACATGTAACATTTACCCATATGCACACTGGAACTTGCATGTGTGGACAGATACTGTGCGCTTGCAAACAGGAACTAGGAAAAGCCACAATCTTTCAGGCATGAAACATTAAATCACAAGACCTTTAAAAAAATGTTTTTTTTTTTTTTTTTTTTTGTGGCTTTTAGTCCATGTCTGTAGCTTTGATCACATCTATATTCTACTCAAAAAATCTTTTAGCAGATCTACTGTATGGATTTAAAAACAGACCAAAGTATTGATGACTCATCTTGTCCAATTAAATGCAATAATCACATCCCTTTCCTTAATTACATCTTTATTTGAGTTTGCAAGCAGCAAATAATGTTAAAAGGAATTAGGTAAAATTCAAATGCACAAGTACAGGGCAAAATTGACATCTTGACATCTTCACCATTTATTCAAATATTATTAAAGATTTTGTAAGCATATTGCTCAGTTGTGCTTGGAGTCGATTGTTTTATCTGTGATAATGATGCAATGAATCATGCCAAATTGTGCGGGACATAATTTTTGGCCAGGCTGTCGTATGGGGAAATTATGAACACATGCAAAAACATGAAAGAACCAACAAAATATTAATAACTGATTATGTTGTAGTCAAATTAATGCTTTTTTTGTTTTGCATAGTAAAATAAAGCCTTTTAAAGCCTTTTGTCAGATAAATACCTTAACCAAGTTTAATGTTTTGTTCGTCCCTCATATTTAAAATATTTAAAAAATATAAAATATTTTCAGTCTTATTTAAATGGATTAATCAAACTTGTAAACAAATATCCCCTCACTGTTGCCCACTGACTGCGCATAATTAATGATTTTTTTTTTTATGCATTCGCAATGCAAAACATTGCAAAGTTTGTAAATACATTAATAAAGTATGTTACGCATGTTATTATAGATTAGGCTTAAAATGCACTTTTACAATGAATTGTTTTGCAAAATATAACAGGTTTTCTGCATCAGAAAAGGTTAAGGTTAAAATGCTTGTTTGTTTGTGAGCACCAAAACAGATTTATATAGTAAAGTAGAGTTGATTTATATAGATCTGGCACGCTTGTACAAGACTAATTACAAAACAGCACACTCAGGAAATGACCCCCAAGACTAGTTTACTCAAAAACAGCTGTGACATCGCTCAGAGAGCATCACAGGCCAGGACTGATCGCGCAAGAAGCCAAAGTGAACTTGATTTGTTAGACTATCTGACAAATTCCAGTAATCTTACTATACTGGAATAGCCTGAGCAAACACTTGAACAAGCACTGACAGCGTTTGACAAATTTAACCCCCGGAGTTGCAGACAGAGAAAACAGCCTGCGAAAACTTGCTCTGCATAATTCCAGGGCCACAAAAAACCCTTTCACAGACTCTGGATCAGTGCTCTTCATCCATGTTAGGCCAGAAACATACTCTATATGCAAAAGCTCATTTTTGGCATGTGGTGCTGTACATTAACATGCATACTTCAGTACAAGAGGGCGATAGAGCTAACACACTGAACATGTAAACACTAACTTTCTCAGCAAGATTCTTCTCAAACTCTTGCATTTACAGTAGTTGAACTGAAAGACAAGCACTTATGTTACGCCTTTTTTTTTTTTGAATAATGGTGTGATTTATCTATGCACATTTTTAAAAAATTAATGTTTCTCGTAGTCTTGAATCAGAAAATCTTCTCCTCCCTCTTGCAGCATCTCTTCTCTTCTCTGATGACGGGGGCGGAGAAACCTGTCACTCACATGAGATCCACCAATAGCAAACCACAACCATCCAATCAATTCCCCACAGACAAAATCAAGCCCCACCCTACATTTGTTCCTGTTCCAGATGCCGTTTCACTCAAAATACGTCACAATAGAGAAGAAAAGATAGGAGCAATTTCCATTTCATGCTGACTTAAGTAAATTCAGACACTGTGTGAAATAAAATCAAGATTTGCATACTGTCATACAGGGCTTGACATGAACTTTTTGCTCAGCAGTCACTGTGTCTAGTGGTTTTCCAAAGTCACTATAGCATTTTCACTGGCCATAATTTTGACATCAATACCATGGGGAATAACTGCTATACAGATATTTATAATATCATCTCATAATTTGTCAGCAGGTTTTTAGGCTGCTGTCACTTTAAGAGCTGACGCACGGATCCATTATACTGATACACATGCGTTTTCTTTCTCAACTGTTTACGTTCACTTCAAACATAACTGACTGCGTTTACATGAATACTCTCCAAGACTGACATTTTGACATTATTTTGTGTGTATTTGACTGTTTAAGCGCAATAAGCAGCGATAAATGAACTCAATTTAGTACTGAGAGGCGGTTTTATGTGGCGCACTTTGAGTGTGAGAGTAAAATTATGCGCAATATGTGCAATTGCACGCCGAAATTCAAGCCCTGTAACACCAACAATATTCATCCTGAGCAAATGAAACAAGGCGGTTTGTGTGTAACTCGCTGTCTGAGAGATGAGAGAGAGATAAAGAGCAGCTGATATCATGTGTCTATTCTGTGGAAAATGAGTAATGGAAGCGTTTCAGATATTTCAGTATCAATATCTAGCAAAAATTGATATGCTCGGTTTATTATTTCAGATGCCTTTTTAAAAGACTGCAATTGAAAGAAATGTATATTTAGGCTATATATAGGGTTGCCAACCGTTACGTATAATACGGAATCGTCCCGTTTTTGACACATAAAAGTCTTGTTCCGTATTGAACTGATACGGAACGCACTTTGTTCCGTATTTTTGAGAATCAATTCAGTGCAAATCCATGACAGACATTTTCACAGTTTTTTACCGTTAAAATCACAGTCATTTTTTGCAGCGTGCAGTAGATAGGCTTACTAATTTCTCCCCCTGTTTGTCTATGATCAGCGTAGCGTTTTTAACATCTTGGAACATCATCAGAGAATGCCCTTTTAATTGGTCGTTTCAGTCATTGTGAGTCACGTATCATAGCAACGATGACGACAAGTGACAACAGTGGGAAATGTAAAAATGACTACCTCCGAGCTGCCGGCGAAAAAGAAAAGAGCACAAAAATATAAAATTGAATGGTTTTTTTTTTAAGCTGTTTTTAAGCTGTTGGTTAAAAAATGTATTATGTATTATTGTTTTGCACTGGAAAGAAAGTTAACTATAATGGAAGTATAATTATATAAAGATATTTGCACTACACTTCCTTAAAATGTTGTCTAATTAAATTAAAAATATAATTTTTTGCACTGGAAAGAACATTCTAGAAGTCTAATTCTATTGAATAAGTTTGCACAAGGCTACAGAAAACTGTTGTGTTTATTTTTCTTCAAATGCAGTCTAAGCCAATGAGTTTTGAATGTTATATGTTGTATTTGTTTAAGTTAAAAATAAAACGTGGCGTGTTGGCGTGTGTTAATGCTGTCTTAGAGTATGTTTTTTTGGCCTTTAGTGTCTGTAGGAGAACCACAATTCAGTTTTTCATTCCCCTGAAGACGCTGCAATAAACAAACAAAAGAATTCTGGGAATTGTTTGTCCACACCCATTAAAAGCGCTATCACACTCACACTATCAGCCTATTCTGTGTCTAAACCTGTTCAGCTCCACAAAGGGAAATAGTTTGGATGGGTTTTGCACATACCTCTTTGGAGTCTTCCTCACTGGCACTGTCTGTATCGCTCTCTGCTGGAAGACGGAGAGAAAGAAAAGCGGTCAGACCGATTCATCTGGGATTTCCTGACAGACAGGTTATTGTGTATGGGTGGATGAAACAAAGCATGGGATCATCGGATGAAAAAATTCTCAACTGCTTGTACAGCTTGGATATTTAACCCTTTGAAAGTTTTAACTGATTAAACTGATTACTGACTGAGAGATACAGTATCCTCAGGGTTAGTCATTATTTCAGATGAGGAAATATAGTTTAAAGAGGACCTGTCATGCTTTTTCACCTTCATCTTTCTTTAGTGTGTAATGTTGCTCATTGAGCAACGCTTCCATTGTAGTCTTGAGTTTTCTTACGGGAACAAACATGTCACAATATTCCTCATTTAAATAATTCAAATGCAGAATAATAAAGGGGCGGGGCCTGGTTGAGTTAGTTAGTAGTGTGTTGAAACTGGCGGTTATGGTAAGGGGCGGGACATTTCCCTAATGACCAATCAGAGCACATTGTGCTTTTCAGAAGGAGGGGCTTCATAGAGACAGGAAACTAAACAGAGCGTTACTGACAGACTGGGAGCTGCAGAGGAGCTGCAACAATGGAGAATATGAGGAAAATAAACATTCAAGCATGAAAACCTGTTCTAGTAGAGCACAAAAACAACATCTAGACTTTGTAAAAGTGCATAAAATGGCCTCTTTTAATTCCACACTGAGGGTTGTGGAGATACCGGGCAACATAAATCATAAATACCAGGAGAAAGTTTGCTTTTTGTTTGCCTGGCATTGTGTTTGCCATGAATATCTCAACATTTGAGCAAGATGTTTCATGCCATAAAAACCACACACTTTCAGCCCCAGGCACATCTGAGGAAAAAAAAAGATTGTTGATTGGAAAACACGGAACAACAGGACATGAGTCAACATTCCCGTCCGTGTGCAAACACATTGACAAGTGGTACTGTACGGTAAATTCACACTGATAAAATAATTTCTCATAAGCCAAGCCCCACAGTTCCAACAATGCTCAGAGTTCATCTCATGTTCAGCACGAAGCAGACAACACTGCACATAAAGGACACAATAAAGTATTTTTCAACTACTCAAGGAAGTCTTTGCATTCCTAACTAGCTCCCATAGGGAAGAGGATAAAACAGCAACACTTATAGAAGGAAATGCTGTAATTGTGAGCTTGGATCTTGTAGTGTTGTGATCTTGAATCACTTCATGCTTTAGCAGTGAGCTGGAAGGCTTCTTATCAGAAAAGCCATAGTTGGAAACAGTTTGCTAAGATATAGGCATAACTATTAGGCATATTTACAGTTAGGAATTGGAATAAACCCAGAGTATTAAAGTCACCATCAAATCAACATTGACAATTCTTTTTTATTGAGGTTTTTATAAAAGTGATTTATTTGTGCACATTATTTTTTTTAAAATTCAAAAAACTAATCTTGAATCAGAACAACTTCCCTCCCTCTTCTCTTCTCTGATGACGAGGGCGGGGCAACCTGTCACTCACATGAGATCCACCAATAGCAAACCACAACCATCCAATCAATTCCTCACAGACAAAATCAAGCCCCGCCCTACATTTGTTCTTGTTTGAGAAGCCTTTCACTTGGATAAACTTCACAATAGAAGAAAAGACGAGCGCAACTTCCATTAAAAAATTAAGTAATTAATCGCACATTTTTCCCTAATCGTGATTAATCGCACCTAACATTAAAGTTAAATATATTCAATTAGACTATTCAATGATTTAGAATATTAGAATATTAGAGTTACAATAAAGAATGATGTCATAGAATCCTGCCAAAATACCCTAGCAACTGCATAGCAACGCATTTAAAACCAAATAACAAACAACAACCACATGACAACATCATCGCCGAAACTATTAAAATTCTGGAAACTGAAATAAAGCTGAAATAAAATATAAATATTAGATGAAAAATGTAAACTTAAAACACTTCAATGAAAAATAGAAATGTTGCCTTGAAAAATTTGAAAAAAAAAAAAAAAAAAATCTTAAACTAAAATAAAGTACATAAAAAAAAATTAGCCTTTTTTAAAAGTTTTACGCAATTTAAATAATAGTATTCAAATAAAACACATAAGGATTATTCACTTCAATTTGATAGAATTTTACTACTAATTAAATTGCGTAAATCTTAAAAAAGGCTTAATTTTTGTGTACTAACATAACTAAAAATAAAAATAAATTAAAACTAATAAAAATGACACTAAATCACTAAAACTTCTACTTAAATTAAACTGATAATATAAAAATAAAATTCTAAATATTAATAAACACCATAATAGTACATAAATGATGCTAAAATGCAGCTGCAGTTTTGCACAAGCAAATGTGACTCACAAAATGTAAAATCTAGCTATCGAAGTGAATTCACTTGCAAATCTCATCCATTATAGCATGAAGTGGGTCAGACTTTATCACATAATGAGTGACGAGCACATGCAGGCGAGAGAGTGAATGTGTTCTCACCTCAGCGTTACATATTAACTCTTACAGTACAGAGGTACGGCTGGATTGACACAGACGGCGTGTCCTTGAGAGGAGGGGCTGATCTCTAATGGACATTGAACAACACGGCCAACACACATGGCCAGCACACATCTCAACCCCTCAAACCATGATTCAAGATGAAAGTCAAATGCATTTTGCAATCTGATTTAAAGTGAACACCTTTTTCTCAAATAAGTAGCAAAAAATACTTAGTACAAATATCTAAACACAAGATACATTTACTTCAGAAACAAAATGACTTGAAGTGATGTAAATGATGTTTCAAACAAGAAAAAATGTCGCCAATGAGGTTAGAAAAATAAACTTCAAAATTCAAGTTTAAACAATATCATTTTTCTGACTTCATTTGCAGATATTTTGTCAAAACTCACTTAATTCTGATAAACAAGACTATATATATTGTCATTTTGCTTCTCAAGCAAACGTATCTTGTTTTAAGAATTTTCTGATTAAGTAAATATTGTTTTTTCCAGTGTAGTACGTTTGTTTACTAAAACGCCTTATCTACTTGTTTTCCAGTACAAATATCTAAACATCCTTAAATCAAGATACATGTACTTGTACAATTTAAAAGTACAGTGATTTAAGATAATGAGTCTTGTTTTCTGAAATATTTATCAAAATAAAGTGAGTTTGCTAATGGGGTCAGAAAATTAACTTTTAAGCATAAAATCACTTAATTTTATTTTATTTATTTATTTTTCACAAAACAAGAATTAATATCTAATGTAATATTGCTACTCAAGTAAATGTAACTTGATCTAAGACTGTTTCTAAAAGGATACAAATGAAACAAACAGTGCTTTGTTTTTATGCAACTCTATAAGTATTCAGCTAACAGACTACAACAAAAATTGAATAATAAAACGTAAAATAAAACAGCCTTCACTGTAAAAATTAAACTTATTAAAGCTACTAAAGTTATTCAGTCAAGAGCAGTGAGTGATTTTCTCTTTGTCTTTTGTTGTTTGATGAACTTTAATGACAGACGGCAGCAGGTTTATTAGGCCGCTGTCACTTTAAGAGATGCACAAATCCAATATACTGATACACATACTATTTTCTCAGCTGTTTATGTTCACTTAGGACACCACCAACTTTATTTACGTAAATAATTGCGTGTGTTTGACCGTTTAGGCGTGCACCAGAAGCTCAAAGTTCACTTTGCGCCTTAAATAACTCTTTTTTTTAATACCAAGCATGTCCATTTGCAAGTTAAATTTGGGCTTTTAAGGAAGAGCGACAGTGAAAGGAACGGAATGGTGCACAACAATCGTTTTATCTCGATTATCATATTTTCATATTCGTTGGAAGCCAAAATCGAAAAAGAAATGCACGTGTGAATAAACGCACAGCCCTATACACAAGATGAAGTTTAATCACCTGTATCAGTTTCCACAGGCCACTGAAAAGCAAACAAGGTTTGGAAATTCCTATTGATTAAAAAGTGGATACACTTCAGGAAATGGTGAGGAGAACAGGATTGCTTCATCATGGCTCAGGCCAAATTCAAACCCACACCTCCTGCATGAGTGCCACAGTTCAATGTGTGGAAATGTCTAAAATTACACCGTCAAAATTCAAAAAGTTGTAAGGCTCTGAAGGCCCTGCTGGATTAATATGAATATAGTCAAGGCTGAAGTGTGGAAGCTTGTTTCCGCCATGGAATAAAAACATAAAAAAAGGTAATTGAGACCTTTTATCTCAAAATTTGCGATATAAAGTCCATAAATTGCGATATAAAGTCCAAATTGCAAGATATAAACTACTTTATATCTTGTAATTTGGACTTGCAATTGCAATTGTGAATAAAGTTTGAATGGTGGGATATAAATGAGTTTATATCTCGCAATTCAGACTTTATCATTTGCAGTTGGAAAAAAACCCGTCAGAATTGCATGATAAAAATTCACAATTGCGAGAACTGCAAGTTATGAGATTTAAACTCGCAATTGCGAGTTATATATAAAGTCCAAATTGTGAGATATAGTCTGAATTGCTAGAAAAAAGTTAATAAATGACTAATAAATTCCCTCAGAATTGTTTATATTTCGCAATTCACACTTTATAACTTGCAGTGGCAAAAAATAGTCAGAATTGTGACTTTACATTTTGCAGTTCAGACTTTATAACTTGCAATTGTGAGATATAAACTACTTTATATCTCGCAGTTTGAACTTGCAGTTGCAACTGCGAAAAAAGTTAGAATTGTGGGATATAAATACGCAAAAAACGTCCGAATTGTGTGTTTATATCTTGCAATTCTGACTTACTTTCTCAGAATTTCAACATTACATCTCACAATTTGGACTCGCAATTGCGAGAAAAAAGTCAGTATTGCAAGTTATGAGATTTAAACTCGCAATTGTTAATTATAAAGTCTGAATTGTGAGATATAAACTAGTTAATATCTTGCAATTTGGACTTGCAATTACAAAAAAAAGTCAGAAATGTGGGATATAAATTCACAATTGTGTTTTTATCTCGCAATTCTGGCTTTATTTCTCAAAATTTCAACATTATATCTCACAATTCAGACTTTATAATTTGCAATTGTGGAAAAAGTCAGAATTGTGGGACATAAATTCAGAATTACGAGAAAAAAGTCAGAATTGTGAGATTATATCTCTCAATTCTGAGAAAAAAAAGTCAGAATTGTGGGATATAAAGTCGCAATTACCTTTTTACTTTAATTTTTTGATATTCCGTGGCAGAAACAAGCTTCCATACTAAAGGGATGCGAGTATATGTATCCAACCAACCTCCATACGAGGAGACGGGGGAGATCTGTAAGGGGTAGAGGTCGCTGGAGGTCACGGCCTGCTCCTCGTTTTCCGTCACCACCTCGATGGTCTGACACACGTCAGGCAGATCGTTGATGATCAGGTGGTCGTCTGCAGGGCTCCGCCCATCAGCCTCTGAGGAAGGAGAAGAGGGAAGAGAGAGTGAATATGGAGAACAGTGAAGTGGGAAGTGAGCGTGTTTCTTAAGGGGGCGTGTGCTAGATCTGTGTCATTTTTCACTCAGGACGCAATCCCTCCGGTCCATGTAGCTGAACTCCATTTCCCATGACTCCGTAATGAAATGATGCAGAGGAAACAAGGTTAAAAACAAATTAACTGGCCTTAATTTGGCTTTTTGTAAATGAATTACGTTGCTGTTCGTTTTGCTGTGCCAATTCGGTGTGTATCACAAACTTCATATCAATGCTGACTTACAAAACAAACAAACACACACGAAGCTCACCTTTTACCCCAATAGTGTGCATTACTGAGTTTGAAGGAGAACAGTGGACATGAATAAACAAACACAGTAACAAGGAGATCTGGATAAACAGGTCCATGACAGAATGATAGGTGCCATGTGACCATATCCCATCCCAAATGTAAAAGGACGAATGTTGTGAAAGCCTGTCAAGAATATGTTCAGGTCATACTTCACCTCCAAAAATAACCAGAAAAAACAAACAAACAACAAAAACATGTTTTGCATAAACTGCATATGTATTTATGTCATTTGTTGTACTGAATATAATTCATGATGATTTTAATTAACTAAAATTATAACTATTAAAAACATTTCTGTTAACTGAAATTAAGCACTAAAATTATTAAGTGGAAATAAGTAAAAATTAAAACTGAAACATAAATAAACTTAAATAGCAATATTTTTTAAAAAGACTATTAAAATGACAAAAGCAGATAATGAAATTACAAAATTAAACGAAAATTAAGATGAAAACTAAAAATATAAGTGAATTTGAAATATTAATAAAATAAAAACAAAACTAAAATAAAGACTAAAAAAACTCTGGTCTGGTTAGTACAATTTACATTAATGAAAATTAATGAAATTATAGTATGGAAATGGGAATTTGGTAGAGAAAATTGGCATGAAAAAATAAAAAATATATATGTTTGTTTGTTTGTTTTTAAGCAGAATGTAGAAATGGTGAAATATGACTCAGACATTAGCCCAAAAAAAATTCCCAATCTGCCAATGACAACTTTCTGCATTTAACACCAGCCATTCACACAGTTTCAATGCTAAAGGCAAATCAAAAAGCTCTTTAATAATGCAAGCCGCTGCCATTGTGAGAAACTGTTTACAACATGTAGGCGCCATAAACACGGCTGGTCGACTGAGAATTAAACATCCCGCTTTTATTCTAAAGGTCAAACTCAGTGCCATAAGAAGTCTATAAGATGTTTGATTTTGGAGAAATGCGAGAGAAAGTCAAACAGCTGTGAAGTGATGCATGTGTTTTATAATGTATTTGAACTAGGACAGGAGAGGAAATCAACTCAGGCTGTTGTGAGAGAAGCCTGAAGCATTCTGGGTATTTGCAACAAGTGACTGGGGAAAATGCACTGAACACTGAACAAAATGCTGTTTTGTTTTCAAGGACCCTTTCATATTCTCTCAAACCACAAGTCATGCTTTTTTATAGAGATATCTAAAATAACCCTGAGAGATAACAGCTTATAACAGACCTATTTGCAATAGTAATATTTTATTTTATAAAATATATTATTTAAAAATTAATTTGATAAATTAATAAATATATAAAAATTATTATTATAAATAATAATAAATAAAATACACATCAAGCCATTCAAATTATGTTTCAGGGTTGTTTTATGTTTCTTATTATATTATATTATATTATATTATATTATATTATTCAAATTAATTTTTTTAAAGAGAAATTTAAAATACACACTTTTGATGTGTATTTATACTTAATAATTAGAATTCTTTGTATTTTTGTATCAAATATTTTTTTCAAATATTTTGATATTATTATTATTTTATTAAAATAATAAAAATAATAATAACAATATTTTTAAAAAATTACACAAAAATAGCACTAAAATAAAATAATAAAAATGCATCAGGTGTTTCAGAGGTATTTTAAGTTTCTTTAAAAGCATGACTTTTAATACTTACTTGAATAGCAGTTAAGTAAAAAGTTTAAAAGTAAAAATGTAATTTGGTCGAATTGGTGTCGGTAAATGCCGTTCTTTAGAGACTGATCAAATGGTGTCATTTATTGGTTGATTAAATATTAGAAAATCAATAACTGGTTGTGTAGAAAAGTGAATATCAGATTAGCTTTAGTCTGAGGAACAAAATGAGTGACAGAGAGATACTGTTTCAAATCCTAACTCCTTTCTTGCTGTACTGAGAACAGGTTCCACCTGAATTACCTCACATGACCGGAGTTGTGCCATGACCACAGGTGTGCAGGGCGGAGCAGGATATTCACTTCACCTACCTGTGCTATAGTAATCCTCCTCCCGCTTGACTGTCACTGGGGTTTTACAAGAGCCATTACTGTTTTCCCAACTGGAAGGCACAGGGCACGGTCGCACCGCCTGCAGTAAACAAACAGTACATACACATCTGTATCGCTGAATCTAATAACCTTCATCATTAGAGCTGTTCTGACGACACATACAATAATATACACCCAAAAGTGAGAGTCCATACCTTTAATTTTTCTTCTTTTTCAAGTGCTCTCTTTTTTCCTTTGAGAAACACAGACACACAAATCTAGATCAATGCATGCAAACAAATTTCAGAAAAGAGTGAATATCAAGAAACCTGTGAAGAATATTTCACCATTTTATGTCCTTTTCCACCCCAAAATCAAACAAAAAATAGCTAATTATCTTTGCTAAATTATATGATAATGAAGCCATTTTAGGGACATTACAATGTTTAAGTAACTAGTCAATTCTATATAAATTGTAGTAAATTTGATACTTATACTAGTATTACTATGATCTAAACATGTTTCATTCACATATTAACCACATGATTTTTTTAAACACAGATCAGTTACAGTTACTTAAGTGGGATCATATCAGAATTATTATAGTTAACTAAAACTAAAACCATAAAAGTGTCACTTGAAATTAATATAATTTTAATTAAATTTTAACAAATAAATTAAAATGCAAAAAAAACCCCATGAACTTATTTTATTTCAGCTAGTTGCAACTTAGTCAGCTGGTTTCTTATTTTAAATTTGTACTAAAATAACTAAATTGAAACAATAATTAATAATAAAAAAAAAAAAAAAAAAAAAATAGAAATGGCAAAAACACATAAAAAATACTAAAACTTTAAATAAAATTAAAACAGAAAATATTAAAAAAAAAATACAAGTCAAAATATTGATAAAATGTATCTCAGTGATATACCACTCTTGGATTTGATTAAACAAACTGGTCTGCTTTGATCACAAAAATGTCTTTAAACTCCACATCATCATGTCCAGGCATGTCAGAATGAAATGAAGGCTCTGTAGCTGCGTTTACATGGACCCTAATAATCCGATGGTAATTGGACTAGTAGCACAATCAGAATAGAAAAGTTATGCATAAGGAAAATCAATAAAAATATTGGTATAAATAAGAATAGAAAAGTTACATGTAACCACAGATTAAAAACCGAAACTGGAGAGTACCGCGCATGTGCAATGACGTAAAAATGGCGTAATGACGTACGGAATGAGCTGTTGTTGTTGTTGAATGAAGTGTCATAAATGATTGTCCTGTCATTCTGAAATTCTCTTTCCACTCATCGTCTGTGAAGTGGAGCAGGACAACGTCCCACCAGTCCTTGTTTTGGACTCTCATCCACAGACGACTGGTTTTGGGCGCGGGAAAGGGCGCTTTTACTGCTTGATAAATACTAGCAGCACGGCACAACGGTTCATGTGCTCGTCGTCTGAACCGAAATAGATAAATATTAAGTCTGTTCTATAAAACAAAGAAAAGAGGCAATGTAGGAGAAAGGTTAGTATGTGCCAACAGCGGGAAACTATATTCGTGCAGTGTGCGCATGTCAAAAAAACAATTCCGATCAGAAGCTTGTGACATTGAAGCGTGCACATCAACCCAATCACTTTATTTAGCGCTTATGTAAACACTATGTTCCGATTCATCAAGTGGAATGAAACAATAGGTGTCCATGTAAACATAGCTAGCGACCGTATGGATGTGTGTTATCGACTGACCTCTTTTTGAATGCCTCTCAGACGCTGACAGCATCTTGTACACTCTGAAGGCGTTTGTTCCCTTTTTGATACTTTTGTCTTTCACCTCCTCTATGTCAGGCAGGGAGTTCATGGCACAGCGGAAGTTCGCCTTCCATGTTTTGGGGTCCGGTTTGTCACCTGGTTGATATTTACCTAAAAAAATGGCAGTGGAAAACCAGATACACTTATAATACAGAATGAGATTTCATGATCACTTCATCTTTTTAGATTTGCATTGCAATCATTAGTTATGAAAATAACGATGCAGAAAATCTCAAACTATATATAAGAATGAGAATATCACATATATCATGTAGTGTTGGACATTTTGGACTTGGACAATAAGCATCCTCCCAGAACATCCTATCTATCAACTGGTAAAACCCAAGCATCCTTCCAGAACACCCCATCAACCAACTAGTAAAACCCTAGCATCCTCCCAGAACACCCCATCAACCAACTAGTAAAACCCTAGCATCCTAACCCACTATCAACCAACTAGTAAACCCATCCTTCCAGCAGAAAACCCTAGCATCCTTCCAGAACACACTATAACCCACTAGTAAAACCCTAGCATCCAACTAGCAAAGAACACCTCCCAACTAGTAAACCCTAGCATCCTCCCAGAACACCCCTCAACCAACTATAACCTAGCATCCTCCAGAACCATCAACCAACTAGTAAAACCATAGCATCCTCCCAGAACCCCCATCAACCAGCATCCTCCCAAACACTATCAACCAACTAGTAAACCTAGCATCCTCCCAGACACACTATCACCAACCACTAGTAAAACCTAGAATCCTATTCAACCAACTAGTAAAACCATAGCATCCTTCCAGAACACACTATCAACCAACTAGTAAAACCATAGCATCCCCAGTAAAACCTAGCATCCTCCGATCACCCCATCAACCAACTAGTAAAACCCTAGCATCCTTCCAGAACACCCCATCAACCAACTAGTAAAACCCTAGCATCCTCCAGAACACCCCATCAACCAACTAGTAAAACCCAGCATCCTCCCATAGGAAAACCATAGCACTATAACACAGCATCTTCCAGAACACATTAGTAAAACCATACCCTCCCATACTCACCACTAGTAAAACCCCTTCTAGTAAAACCCTAGCATCCTCCCAGAACACCCCATCAACCAACTAGTAAAACCCTAGCATCCTTCCAGAACACCCCATCAACCAACTAGTAAAACCCTAGCATCCTTCCATATCAACCACTAGTAAAACCATAGCATCTCCGATAACACCCCATCAACCAACTAGTAAAACCTAGCATCCTCCAGAACACACTATCACCAACTAGTAAAACCATAGCATCCTTCAGAACACCCCATCAAACCAATAGTAAACCCTAGCATCCTTCCAGAACACTATCAACCAACTAGTACCATAGTACCACCCATCAACCAAGTAAAAACCCCATCCTCCCAGAACACCCAACTAGTAAAACCCTAGCATCCCCAGAACACCCCATCAACCAACTAGTAAAACCCTAGCATCCTTCCAGAACACACTATCAACCAACTAGTAAAACCATAGCATCCCCGATAACACCCATCAACCAACTAGTAAACCCTAGCATCCTCCCAGAACACACATCAGTAGTAAAACCCTAGCATCCTTCCAGAACACCTACAACCAACTAGTAAAACCATAGCATCCTTCCAGAACACCCCATCAACCAACTAGTAAAACCCTAGCATCCTCCCAGAACACCCCATCACCAACTAGTAACAACCATCCTCAACCAGCCCCATCAACAACTAGTAAAAACCCTAGCATCCTCCAGAACCCCCATTCAAAAATAGGTAAAAACCTAGCATCCTCCCAGAACCCCATCAACCAATAGTACGATCCTTCCCAGAAAACCCCATCAACCAACTAGTAAAACCCTAGCATCCTTCCAGAACACATATCAACCAATAGTAAAACCAAGCCATCCCGTAAACACCCATCAACAAACTAGTAAAACCTAGATCTCTCCCAGAACACTCCCATCAACAATAGTAAAAACCATGGCATCCTCCCAGAACACCCCATCAACCAACTAGTAAAAACTAGCATCCTCCCAGAAACACCATCAACCAACTAGTAAAACCCAGAATCCTACCAGAAACACTATCAAACCAACTAGTAAAACCCTAGCATCCTCCGATAACACACCAAACCCACTAGTAAAACAGCATCCTTCCGAACAACCCATCACCAACTAGGAAAACCCTTAGATCCTTCCAGAACACACTATCAACAACAGTAAAACCCTAGCATCCTCCCAGAGCACCGAACAACCAACTAGTAAAACCCTAGAATCTCCAGAACACACTATCAACCAATAGTAAACCCCATCCTCAAGAACACCCATCAAAACTAGTAAAACCTCAAGCCCCAGAACACACTATCAACCAACTAGTAAACCCTAGCATCCTCCAGAACACCTATCAACCAAACTAGTAAAACCCTAGCATCCTTCCAGAACACACTATCAACCAACTAGTAAAAACCCTAGCATCCTCCCAGAACACCCATCAACCAACTAGTAAAACCCTAGATCCTTCCAGAACACCCCCAACCAAACTAGTAAAACCCTAGCATCCTTCCATAACACCCCATCAACCAACTAGTAAAACCCTAGCATCCTCCCAGAACACACTAGTAAACCCTAGAACACACTATCAACCAATAGTAAACCACCCTAGTAAAACATCCTTCAGAACGTAACCAGCAACACCCCATAACCAACTAGTAAAACCATAGCATCCTCCGATAAACCCATAAACCAACTAGTAAAACCTAGCATCCTCCAGAAACACCCCATCAACCAACTAGTAAAACCCTAGCATCCTTCCAGAACACCATCAACCAACTAGTAAACCCTAGCATCCTCCCAGAACACCCCATCAACCAACTAGTAAAACCCTAGCATCCTCCAGAACACCCATCAACCAATAGTAAACCATAGCATCAGAAACACCCCATCAAACCAACTAGTAAAACCATAGCATCCTCCGATAACACCCCATCAACCAACTAGTAAAACCTAGCATCCTCCCATAACACCCCATCAACAATAGTAAAACCCTAGCATCCTTCAACAACTAGTAAAACCCTAGCATCCTTCCAGAACACCCCATCAACCAACTAGTAAACCATAGCATCCTCCCATAAACCCCATAACCAAATAGTAAAACCCTAGCATCCTTCCAGAACACCCCATCAACCAACTAGTAAAACCCTAGCATCCTTCCAGAACACACTATCAACCAACTAGTAAAACCATAGCATCCTCCGATAACACCCCATCAACCAACTAGTAAAACCCTAGCATCCTCCCAGAACACCCATCAACCAAATAGTAAAACCTAGCATCCTCCAGAACACCCCATCAACCAACTAGTAAAACCCTAGCATCCTTCCAGAACACCCCATCAACCAACTAGTAAAACCCTAGCATCCTTCCAGCACCATCCTTCCAGAACACCCCACAACCAACTAGTAAAACCCTAGCATCCTTCCAGAACACACTATCAACCAACTAGTAAAACCATAGCATCCTTCCAGAACACACTATCAACCAACTAGTAAAACCCTAGCATCCTTCCAGAACACCCTATCAACCAACTAGTAAAACCATAGCATCCTCCCATAACACCCCATCAACCAACTAGTAAAACCATAGCATCCACCAAGAATACCCTAGCCACCACCCAACTAATAACCACCCAGAACGGCCTACCAACCATCTAGCTAACCCCTAGCAACCACCCAGAACACTCTAGCAACCACCTAGAACCACACTAGCAACCTAACAGTAAAGTCCTAACAACCAGCAAACCAGAATATCCAAGCAATCAACAAGAAAATCTAGCATCCACTCAGAACACCCTAGAAACCAACTAGAAACCCCAGCAACCATTCAGAACTCCCAAGCAACCACAATGCAACATGCCAACAACAACTCAGATCCCAAGAATCGATCTTTCAGTCTAAGCTGTTTTCAGTTGATGAATGAACAAAGTTTTGTAGTGCCTCTCATCCAATAAATTGCAATAATCTTTGTGCGTTGTTACTTCTGATGTGAAACAAAGTCTCAGCTTTCAAATTCTGTCAATTTTATTACGAAATCCAAACAATAATAAACACTGTTTTGCCGTTCTTTAATGTGGCGTAACAGACACTGTAGCACCTCAGTTCAAGCGGCAGCAAGGATCAATCACGTGAACCAATCATCTCATCTCATCTCTTTACTACTAGTTACAGCACCAAATAAACATGAATGATCATCAGAAGGAATGTTGAAACATAGTACAGAGTGGACACGCCTCTTACTGCTGATTGGCTACAAGTGTGTTTTGGTGCACGGTCCAATCAACTTTCAAACAGCTTTTCTCAGAAATTGCTTACTGCACTCTTAATTTTAACCTTTAATAATAGTGATGTAACAAATGGGGTTCCCTGTATAGTTTACAGCATTATATTAGCCTTTGGGCTAACTTGGGTAGATTTACATCTATCTGAATGTTGATTAATGTACACTGTCTCTTTCTAAATAAAAAAAAAATAAAAATAAATTAGTTGAGAGAGATTTTTTCCATGAGGAAATTTGCTATATACTGTACCAGATAATCAATATCGAAATTGAATCACAAGATTGTGAATCAAAATATGAAATGTCAATGCTCAGCCCTAGTAAACACAATATTTTGTTCATAAAATGAGTATATGTGCGTTTATGTTTACACGCATATATGATGCATTCATGCTGACTGCACCTGTATGAATGGCCCAGTTTCGGAAGAGAGGAGCATCTTTCTCCACGTCCCAGCCGTGTCGCGCAGCATGCATCCATGGAATCTGGAATATTCTCTTCTCCTGCAGGCAAAGAACATGCAAAATGTGTGACAGGCCAAGACACACCCTGCGTATGTGGACGCAGTCACTTGCAAATAACAAAAAGCTTCACAAATAACAGCATCTTGCTCATGGTGTAAACAATACTGTAAAAAGACAAGTTTTAAACTAGCACAGTTAAAGTACCTTGTTGACCCATTTGAGACCCGGTATTTGACATGAGTTTATCTGCTCTTCCAACCATGGCCTCATACGCATTCTCTCTACCGGCATGCTGGCCTAGAGAAAGAGAGAGACAGAGAGGGGTCTGGAATGTGTCAAAGTTTGACAGCAAGTTTTCCTCCTTCAACAGGTTGTACATTCCTCCATGACTATCCAGGAAGCAAGATGACAAACTTTAACCCTTTTTCTAAAAACAAACCACCAGGGGAGACCATCTGAATCACAATTTACTGAAAGTTACATCAAACTAAATGATTGTGAGATGATTGTTTTCTGGTTTTCCTGAATTGAAAGCAACTGGTCCATGAGTCAACACAAACAGAAGGCGTGAAGTTTCAAACCGAAGTGTGCTCGTGTGAGAGAGTTTATCTAAGAAAAGAGTGCATGTGGCTAAACCTGTAACGTCGATCATGCACGACGATGACTGACATCAAAACTGCTTCATCTGTTTTCATTTCACAAAGTGCAAATCACAAGTTACAGATTAACCAATTTGAGCTCGTAAAAAGGTTTATAGTTAATCACAATGAAAACTCTCGTTTTAAAATCATCTGTTTATCCCTTTAGACCTTTGAGCTTTTATGGTCCATTGGGAAATGAGAGTGAACAAAGGCAATCACAACATAGACCAACAACATACATGCATTTCACTGCATACTAACATGAGAAACTGAATTATGAGGAATAGAAAAGCAATATTTTTAAAACACAAAACCAAGTAGGGATGCATCATAATATGCATTGAGATTTTAGCCCACCTGTATTGGATGTTTAATTGTGGACATTTGTTTCTGTCTATTTTTAGACTTTTGCCATCATCTAGTGCCAACATAAAAGGATAGCATGAGATTTTACTTTTTAAAAGCTCTATTTCTTAAAGAACCCCTATTCATTTTAGTTTTTAGTGTTTGGTTATGCTATTATGAGAATATCAAGCTATATTTACCAGCTTATCAGACAGAATTTGGATGCAGATATTGGTGCACCAGTTCATGACAGACACTTTCCATTGCAGTACCCATGTTACACCCTCTACTACATGTCCATGTAAGTCAACAACAGCAATAACAATATCCACAAGTCCATGCAAACTTCTCAACAACATAATTTGATCATAAAACACACGTTGTCCATTAGCTCTACACAGTACTTACTGTGAAATGACATTGTGGCGTCCAGTGTGGCCCGATCATTCTCACAGTACACTGAACCAGTTGACTTCAACCTCCCCAAATAAGTGTGTTAGTGTTGTCAAGTGAACTCAAAAGTGAAAATAAACATCCCTTGATTCCCATTGGATCCAAACACCCCATGACTTTCGATTTTACACCCACCCCAGCAACTCTACGTGGCCTACAGCATAAACATCCACTTATATTCATATGAGCCCCATAAATACATGCGGAAATGAGATTTATTACCTGCGACGCGTGGAAATCACTCCAGGAATAAAAGCAAAATAGTCTGTGAAGAGTCTTGACAATTTGTAGCTTTCGATAACAAAACGAAAAGTCAAATGGGTTTGATTTCGCTCTTCAGATCGAAAGCAAAACAAGTGAAGGAAACAAGCGCTTGGGTGGAAATCCCCAGTGTGCGTGTGTGCGAGTGTGTGTTGTGCGCTTACTTCGTGTTTACAGATCCTACTAAGGCGCAGGCTTTGCTTCGTTAATATTAACGACGCAGCGAGCCGTTCGCGATCTGATTGGATGGCACTCAGAGGGGGCGCATATAAGTGGGAGGGAGTTAAGAATGAACGCTGTCATGGCTAATGAATATTAATTACGTAGCGAGACGTTCGCGCACCGATTGGCTGGGTTTCTTTTATAAAATGAACGGGGGAAATTAATAATGCAAATAATACAAATCTAATTGTATTACTTTACAAGGAAAATTCATATTATATTGCGAGAAAATACAATTCAATGTCTTGTTGGGTTTTTTATTTATGTTGTTATTATTTTTATTAACATCACTGGCATCTTATTGTATTATATATTCCCTGTCACATATTTGATTGAGTGTATATCTACATAAAACAAACAAATACGTTGAAATTCACATTTAAAGGACGCTACAGAGAGCTCAACCCGAGCGACGTCTTCGGACCTGCTAAATATTAATAAGCTGAGCCTTTGCCATAGTAGTTTTTTGAACTGGTCTGCTCATTGGCTGCAGGCTGTAATACGAAAGTCGATTTCATTTTCACTTCCTCGTTGTTTCGTTATTGCTTCTTAAAGGCGAAGCAGGCAGAAAAGAAACTTAAGCTGCAACGTGTAGATATGATACACTTTAGTGCTGGTTGTGTGTGAATGGAAAATTGCCAAAAGTTTCATGTTTCTGAGAGTTCAGCTGTGATATTTAGGCTATTATATCATATATTTACATGCATATGTTGTGTATTGCTGTATTCAACATTGCATTCATCTTTTTTTTTTTTTTTTTTGTTTGTTTTATTAAGTGCACTACTGAATTATACATAGGTTATTAGATCAGCCCAACACTGAAGCTGGAATGAGATTTCCAGAAAATCTTGAACTCTAGAGATGAGAGAGGCAATGCAAGTTGTTAGTTAAAGGCATAACTGTGCAATTCTATCCTCATAGTGTCTGTCCACACACACACACACACACACACACACACACACACACACACTGAGTCTCATATCTTATCTTTGCTGCCAAGCCCTGCGACTCCCAGCGTATGATGCAACACACCAACTCTAACAACACAAACCCCATTTAAATAATACATTGGACTCACAGTCTTTATTAGAGTGTTATAATTGCAAAAGGCATTTCTAAAAGCAATTTTCTTTTCTTAAATCATCCGGGTTTTCCCCCTGCATGTATTTTTGAATTAAACAAACACAAAAAGGAAACAGCTTGACGGGGAGTTGAGAAACAAGACTGAAACAGAAATAAGGTAAGGTTTCAGGGAGTTGTTCTGCTTTCTGTAGCATTTCTCAGGAACACACCTTGTTTTTAAGCACTCAGCTGATCTTAGAACAGAGCGCCACCCAGTGGTTAAGACTGTAGTTTGGAGAGGAGTTATGTCAATATGCTTGAACAAAACAAGCTACCTGCTGTAAAGTGAGAATGTTTTCAAACATAATGATAGAAATAGTTGTGAAATATTTTTACAATTTAAAATAGCTTGTTTTCTATGTGAATATATAGTAAAATGTAATTTATTTCTGTGATCAAAGCTGAATTTTCAGCATCATTACTCCAGTCTTCAGTGTCACATGATTCTTCAGAAATCATTCTATGATATTTGATGCTCAAGAAACATTTATGATTATTATCAATGATTATTATCACAATGATTTCTGAAGGATCATGTGACACTGAAGACTGGAGTAATGATGCTGAAATTCAGCTTTGATCACAGGATATAAATTGCATTTTAAAATATATTCAAATAGAAAACAGTACTTTTAAATTGTAAAAATATTTCACAGTATTACTGTTTTTGCTGTATTTTGGATCACATAAATGAAGCCTTGGTGAGCAGAAGAGACTTAAAATAAATAAATAAATTAAAAATCTTACCGTTTAAAAACTTTTGTGTGTATTATATATATATATATATATATATTATATATATATATATATATATATATAAAAACATATTAACTGAATCAATATTTGGTGTAACTACCTTTTGCTTTTAAAACAGCATTTTTTGAGTTACACTTTCACGTAAGGTTGTGTGCATCTTGGAAATGTTGCTGCAGTTTTTCTACATATTTAGACATTGTATACCCTACCTTTCAAAAGCTGTTTTTTAAAGCAACACTTATGTTCAGTTTTTACCTTTTGGCTGTATGAAGTAATTTAAACTGCTGCATTTTCATCAACATTCATGGATTAAATAGATTTTTTATTTATTTTTATTTTTTTATTCTGCTCACCAAGGCTGCATTTGTTTAATCAAAACAGTAATACTGTGAAATATTTTTACAATTTAAAATAGTTGTCTTCTATGTGAATATATAGTAAAATGTAATTTATTTCTGAGATCAAAGCTGAATTTTCAGCATCATTACTCCAGTCTTCAGTGTCACATGATCCTTCAGAAATCAATCTAATATGATGATTTGATGCTCAAGAAACATTTATGATTATATATATGTATATATATATATATATATATCACACACACACACACACACACACACACACACTTTTTATAATAGCCCTTTTTCTTGTTTTTATATTTCTCTTTAGTATTTGCTAAACTCAAAGCTAATTACACACAAATTAAATACCAAAGTAATGTTTATTTATCATAATAAAAACTGTGCAAATGTTTACATTGAGATCAGAATTGTGAATTCATGCTTTAATGCAACTTTCATAGACTCATGTGCAAGGTTTAAAACAAGGCAAACATTCAGGTAAGGCTCAAATGATGACAGACAGACTAAATGTGCACATAAAGATAAGAAAGAGCTGTCATTCAAAACCAGCACTGTAAACATGTCACACACCACAACAAAAAGTCTAGTGATTTCAAATACTCATGATTAGATAATAGTACATTAAAACCCAGTGTTTCCCTTAAATTCCCATCATGTCCCTTTATCCAGTTTTGACAGTAGTCTGTCACTAAATACTTTAAATTGCAACATAAAAATGATTTTAAAAATGTTTTTATCCCATTGCAACATAATCAATAAAATAAACATGAATTAGGTAGCACTTTTTTACAGTCCTGTTCCCCATGCACATACCATGTACTTATTATAGTAATTACAATACCTGGGTAATAACTAGGTACTAATCCTGAACCTACACCTAAACCAAACCTTAACCCATGTAGTTACCTTATATTACCCAGTGCTTTCTTAGGTAAGTTCACTGTAAGTACATGTACATGCACATACTGTAAAATAAAGTGCATCAATGAATTATTTATGGAAATAGAGTTCTTTGGTCAGCATAGATACAATACATGGTATCTGTTTCATGCCATCAAACCCTGGCAGATTGGAGGAGGATTCGAAATCCAGCGCCACCTTGTGGTTGGTACGTGTCATGATCTGCATGATCTCCAGTTGCTTGCCGTATTTTGACAGCATCTCACAGAGCGAAGTGATGAACCAGGAACCATGAGCGACGTTCCTCCAGGAGTAATATCCTGAAGACAGACAGAAAACTAACTGGTTAGGGCAAATGCATTTGGTTCTGTGAGTAAATTCCATTGAGAAGACATTAGATACCTGGTGCAGTGGAGTACGCATACAGGAAATCTGCCTCCACAGGAATTCTCGTTGTTTCTCCATCACTTTCACCATCTGCCTCAATGCCAGAGTCCAGATCTGAGCCTCGGCAAGCCTGGAGACACATACACAGGTCAACACAGCCGTGAAAGAGCAACTGAAGCTACACTCTTAAAGAACACTTATTATGCCCCATTAAAAAGTCTTGATGTTGTTTTGGGCTCCACTAGAACAGGTTTTCATGCTTGAATGTTGATTATTTTCCTCATATTCTCCATTTTTCTATTTTCCTCTATGAAGCCCCTCCTTCTGAAAAGCACAATGTGCTCTGATTGGTCGGCTGGAGCAGTGTGTTGTGATTGGTCATTCGGGAAATGTCCCGCCCTTACCATAACCTCCAGTTTCAACACACTACTAACTAACTCAACCAGGCCCCGCCCCTTTATTCTGCATATGCCTTGGGCAGGAATTATTTAAATGTCCCAAAAAAACATTAAAAAAAAACAATTTTCATTACTAGAAACAAAATAAAATATGTAAAATTAGAAAATAATATATTTTTAGTTTTTATTAATTTGATCATATCTCACCAAACAGGATTATATAAAACACATTTTCATTAAAATAAATAAAATAAATAAAATATTAAAAAAACAAACGTATTTTCAGCTAATTCATTTTCAATTAGTTTAACTTGAAGTACTAACAACTAAAACTAAATAAACAACAACTAATAAAAAATTTCCTCTTTTTTATGACATCCTACATATCCTTCTTTTTTTATATGTTTTCATGGCATCTGTCTGTATATAGTTCATTTATATATGTTCCTGTTGGACCTTCAATTTCAAACAAAATTAAGATTTAAAAAAAAAAAAAAATAGAGAAAAACTATAGAGACATATTTAAAATAATAATAATAAGAATATGACAAAAAAACAAAGCAAAATACTAACATTTAACTAAATTTAAAGGAATAGTTCACCCAAAAATGAAATTTGATTAATTCTCATCACGCGTTCAACACCCGTGAAGACTTCATTAATCTTTCGAACACAAAAAGATTCATAACGCTCCGAATCTTCCTGAAGCAGTGTTTTGAAATCGGCCATCACTAAAGTTGTTAATTTTGTTTTTTGGCGCACCAAAAATATTCTCGTGGCTTTATAATATTAATATTGAACCACTGTACTCACATGAACTGATTTAAATATGTTTTAGTACATTAATGGATCTTGAGAGAGGAAATGTCATTGCTGGCTATGCAGGCCTCACTGAGCCATCAGATTCAACAAAATATCTTAATTTGTTCCGAAGATTAAAGGTCTTACGGGTGTGGAACGGCATGAGGGTGAGTAATAAATGACATTTTCATTTTTGGGTGAACTAACCCTTTAAAGTGAAAAAGAAAAGTATAAAAATAAATGCTAATTCAAAATATTAACAAAAACTAAAAGTATATCAACTAGAAGTAAAGTTTGGGACAAACTTTTTGTTGGCTTGACAAAGCCGTATGAAAGTTTGAAAGTTATAAGCTTTAAATTTAGTGAAGTGGAAAGAAAGAAAGAAAGAAAGAAAGAAAGAGTCATTGCTTAACATGAATTAGCATGTTGGTAGAGTTTTAACATGTTGCTAGCATTAGTTATCATGTTGTAGCAAATTTTAACACACTGCTAGCATAAATTAGCAAGTTTTAGCACACTGTAACATAAATTGGTATTTTTGTTAACATGAATTAGCATGTGCTAACAGTTTTAGCATTTTGCTAGCATTAATTGGGATGTTTGCTAACATGTGTTTAACACATCGCTAGCATGAATTAGCATTTTTAACATGTTCTAACAAGAACTAGCATGTTGCTAGCATGTTTTACCATGTTGATAGCATGATTTAACATGTTGCTAACATGAATTAGCATGTTGCAAATGTTTTACATTTGCTAACATGAATTAATGTGTTAAGCATGTTTTAACATGTTGTTAACATGAATTACCATGTTGCTAACATGATTTAACATTTGTTATTAACATGTTGCAACATAAATTAACGTTGCTGTTGAAACATGATTTATCAGTTTTGTTTGTTTTTTCTTTGATTTACATTTTGATAACATGAATTACCGTTGTAATGTTGATAGCATTATTTAGCTATCATGAATTAACATGTTTAAACCATTGCTAACATGAATTATCATTTTTTAACACATTGCTAACACAAATTAACATTGCTAGTATGAATTAGCATGCATGTTGTTAACATGAATTATCATGTTGCTAATATGAATTAACATGTTGCTAATATGTTTTAACATTTTGCTAGCATGAATTACCATGTTGCTAACATAATTTAGCATTTGTTAGCATGTTTCTAACATTTTAACCTAATGATTTAGCATGTTTTTAGCTTCTATGATTTACCATGTTGCTAGCATGATTTAGCATTTGTTAGCATGTTTTAACATTTTGCTAGCATGAATTAGCATGTTGTTAGCATGATTTACCACATTGCTAGCATGTCCTAAGCTAGTAGCTAGGCATTGTTAGTGATAGATGGTGAAATGGATGAAGCTTTTGACCCCCTCAATGAAAGTGTTTGGAACTTTTCGTAGTTTTGATGCATCTTAATGCATGTTATCTATTATGTGACGCTCACCTGAATGAAGAAAAGTTTGGGTTTTCCCACCAGTGAAGTGCAGCGATCTCCTCTGAAGAGCTCGAACAGTCTCTTCAGCTCTATACAGTCATCTGTGCCAAAAATCTTTCCATCGTCTCCATGACTCAACAACACGCACACAAACATGGCCGACTGACTGTGATCCTCCTTAGACACTGAAGACGGAAGATTTGAGTTTATGACGGACCCATTCAATGACTGTAATCAGTAACTGCTGCAAAACGTACCTTTCATCAACAAATCCTTCATCTGTGAGACAGTTTGATCATTGCTAATCTTGACTTTGAAGCCCAGCTTTGAGAAGGTCTCCATCACATTCTTTGCATCCTGGTCTGTCCCGTTACGAACTCCCATTCCTGTTCAAAAGAGAGTAATGTGAGCACAAACGCCTGAACTAAACCGTTGAACCCGTCTGTGTTAATTACCTGTTTTTCTGTGGAAATTCTTGTTGTTGATGACGACACACTGTCCCACACTTCTGTAGTTCATGTTGTACTGAAACACATCTGAACGTGGTTTGGCATCTACATGATCGACTCCGGCATCTACTTGAACGACTCCTTCAGCAGTCCTGCGAGAACAAAGACTTTTATGATTCATTGGGGAAATTATTGACAGTCGTTTCAGGAAGTGGTCATTTAGAAACTGGTTAGTTAGAGGAAACTTTCATCAACTTCACAATGCTAAGTTAAAGTTGTCATGAAAAGGAAGTTGCGTTTGTCTATACTTCCCTATTGTGTCATATATCAGAGTGAAACGGCTTCACAAACAAAAACAAATGTAGGGCGGGGCTTGATTTTGTCTGTCGGAAATTGATGGATGGTTGTGGTTTGCTATTGGTGGATCTCATGTGAGTGACAGAAATCAAATCATCAAAATCAACGACATGTATGTTAGACCCAATGCCGACTAAACTACTGAAAGAAATGCTTCCAGAGGTCGTAGGTCCACTTCTTGATATAATTAATTCATCCTTAACACTAGGATCGTGCCAAAAACCTTTAAGCAGGCTATTTAAACCTCTTATTAAAAACCTCAACTAGATCCGAGAGATTTAGTAAATTACAGGCCAATCTCGAATCTACCTTTTCTGTCAAAGATACTAGAAAAGGCAGTTTCAACACAACTGTGCTCCTTTTTAGAAAGAAATGGAATCTGTGAGGATTTCCAGTCAGGATTTAGACCATACCATAGTACTGAGACTGCTCTCGTTAGAGTTACAAACGATCTACTCTTATCATCCGATCGTGGCTGTATTTCTCTATTAGTGTTACTAGATCTCAGTGCTGCTTTTGACACTATCGATCACAACATTCTTTTAAAAAGACTTGAAAACTATATTGGCATTAGTGGAACTGCTTTGGCATGGTTCAAATCGTACTTATCTGACCGTTATCAGTCTGTAGTAGTTAATGAAGAGATGTCGTATCGATCACAGGTTCAATATGGAGTACCACAAGGCTCAGTACTAGGACCGTTGCTTTTCACTCTGTACATGCTGCCCTTAGGACAGATAATTAGGAAGCATGCATGGTGTTAGTTTTCACTGCTACGCTGACGATACTCAGCTCTATATTTCCTCGCGCCCTGACGAAACCTACAAATTCACAAAACTAACAGAATGCATAGCTGACATTAAAAACTGGATGACAAGAAATTTCTTATTAAATTCAGAAAAAACTGATATCCTAATCTTTGGACCAAAAACTCCTCACGAAAAACCTTGAATACTCTCTAACACTTGACGGGTGCTCCATTAAACCTTCGTCCTCAGTTAGGAACCTGGGTGTGCTCTTTGATACCAATCTTTCATTGAAAGTCATGTTTCTAGTATCTGTAAAAACCGCATTCTTCCATCTAAAAAATATATCTAAATTACGACATATGCTCTCAAGACAAATGCGGAACGTTGGTTCATGCATTCATGACTCAAGACTAGATTATTGTAACGCTCTACTGGTGGTTGTTCTGCTCGGCTTTTAAACAGACTACAGTTGTCCAAAATGCGGCAGCTAGAGTTCTTACTAGAACCAGAAAGTATGACCATATTAGCCCAGTTCTGTCAACATTACATTGGCTCCCTATTAAACATCGTATAGATTTTAAAATCTTGCTACTTACTTATAAAGCTTTAAATGGTTTAGCTCCCAGTACCTAAGCGAGCTCTAATGCATTATAGTCCTTCACGTTTATTGCGATCTCAGAATTCAGGCCAGTTGATAATACCCAGAATATCAAAATCACTGAAGGCGGCAGATCCTTTTCCTATTTAGCACCTAAACTCTGGAACAATCTTCCTAGCATTGTTCGGGAAGCAGACACACTCTGTCAGTTTAAATCTAGACTAAAAACACATCTCTTTGCTCTTGCATACACATACACATTATCAATACACTAACATTTTTCAAATCCGTTAAAGGATTGTTACGCTGCAATACTTAGGTCGGCCGGAACCGAGAACATTTCCTATAACACTAGATATACCTGTACATCAGAATAAGAATGGCATCTACTAATATCTGTCTCTCTGCTTATCCTGAGGTTTGCGGGTGCTGGATCCAGGCCGTATCCAGATCAGATGGAGAACCTGTGTCTGGACCTGCCTACAATGTAGCCCAGGAGACAATGGGCCTACAGATCCAGTTCTGGCTGCATCTATTTCTGATTTTTAATCCCCGTATCCGCTTACATATATTTATATATAATCTACTTTTAATCTCTATAATAAAATGTATAATTCAGATTTTGATCTCCATATCCATTTACATATATTATATAATCTTCCAAGGGGTTTTTTCCCTCTAGGACTTTTTCCCAGTGTTAGCACGCTGGGTTTTTCTCCTAGGGGGTTTTTTCCACCCCTGGGAGTCAGCCGTCATTGGCTTAATGTACCACCATCTTGTATATGTTACATATTACCACGCTTGTTGTACAGCTATTTTTAACCACTTCCCTTTTTTCTGTGCTTCTAATATGTAAAGCTGCTTTGAAACAATTACCAATTGTAAAAGCGCTATATAAATAAATTTGACTTGACTTGACTTGACAGGTTGCCCCGCCCTCATCATCAGAGAAGAGAATAGAAGAAGATATTATGATTTAAGATTACGAGGAACGTGAAATTAAAACAATGATATGCACAGATAATTAATTTGTAATAAGTGTTTACTGGCGCGAGGGCAGGGCAACCTGTCACTCACATGAGATCCACCAAATAGCAAACCACAACCATCCAATCAATTCCCCACAGACAAAATCAAACCCCGCCCTACATTTTGTTCTTGTTCGTGAAGCCGTTTCCCACGGATATACGACACAATAGGGAAAAAAGATGATTGCAACTTCCGTTTCATGCCGACTTTAACTTAAACAGAATTCATAGTTTTCACGTGATGTCGCACACTTATAGTAACGCCCACCTGGAGGACAAAACAAGGCTTTCCTCCATTGGCCGCCAGGTTTGTAAGTACTAATGTAGCAAGACAGTGACATTAAAAGACCAAATTTAATATACACCTTATTGATGATGCATACTATAAACATGCATGCAGATGAACGATATAAAAGCACATTATTTCTCATTAAGCGTTTTTCAACAGAAAACCAAGAAAGTACACCATGGGTTCAAATGTACTAGAATGGTATCTAAATACATTTTTTAATACAGAGACAGCATATTAAAAGCTGTGATGTAATGTTTTAATTAATCATAACAAATATTCTTTTTCTTTTGCTTTTGAAGCCTAAATGTCCCAAAAACTTGTCAGGACCAAAGTCAGTGTGTGTCTGAATCATGTCCAAATATAAGAAAAGTGGAAATGAAACTTAGAGAAAGCTAGATAACCATAAATATAACAGCCCCATGATATTGAGTAACCAATTAACTAATAAAACACATGATTAGGGCAGATCTTGCTTTACTTAGTAACAGAAGGGTTGACGTGAAGAACCAATCACATTGCAGAATGCTTTGCCATGCTCCTATCCTATATAAACTGTTGTATTTGATTCTCTGTGATTGATACGAGGTGATGAACCTAACCGTGATTAAAGCATATTTTAAGGCACAGTCTGGAGTCTGTCTGGTTATTGCTGTGCAGCAAGTTAGAGAACACTCAAGCTTGAGAGCGGAATCTTGGGACATGTGGTCTTCACTTCATAGGTGGTGGAAAATAATTGGGATAGGACTCGGGAAGAAATCATGTTCATGGATGTGATTATTAACGTTATTGTAGTATGAAGCAGAGCAGGAGCGAGTGTTGTGGAGCTGAACGAGGAGCTGGAGCGATTGATCAACACACGCCTCACGAGCAGCGGGACTTTTATTATGACACAGTCGCCGGCGCCACTGCCGCTTTTCCGGTCATGAGTATGAGGTAACGCAGCTCTGTTTATCATATTAGATACATTTGAGAGTGTTGAAAATGATGTTATAACGTTACTCTGTGCGTTCGCTCGGCGGCTGCTGTGAGACACTGTTACACACTGCAGTAAGATAGATCGATTTTACAATAGCATATTAAATGCTGGATGGCTTGTGTTGATAAATGGTATGCAATTAATTTTAAAAGTTTGTATGATGGAGAAAATTCTGTATTACTGTTACTAAAAATAAAGCTGCATCTGATTATGCTATGTTAGTACTTCACAAAATAGTGTTTTTCTCTGAGGCATGGTGAAGCATGGTACTCGCAAAACATCAAGAAAATTAGATTTAACAATAAGACTAAATGTGTTGAGCTATTTAACAACAATTAGTTTTCTGTCTATAAATATATCAAAACAGTTGTTCCCTTGTCTATTAAAACATGTAAATATTAAAGCGTCTTTGGTGTTTCCATGGTTTCTACAAAATAAACCGGAAACCGAGGGTAACGCGGGTATGACGCCATTGACAGGCGACTCCTCACACGTCCTGGAGCCTTGATTAAAATTGCAATTTTCTCACAATTTATAAATAGTTGCAAACATTTGGGATATTGTAAGTACTCAAGTGAACAAAATATATAACACTGGCCTAGTGGTTCTTGGATATTTTACTGCAAAAATATTACATATTGCACCTTTATATATAAATTAATTTTGTTCCTTTTGCAGACCTTTTGTGCTTATATGCACTACTCAAATGATTATTTGTAATATTAACATTTTGGATGATTTTGTCAGTGATTCCTTAATCAATAATGGCTTGTTCTAATCTATCATATGACAGTTTCTTCAGTTTCTCAACTTCCATCAAAATCTCACATACTTTTGTGCATTCACTTGTCTGGCGTCCACAGTATCTTCACCTACAGGTTTTCTGTCCGACATGGTCACTGAAGGAACACAAAAGAAACAGAAAATAATGCTTTACATTTCCAGCAATCTTTATAAATGTTCTAGAGGTATTATTTATTAAGCATTCTGTATGTCACACTGACACATTCTCCTGCAAAGAAATACATGGCGTAATGTCTATTTATGGGTAAGTTACTATAAGTGTTTCTTTGTAAATGTTGTGTCATAGTAGTTCACATCCTGCTTTATTTCCCTTTATTTTGTCATATTAAAACCACAAGCACATTTTTTTTCCCACTGTATGGAGTCTCATAATGATGTTTTTTACATCTAACTGCTGATGTTACTATGACTATTTATAAAAATGTTTTCATTTGTGTCAAAAACAACTGGTTTCAAAGACACTTCATAAAAAACTCTTCCTTTATAACAACAGGTTTGGCAAGTTCCCTTAAAATGCCAAAGCTTCTTTTTAGATTTAGATCATTGTGAAACCATATGATCACAAATATCTGGATTTTACAGACATTTCACAGCTTGATAACAGGCTGGCTGAGTCACAGTGAGATTATTGCAAGAAAACTGCAATAACTCAGAAAGTAGGTCAGTCAGTTTCTCTTTATTGCTCTTGACAGCACATTATGAAAGATGTTTAATGTTGTTCTTCTACTTATAAATTATAAGTTTTAGTCTTTTTTACTGCCTCAGCCACCTGAAAATAAAGTTACTAACCAGAATTTCCAAAAAAACTCTTTTACTGATTCTCTTTAGTCACATTCTTGTTATCCAAATCCTTCTGTCATGAAAAACACTCCAAAACTTTCCAAAACTTTTTTAAAAGTACTTTTCGGTCTGATCAGTAAAAAAGCAAAGGTAAAGACGCACTTAAGATGATCAGTAATGGGAATAAAGTAAAGAACTTACAGGTGAGCTGTCAGATGTACTTTCCTTCTGAAAGAGAAAATGAAATCGAGGTAGTTTTATAACGAGGTTGTTGTTTTAACTAGTCATGGTTTAAACCAAAAGCAGAGAGGAGGCGCGGTTTCCAATCCTACTACGACAAAGTTTTAGGTCGTGAATATTATCAGGTATTGTTTTTTTTTTTTTTTTTTTTTTTTTTTTAAATCCTTCCAATAATGAAAGCCTACTCATAAATATTCAATAAATTCCGCATACGTTGCGTTTTATGAATATGCACCAGTTCCGTGAGAGTGTCGCTCCACCCACATGCCATCATCAACATTGAAATTTCACACATGCGCAGTAACATTACACATCAGGATGATACTACATTTTCATAAAAACATTAAATTTTTTTTTTTTTTAGTGTATGTATTTATACAATAGTGGCCAGAAGTCATGTCCTGCCTAGGAAAGTTGACATAGTCAGCCTTATTAAAATATAATAAAATATGACTTTTTAGAGTTGGTTGTTTTATTTGTGATAATAACACAAAACAAGCCATTAAACATGTTCTATCCCTCCATTCCCTTTATTTACTATCTGGATATTTTGCCCACTATATGTATGTATATTGGAGAGAGTGTATATATATATATATTATACACTGATCAGTCATTATGAGCACTGACAGATGAAGTGAATAACACTGATCATCTCTCCATCACGGCACCTGTTAGTGGGTGGATATATTAGGCAGCAAGTGAACATTTTGTCCTCAAAGTTGATGTGTTAGAAGCAGGAGAAATGGGCAAGCGTAAGGATTTGAGTGAGTTTGACAAGGACCAAATTGTGATGGCTAGACGACTGGATCAGAGCATCTCCAAAACTGCAGCTCTTGTGGGGTGTTCCCGGTCTGCAGTGGTCAGTGTCTATCAAAAGTGCTCCAAGGAAGGAGCAGTGGTGAACCGGAGACAGGGTCATGGGTGGCCGAGACCCCTGTCCACCGCCAAAAAGAGCCAACAGTGGACACGTGAGCATCAGAACTGGACCACGGAGCAATGGAAGAAGGTGGCCTGGTCTGATGAATCACGTGGATGTCTGGGCGTGTGTGCATCGCTTACCTGGGAAACACATGACATCAGGATGCACTATGGGAAGAAGGCAAGTCGGCAGAGGCAGTGTGATGCTTTGGCCAATGTTCTGCTGGGAAACCTTGAGTCCTGCCATCCATGTGGATGTTATTTTGACACGTACCACCTACCTAAGCATTGCTGCAGACCATGTACACCCTTTCATGGTGGCTGTGGCTCTTTCAGCAGGATAATGCTCCTGCCACAAAGCAAAAATGGTTCAGGAATGGTTTGAGGAGCACAACAACGAGTTTGAGGTTTTGACTTGGCCTCCAAATTCCCCAGATCTCAATCCAATCGAGCATCTGTGGGATGTGCTGAACAAACAAGTCCGATCCATGGAGGCTCCACCTCACAACTTACAGGACTTAAAGGATCTGCTGCTAACATCTTGGTGTCAGATGTCAGTCTGACGGGTCAGGGCTGTTTTGGCAGCAAAAGGGCGACCAACACAATATTAGGAAGGTGCTCATAATGTTACACCTCTCCCTCTCCAACACTGCATCATATAATGGGCAAACAACAAAGTAAAACTCATTAGTGACTCTCTGATTAATGGAGATAATGGTTAATCACTATGAACAGCTTGCTGTCAGGACTGTTTGCTCACAACTGGAGGAAAACCTCTGACACAGAAACATGCAACGTCATTATTAGAATGGAAAAAAGGAGTTGAAGAGCTTCATTTCAAACTAATCTAAAACTTAAACACATTTACACATGCATAACCTGCTGATCGAGGTCACTGATAAATGTCATAGATAAGAAATTATACATATCAAACACTTTATCAAACACTTTAAAGGATATAAATAAAGGCAGCTGTCCCATATGATAATGCAGTTTTGCATTCCTTTTGAACAAACAGCACTAACGAAACAAAGAGTAAACTTAACTACATTACAGACAAACATATATAAAGTTGTAATCTTTAATGGTATGCGGTCCAGCAAGTTCTTGTATTAATTACATTGTTAGCTATGTGAGATACGCACTGGAGGAAAGGTGAGGACAAACACAAGTAACTTTGCACTGATTCTTTAACTTCATTGTTTTGTAAGGGGCCTGAGTGAACATAGTTTATCATCCGGATGTCATTATATAACACCCACATTCCAGACTTTCCAGCAGTTTAAAACGGGTGTGACTTGAAATCTGCATGGTTCATTCAACTTCCGTGTCTGCTTGAGGCGAACACTTCTGACTGCAAAAATGATTTTCTATCTGTTTATTGTGGTTTTGTTGGTTGCATATTTTATTGCTCATAGGATTTTTGTTCAGAGGAAGACCTTCACCGGCACTGCCAAACTACATGGGAAAACAGTCATTGTAACGGGTAGGTGAAATATGCAAATTTCTCCGAGGTTGTTTTCAAAGCTCAACTTCCTAGATGTTTATCCCTTAGATGAGATTAAAATAGACACCCAGCTGTGGACATTCAGGAACAGTACAGATCTATACAGTGAATGTGGAGAGCAGGCATTGGAAGATTCAGCAAGTGCAAATACTTGAAGCTATGATTCTGTGCTGAAACAACACAGAACACTACATGTGCTGACAACTAGATAATACCTGCATGCGTTGTGTGTGTCTGACAGGCGGCAACACTGGCATTGGGAAGGCGACCGCGGCGGCGATGGCCGTGAGAGGAGCCCGAGTGATTCTGGCCTGCCGCAGCAAACAGAGAGGAGAAGAAGCAGCGCGAGAACTCAGGATGGTGAGTGTGAGGAACGCCGGGGCTAGTTGTCACAGGGAGTATCTCTAGCCCTTGTGCGGTCTTCTTTTGGGAAGCACACTCAGGGTCTTTGGGGTCCAATAATAGTTTTTTTTTTTTTTTTTTTAAACAAATGTAATTTTACTCTGTTTATTAATGTTTTTATGCCACATTTGTGCAGTTTTTGGGGGATTTATCATATTTTTTAAATTTATATAAATTAAAAAATATTTTTATACAAAAACAACTTTTTATGTAAAATTCACTTTATAAAAGACCCACATTTCTAAATTTCATTCATGGGGATAACATGGATAATTTACGGAAGAGGATTAGGGCCAAGCAATAATAAAAAATAAAACCATCTCGAGATTAAAGTTGTTAAATTTCGAGAAAAAAATCATTAAATTTCGAGAAAAAAGTCTAAATAAAATGTTGAGAATAAACTCATTAAATTACGAGAAAAAACTCGTTAAATTTCGAGAAAAAAGTCGAGATAAAATGTTGAGAATACACTCGTTAAATTACGAGAAAAAAGTCGTTAAATTACGAGAATAAACTCGTTAAATTATGAGAAAAATGTCATTCAATTTTTGAGAAAAGTCGAGATAAAATGTGACAATAAACTCAGAATTAATGAGTTTATTCTCACATTTTATCTCGACTTTTTCTCGAAATTAACGAGTTTTTTCTCGTAATTTAATGAGTTTATTCTCAACATTTATCTTGACTTTTTCTCAAAATTTAACACTTTCTCTCGAAATGGTTTTATTTTTTTATTATTGCTTGGCCCTAATCCTCTTCCGTAATAATTTGACATGGTTAAGATTTTTGTCCATCTTTTGGAAAATGCAGTTTTAAAAGTAAAAAAAACTATCACTTTTAACAGTAAATGGCTGCAGAGCTCCACTATTTGCTATTTGACTGACTGAAAGACATCTTTTCACAATATTTTTTTAGTTGGATTCATATCACATTTTGAAAAACTACTTAAAGTAATTTTTATTGTTATAATTGCGATTTCATAATATTTAAATATAAATCCAACTGAAAAAAATACTTGTGAAAAGATGTCTTTCAGTTTGGGGTCTAAAAAGACCCAAAAAACTTTATAAGCGCAACAGCACTATATGTCAGCGCGCTGCCCACGAGGCTATCGCCCCGACCTGAGTATCCTTAAAGAGATAGTTCACCCAAAAATGAAAATCACTTACTCACCCTCAAGTTTTTCCAAACCTGTATGAGTTTCGTTCTTCTGTTGATAAAAAAAAATATGGACAAATATGGAAAAAAAATTTGTCTTAGTAAATTATGGAACATTATAATATTTTTTATAGGAAACTGGAAATGAGAGTGTGATCTTCATGCAACTGGATCTCGCAAGTCAGAAAAACATCCGCTCTTTTGCTGAGAACTTCCTGAAGGCCGAGTCCAGACTGGACCTGCTCATCAATAATGCAGGTAATATCTGGCCACAAAATGTCTAGAAAAAAACAAACATGATCAAGTCTTAAACATAAGCATAAAACTTTGATATGCACGGTGTCTTTAATCTCTCTTCAAAAAATTAAAAAAGTATGAAAAAGTTTAAATGTACTGTATTTCAATACTATTTTTATTTTATATAAAATATATATTTTACAAAATATTTTTACTCTAAAATTGCTATAAAATAAAAGCCATATGTCAAACCAAGTTGTGTTCCAAAATTGAAGTTCTCATGAGATTTTGTTTAGGCGTTGTACCAAAAATGATGCATTCTCCTGTAACAAATTAATACATTTCTGTCTAAATATCACTTCTATCACAAAGCAGACTCCAAATATGGAAGCTTGAGATTCAGACTTTTCCAACAATGTGTTTTGTCAAGATTAGAAAAGTTTTGACTATACTATATAGTCACTATATTGGGGGGGGGGGGGGGGATTAAAGTACCATTTCCATGGTAACGCAATGTCCAATTTCAAAATGGTTTGAGATTTTAAGCTTTGGAATGATACCTAATTAATGGTGATTACTAAAAGAAAAAAAAAAGGCACAAAAAGACAATAAATAAAAAAGCACCAAGCGTTCTGCTAGCAGGATGGTGACAGTTTAATGCTAAATTTTTAATAAAGGTTACTGTCTATTTTGATCGGGTTAATGCATCCTTTACATTAATTGTCTTTTCAACATTGATGATAATCAAAATTATTTCTTGAGCAGCAAATAATCATATCAGAATGATTTCTGAAGGATCATGTGACACTGAAGACTGGAGTAATGATGCTGAAAATTAAGCTTTAATCACAGGAATAAATTACATTTCACTATATATTCACATAGAAAACTGTTATATTATATTGTAAAAATATTTCAAAATTTTTTGCAGAACAGTTTTTTTTATTCCAAACTTTGGACCACTAACATCATGAATGATATCTGTTTTTGTTGTCCAGCATTGGCCACTCCAGGACGCACTGAAGATGGCCTCGGGATGATCCTTGGTGTCAATCACATCGGTCCATTCCTGCTGACCAATCTTCTGCTGGAGCGTCTCAAGGAGTGTGCGCCAAGCAGGGTGATCAACGTGTCGTCTTGTGGTCATGATCTGGGCACTATTGATTTCGAGTGCATCAACACACACAAGAGGCTCACTCTGGGATCGTCTGACGGAGATTTATTCAGGGCCTACACCCACAGCAAGCTCTGTAATGTGCTCTTCACACATGAACTGGCCAAAAGACTGGAGGGAACCAAAGTCACATGCTACAGCCTTCATCCAGGTTAGTGATCAATAAGAATGTGCAATATGTGAGTACTATCTGTCAACACTTTTGAATAACTCTCATTCATTTACTAACAAACATTATACAATGGCAAGACATTACAGACAAAAACATTGTTCTTCAAATCCATGCACTGGTCGATTTTCAGATATTTGGCTTTTAACAATGTGTTGTTTCAGACTAGTGGAAAGAAATCTTTTTTTCTCTATAAGCGTCTGTTTAAATTATAATACATATCTTTAAAGTCTGTGAGTTTTTTCTGCACTTCAGCAGCACTTACATGCACCAAATTTTACAGTTTTATTCCCATCTATATTCTGAAGGTTTTTACAGAAGGGTTTGTTAATATATCTTTTGTCTGATTTTTATATAACATTTCATTCCTAAAAACATGGTGAAATGTTGTTTTTTCTGGCTGTTGACAGTTTTTTTTCATTTATGGAGAGACAAAAAGAAAAATCCAAAATTCCCTCTATAAAAACCTTTAACTCTAATATGTCAACAAAATCAAACTGCTCAATTGTTATCAATTTTTAAGATTTCTGCTCTGTAAATGTGTGCAAATTGTGCCTATTTAACTGCATATTTAAATATTTCAGAAAACTTGTAATACAAAAACTTTTTGCAGTTATTAATGTAATCAATTAACTGGGGAAGTATGGTGATATCTAGTAGTTACATTTTTTGCACTCTTAAAAATAAAGTTCCAAAAAGTTTTTTTTTTTTTTTTTTCCCCCAAGCAGTCATAGAAGTACAGAAGAGGATTAGGCCAAGCAATAATAAAAAAAAAAACCATCTCGAGATTAAAGTTGTTAAATTTCGAGAAAAGGGTCGAGATAAAATGTGAGATAAACTCGTTAAATTACGAGAAAAAAACTTGTTAAATTTTGAGAAAAAAGTCGAGATAAAATGTTGAGAATAAACTCATTAAATTACGAGAAAAAACTCGTTAAATTACGAGAACAAATTCGTTAAATTATGAGAAAAATGTTGTTACATTTCGAGAAAAAAGTCGAGATAAAATGTTGAGAATAAAGTCTCTAAATTACGAGAACAAATTTGTTAAATTACAAGAATAAATTAGTTAATTTAATGACTTTATTCTCAACATTTTATCTCGACTTTTTTCTCAATTTAACGACATTTTTCTCATAATTTAACAAATTTGTTCTCGTAATTTAACGACTTTTTTCTCGTAATTTAATGACTTTATTCTCAACATTATCTCGACTTTTTTCTCGAAATGTAACAACTTTAATCTCGAGATGGTTTTATTTTTTTATTATTGCTTGGCCCTAATCCTCTTCCGTATAGAAGAACCATGATTGGTTTCTCAAAAAACATTTCAGTGAACAGTTCTTTAAAAAAACTATATTATAAGAACTAAGAATTTATTTTTTTTCTAGAGTGAAGAACACTTTAACATTCTAAAGAACCTTTTTCCACAATAAAGCTTTTGTGCAACAGAAAAATTCCATGGATGTTAAAGTTTATTTATGGAATCATCAATCCCAATTTTTTTTATTTTTAAGAGTGTATTCACCTTGGATGTCTTGCCTTAAAAGATCAGTACCCATTTCCCTTCTTCTAACGGTTTGTTTTTCATGTTTGATCTGGTTCAGGGTCAGTAAGGTCAGAGCTTGGCCGTGACATCAACGAATGGCACACACGTATTATCAAAGCCTTCATCAGCAAGCTCTGGGCGACAGACCCGGTGTCCGGCGCTCAGACGACGCTGTACTGCGCCCTGCAGGAGGACATCGAGCACCTGAGCGGACGATACTTTTCTGACTCTCAGCTGGTGCAAGTAAAGCCCGAGGCCAGAGATGATGGAATCGCCAAAAAACTGTGGGACGTTAGCGAGAAGTTATGTGGCATGATTTGAATACACAGACAATGCACAATTATGAGTTCTACGCCAAGTAATTTTGACATGCCGTAAATGCACATTCACAAGAGGGAATCTCGGAATACTAGACTACTAGGGGCGTGTTGATTTGAAACACTTAGTATCAATAATATCTTAAATCTATAGAGATCAGTGAGAGAAAAGCAAAGTTTGCTTCAAATCTAGCTGTGATAGTATGTATAAATAAGTGATAGAAATGAATATTTTTCAACATTTTGAATTTAGATTAGTGAAAGAAATTCTCTATTTGCATCTGTAGGTTTAAATTATAATATATAACTTTAAAGTCTGCAAGTTTTTTCTGCACTTCAGCAGCACTTACATGTACCAAATTTTACAGTTTTATTACCATCTATATTCTGATGTTTTTTGTAGAAGGGTTTGTTAATATAACATTTGTCTGATTTTATATAACATTTCATTCCTAAAAGTTAAAACATAATATTTGCAGATTCCTTGTTGCATTGGAAATAGGTTGTTGTGTTGTAATGCATTATACTTTATAAAGGTGTAACAATGAATAGACAAGTATTACAACTTGTAACTTATACACATATATAACGGCTTTAAGTGAAGTGTTGCCTGTAATTCTTTTGCTTTGTTCAGGCTACTTCTGTGTTGTTTCTGACTTGAATGCGTGACGTTGTAATAACGAACAACCGACTCTGTGGTACGAGTTTCCCATGTGTGCTTGAAGGCAGCATTAAACTACCTAATCTGAATGTTTTTGCACTGTATTTGTTAAAAAAAAAAGCCATTTGTAAAAGTATCAAACTTGCAGTTTGGTGTCACTGCCTTTCAAACAGCAACTCTGGGGGGAAAAGCAGCAACTTTGATATAGTATTATTGTAGGTAAAAGTGTTTGTTTAAAAATGTTTTTTTTTTTCTGCACAGAACAAAATGTCCATACCATCTCTTTTCTCTAGTGATTACTGCCTGATAAATTCAGCTGAAAAAAAAAAACATTTTTTCCCCCTTTTATCTGGACAGGCAAAGTGTAGAGAAGAAGATTAGATTAGAGCAAGATGAAACCTGCACTAGCAGGAAGTGGTTTAGTATAATAGCCCATTCACAACACTCAGATCAAGTGTCGGCAGTGATGTGGCAGTTTTTCTGCATTTTCAGGGAACTTGGATTGACAGAAAACATGCACACCCGACATCCATCAGTAGCATCAAGTGTGCACACTTCACAGCCTGTGCAGTCAGCTACACTTACACTTCTTCTCCAGCATTTATATATTTTTAGTATGTGTCCAAAACATGTTCTGATAAACTCATTCCTAGAGGAGTCCGAGCAAAATGGGCTCATTCCAGCACTTGGAATAGCATGAAAAGAAAGACGGGCAATTTTAATTTTAAAGGTTTAGTAATTTTGATAGTATAGTCTAGTTACTACACATGGTTAGTACACTACAATTATTTATTTTAGTAAAGAAAGGTTCTTTATTAGTTCCATAAATAATTCCATGAAGAACCTTTAACATCCATGAAATCTTTCCATTCCACACAAGGTTCTTTAAAGTTTAGAATTTTTACACTAATAATGTTCTTCACTCTCTCTTTATTTTTATTTTTATTTTTAAGATCATATCTATCCACATTTTTGCACATTCATTCACTCAAAAAGTGCACTTTATAACACAAGGAGCCCAAAAATAGCACCAGAAACCCCCGTTACATCATTTCTAGCCTATAATGTACATTATCTATATATGACCCCCTTTATCAGACAAGTTCAGGTGGGGGGCATTCTGGGACAAAGGGTCCAAATGACCAAGCACCATCACAAACTTTACCCTTAATGCAAATGCATCAGGAATGAAGGCCCATTCACACCAAGGACGATAACTATAATGAAAAAAAAAAAAAGGTTCTAAATATAAAAGTCCACAACACAACTATTTTTTCAAGCAGATGAACGATAAAAACATTGACAGCCAATCAGAATCAATCCTGCTTTAAAGAGCTCAAGCATTTACCCTCTGGTGCTGCTCACGTGGCAGTCGAAAATGACAGAATTGTTTTTTCAATTAAATGAATGTAGTCTGTACTATAATTTAGTTTGATAACATTTTTATTTAATATTTGTGCACTTTTTGAGCATAGTCATGAAAAATTCCAACTTAAACTGTGGTAAATCTTGAATGCAATTAAAATACTGATCTAAAATTAAAAAAATACTATCTTTAAATTGTATATGAAATATGTATTTTCCCAAACATGGTTTTACTCAAAACTGTTCGAAAAATCAAAGCTTTAAATCTAAACAAGTTGTGTTCCAAATTTGAGGTTGATATCTCAAAAAATGAGCTTTCAGAAAGATTTTGTTTGGCCGCAGTACCAAAGCTTCCACTAGATGAAATTCGTCTTCCATTCATTTCCAATGCACTCATTTTTGACAGTGAATGATACCCGAAATGTGACTGTTTTTTCAAGGACCATTTAACCTTTCATGCCCATGATTTTTTTTCTGTGTTCACATGGTGAGGGCCAAAACCTGTACCAAGTTTCGTACCATTCCGATGAAGTAACAATTCTAAAAAAACAAAATATATTTAATATAATATTCGGTCAAAAATGACCAAACAGCACCAGAGGGTTAAAGCGGCAGACGATAAAACTGCTGCGCACAGAAAAAAAAACAGTCAATATTGTCAGCTGGTGTGGAGTGGCCAGTTATTGCTATATTATATATTTTATGTATATATATATATATATATATATATATATATATATATATATTATATATATACACACACACATATACACACACACACACAATACTTCAGTTACAATAAACTAATAAATAGTGTGACAAATTAAATTGTTTATTTGTTGAGCTGTACAGTGTGTGTTGATTATGGATTTTCTGTTTCATCTAAAACCTGCTGTAGATGGTCATTAACAGTCTTTAGCTGATGTTCTGTTCCCATGATGCCCCTGGCTTCCATCAACATGGCAGGCATACAAGACGGACCATACTGTCAGTCAAAAGAGGAAAATTAAGTGAGAAAAGGACAGAAGCACAACAAACCCCACAAATCACATACAAAATGGCAAGATGGTTTGCTTGTACGGTAAGTTCATGGATAGAATTCAATAGGAATGAGGGATCAACACCAAACCAAACATCTGCAGACTTCCTCACCGTTTCTACTTCCTCCGGATGAGCCGTGCGGTGCTTCAGGTACTTCCTGTTGAGCTCCTGCAGGTTGGCGATCAAAGAGGATCCTTCTCTCAGAGCTTTGAGTCTCAGCTCCATCTCATCATGATCTTTCTGCAGATTCCTCAGCTTCGTCTTTCCCCTGAGACCGGAAACACATTTAAATGACCACATATTAGAGCTGTGTGACTAATCAAATTTTACCTTAGATTTTGGCCTCCAATGATCGTGAAAACAAGATTATCAAGGTAAAATGCGGCATTTAGTTTTTCACACTTTTCATTTCTTCCAAAATCTTAATGACTAATCCTCCAAAGCAGATAACGTGATTGCAGTCCAATGTTGCTAAACTGCAGAATGTGCTTAATATTAAAAATAATTATTAAAAGCGCATTATTAAGCCATAAAAGAGAAGTCGAATATGTATTTTGTCAGATATGTATATGGATATGTATATTCATCAGATGGCTTTCTGAGCACGGTCTAGTGAGACAGAGCGAAACACAGACAAGCAAAGTATACTTTAGGCATCGGGTTCAGGCATAAAAATAAAAAATATGTCAAAATACCTGTCATAGTTCTTAAGTGAACATAAACAGTTGGGATATAATCGGATGCATGTCAGTATTTCATTTTTGTGCATTCAGTCTTAAAGTGACAGCAGCCTAATAAAACTGCTGCTGTCTGTGTCATTAATGTTGATCAAAAGACAAAGAGAAAATCACTCTCTGCTCTTGACTGAATAACTTTAGTAGCTTTAATAAGAATCAAAGTATGTTTCTTTCATGCAGTGAAGACTTAGTTTTATTTTACATTTGATTACTTTATTCAATTTCTGTTGTAGACCTTCCTAAAAAAGCACCATTTTTGTTCTATTGTATTTATTAGCCCTTTGGTTTGTAATTACTTTCTTTGTTCTTACTGTATTACTGATTCTTTACTTGTCTTCAATTATTATTTGAGGACTTCTTGTAATATCAGTTTTTTGCTATGGTATAAAAATATTACTCATATTTTCAAATAAGTTTTTGAGCATATTGACCACAACTAATTATGTTAAATATTCATGATTTCATTATTGACCAAAATAATTGTGATTATGATTTTTGCCATAATTAAGTATATTATAGTTTGTATTCATATTTTGAATTAGTTTGCAATTTTCTGTTTTCATTTTAATAATGTTGTTGTGTTTTTATTTTTATTAGTTTTTGTTGTTCACTTTATATATATATATATATATATATATTCATTTGTAGTTAAGTTTTAGTGCATTTAGTTAAACTAAATGAAAATGAGAAATGTTGGCAACTAGCTGAAATAAAATAAATTTAGGGTTTTTTATATCTTATTTCAGTTAAAGATTATAATATTTCAAGTAATAAAAATGTTTATGTTTTTAGTTTTAGTTAACTATAATGCCCCTGCTTACTACATATAACTTATGATTTCATTACCATGACGTGAACACGCAGTTTTTGAGATTTGTGTCATCAGCAGATCCAGTTTTTGTACTTGTCAGTGCTTACTTAATGAGTTCATTACTGGCTTCCACAAGCCTGGTCCTCTTCTGATTAATAGCTCTATTAATCTAAAAGAGAAAACAACACATTTAATGCCTTCAAAATAAAGATGCTATTTAAATAATGCCTAAGTACTTTACCAGATGAGTCACATAATGAAGAATCACCTTGTTATTTTCTCTTTTCACACTCTTGAGTTCATTTGTCGCTGTGATCTATGAACGAGTGACACATTTTCATCATTATTATGACAGCAGCAACACTTCCATTTATTTTCTATGAAAAGACACGTAAATCATTCTCACTATCTCAGAGAGCTGCTCCTCAAATGAGCGACTGACGGCATCGATGGAGCGTTTGACTGCGTCAGAGGTTATGGTCTGCCTGTGGAGAACCAGAATCAAACATCTGAGTTTGACTTCTATTAATAAGAAAAACACTGGAGTGATTTGATGAATTGACATCATATACGTACTTATACTGAGTGACAATCTCCTGGAAAGTATCAAGCACCACGTCAAGATCAGTTGGACTTCTCAGATCTCGGGGTTTTTTAGAGGGGCCAGCTGTCTCTGGAGAAGGACGATTTAAATTAATGCATTTAACAGACGCTTTTATCCAAAACAGTTTGCACTGCATTCAAGGTACACATTTTATCAGATCATGCATTCCCGACACAGCGATGATTCACAACATCTATAACAGCTACTGAAGATTCTTGGCCAAAACAGCTTTTTAAATAAGTTTGAATTAATTAATTTTTTTTTTTTTTTTTGGCAGTTTCTGGGTTTTGGCCAAGTGCATTCTGAATTTTCGGTTTTGGACCATAATTTCGGTGCATCCCTAATGGCAACCTATATTTTTAAAGATTTTTTAGAAGCACATATAGAGAAAAAGTACGGGAAAAATACTTCCAAAACCAAGACAAGTACAAATAGGCTCTATTGCACACTATTAAAGCATCTGATGCATGTAAATTAAAAACACCACACATTAAAAATAAATCGAATAAATAAAAAAATGTTAAGTGCATTTTATTGCTAATTGTACATACAATATACATAATACAACATTATATTATATATATATATTATAATATATATATATATATTATATTATATTATATAAGTATCGGTGGTATTATAGTTTTAGGGAAACAATACAATATTATACATTGTATAATATTACATGTAATATTATCCTCTGGTGCTCTTCGATCACTTTTGACCAAAAAATTTTATGTTTTGATTTTTTTAAAATTGTAATTTCATCGGAATGGAATGAAACTCTGACTTTAATGGCACTGGCTATGTGAACACACCATGTGACCATCATAGGAAATTAACAATACTAATAAAATAATATATGAAAATATTAATGTAATAATAAATATGGAAATACCTAATAAAAAATCCTAATAAAAGTAATTATGTCTGGAAACATTGTTCTCAGCAACTAAACATTTAAAACAACAATTAACTTGTTTAGTACCTGATGAAGATAATGACTTCCTTTTCTGTTTGTGTCCGCTCTGCCGCTGACTGGAAGATCTCCTCTTTGACCCTTTGGCCTTCTCCATGCTTGGGTGCTGAAAAGGACAAAACACTGAATTTAAGGCCAATTATATCACATATCATATGTGTAGAGATGGCTAAATATATGAGACGTACAAAACTTTCATCCTCATCTGTCAGGTCCTCTGAGGACGGCGGTGACCTCTGCGGTCTCTGAGCTGCTCCTGGGGTGGGAGATGTTTCTTTTGCTGACCTCTGACCTTTTCCTGCTTTCTGGGAAAATAAAAATATGCTTTTCAAATAAACTCCTTTCCATATCTGCCATACTTTAAAGTGTTAGTTCACCCAAAAATGAAAATTCTGTCATTTATTGCTCACCTTCATGTCGTTCCACACCCATAAGACCTTCGTTAATCTTCGGAACACAAATTAAGATATTTTTGTTGAAATCCGATGGCTCAGTGAGGCCTGCATAGCCAGCAATGACATTTCCTCTCTCAAGATCCATTAATGTACTAAAAACATATTTAAATCAGTTCATGTGAGTACAGTGGTGCAATATTAATATTATAAAGCAATGAGAATATTTTTGGTGAGCCAACAAAAAAAAACAAAATAACGACTTATTTAGTGATGGCCGATTTCAAAACTGCTTCATGAAGCTTCGGAGCGTTATAATTTGTTTTTTTTGGCGCACCCAAAAATTCTCGTCGCTTTATAATATTAATATTGAACCACTGTACTCACATGAACTGATTTAAATATGTTTTTAGTACATTAATGGATCTTGAGAGAGGAAATGTCATTGCTGGCTATGCAGGCCTCTCGGAGCCATCGGATTTCAACAAAAATATCTTAATTTGTGTGAGCAATAAATGACAGAATTTTCATTTTTGGGTGAACTAACCCTTTAAAGTCAGCATTAAACTGAAGTTGCACTAGTCTTTTCTTCCCTATTGTGATGTATATTGAGTGAAACGCTTATGGAACAAGAACAAATGTAGGGCGGGGCTTGATTTTGTCTGAGGGGAATTGATTGGATGGTTGTGGTTTGCTATTGGTGGATCTCATGGGAGTGACAGGTTGCCCCGCCCTCGGATATACGACACAATCGGGAAGAAACAACTAATGTAACTTCAGTTTCATACTTTAGACGCTCACCTTAGATACAGCGCTCGTAGGGACTGATGTTCTTTTCTTGTCTGTATCCTCTCCGCCCTCTGATATGGTTGGTAAAGGTCTGCCTTTAGCTTTTCTATGACACAGAAAGACTTTACGTTATTATGGTGATCATAACCACAGCAGAAACACACTGATCTCGCAGGATCACACTCTACCTGACTACTGATTTTGCTCCTTGATTTGGTGGCTCAGATGGTTCCTGGTTCTCCTTGGATGCGTCGTTCTTATTCAAGCCCTTAGAAACAGTTTGGGCCTTTTTCTTAGTCTTATGAGTCTCCACAGGCTTCCCAGCTCGTGGCCGATCCGTCTTCTCTGGAGCAGATCTGTGGTTCTGTTCTGGTCCAGGACTGAGATCTTCCTCTAAAGCCGTGCTGTGAAGCGGGTTCCCTGCAGAAGACAACAGGAATCGCACTAAAGTCACTTTTGGGATTTATACAGAACAGTTTTCAGTCCTCACATTGATGGTGATTTCCAGTGTCATACCATGAGGAGAATACTGATCTCCCTGAAAGAAACTGGCTTTCTCTATGGATGAAATGTCCAGGGCTTGTGGAGACTCCTCAGTACCATCATTGTTCTGTTTTGCACTCTAAAAAACACAGAAATAAACAACGATAAATAAAATCCTGTCAATTGTGTCCAAACTTTAAGAGTGTATTATTGCACAGTAATTGCATGTACAGTATAATACAACACATAAATTATGAACTGTTACTTCAGACCCCAAGTCATGTATATTACATAGATAATATAACTTTATAGTTAATATTACTAATATTATAAACACAATAACACATTTGTCATTAGATAATATAAATATTGGTGATATTATATATTTCAGGACAATACAATATTATACAATGTTTAATATTACATATATCCTATTATTAGTAGTATTATAAGCTGCATTATAAATCAGAACATCAAATATATATATATATATATATATATATACACACACACACACACACACACATATAATAAATAAATAAATAAATAAATATAAATAAATATATACATACACACATATACATACATAATACAAGTATTGGTGGTATTAAAACATGTTTCAGGAATTACAAGCAAAACAAAAAACAATACATAATATTAGACGTCATATTAAAATTAGTAATATTATATACTACATTATATCTCAAACAACAGTAACAATACAATATTTGTATTACATAATATAAATATTGCTGATATTAATATTATGTTTCATGAATTACAAAACATAAAACACTACAATACAATTTTATACAATATATAATATTATTACATATGTTATATTAATATTAGTAATATTACTATTATATATCATACACAATAACAATAATAAAATATTTTATAATGTTTCATTTGTCATTAGATACAATATTTAGTATTACATATATCCTATTATTAGTAGTATTATAAGTTGCATTATAAATCAGAACATATACATATACATATATATATATATTTTTTACATAATACAAATACTGGTGGTATTAAAACATGTTTCAGGAATTAAAAGTAAAACAAAATAAAACAATACATAATATTAGACATGTCATATTAAAATTAGTAATATTAAATACTATATTATATCTCAAACAACAATAAGAATACAATATTTGTATCACAATATTGCTGATATTAATATTATGTTTCATGAATTACAAGTAAAAACATAAAACACTACAACACAATATTATACAATATATAATATAATTACATATGTCATATTAATATTAGTAATATTACTACATTATATATCATACACAATAACAATAATAAAATATTTTATAATGTTTCTGAAATTACATAAAATTATATTAATAAAACTAATAGAATATTATTTATCAAACAAAGATAACAAAAAATATTTGTTATTACATGTAAATATATTTCAGAAACTAACATTACGCGTCAAAACACATTTAGATGAGAAACACTCACCTGCAGCTCCCGCTGAACAGCTTTCAGTGTTCTCGTCATCCTACTCATCTTTACATTAATTTAATTATATATAATTATCTGCATAAACAACAACAACAACAATAATCAGAAACTAAGAAAGAACGGCAAAGTCTGTCAGCGGAAGTATTTTTACCGCGAATGTTTGAACGCTTGTCCTGTACCATCTCATTAACGGGGGGAGACTGAACAACGTTAGTGTGTGCTTTTCGTTTATATACAAAGTAGGAATTATATTTCACTATTCATTTGACTATAAAATTTATTAAAATGGAAATTAAGAAAATTACTTCACTTTCATACAATATTTTTTAACAGATTAAAATATACTTTTCAAATTACCCCTCCAAACACAAATGGAAGATTCCTTCCCTATTTTGTGTAAAAAAAGCGCACAAGGCGAGGCAGCGGATCATTTCCGTCTCTGCTGCCCTCTGCTGTTCTGGCGATTATATGGTATCTGTTGATCATAAATTTTAAAGGGTTAGTTCACCCAAAAATGAAAATTCTGTCATTTATTACTCACCCTCATGCCGTTCCACACCCATTCGGATCGCGTGTCAAACCGCCAAACTGCTAAAATCACGTGACTTTGACGCTCCGAACCGCTGATTCGACACAGAAGATTCATAACGCTCTGAAGCTTCATGAAGCAGTGTTTTGAAATCGGCCATCACTATATAAGTCGTTTTTTTTTTTTTTTTGGCGCTTTATAATATTAATACTGAACCACTGTTCTCACATGAACTGATTTAAATATGTTTTTAGTACATTAATGGATCTTGAGAGAGGAAATGTCATTGCTGGCTATGCAGGCCTCACTGAGCCATCAGATTTCAACAAAAATATCTTAATTTGTGTTCCGAAGATTAACGAATGTCTTACGGGTGTGGAACGGCATGAGGGTGAGTAATAAATGACAGAATTTTCATTTTTGGGTGAACTATCCCTTTAAATATAGTTGTTTCATTACCATACATTGTTATTGGAGTGCCCTCCAGTGGCTATTTCCCTTACGATCTCCACGCAGAGTGGAAACACTAGAAGCGATTCCTCCGTAGCTACTTCCGGTCTCTCACTCTTTCCATCTGAAGTGGAAACACTAGAAACTAGAGCCGCGGTACCGCCTCACTGACCCTAACCAGCCCAATACAGCCGTCAATTTCCCCCGGACCACAACCAGAAGGTAGTTAATTACATACATATAGCTCTACGAAATGCTCAGATTTTAATAATTACAAATATAAACACTTTTAGTGCAGAATTCGCTGTGTAAACACCTAAACTTGTGCTGTCACAGGATTAGCATTAGCTTCGCGTAGGTGTGTTTTTACAGCTTTAATAAGTGGCCTAAATCATATCTAAGCATTTAAACCAAAATATAGAGTTAATTTATGTGCATTTAAGTGATATTTGAGAGTTATTTGACGTGTTGTGGTCAAAAAGAGCAACATAATGTAGTTTTCATTAAGGAAAAATGAAGTATACTTTATGTATTTACTCTTATATTGCTTCCACGTGAGTTTTTAATGTATATATATTTGATATATTGGTGTTTGTTTTTTGCCTATCCACTGTTTTGGCATTTGTAGTGTTAGCAGTAGCCTGTTAGCTGTGTTTATTTAGCACATATACTGTTTAATAATATAATGTAATGCAAATGAAACTGTCATCTGCACATCTGACACCATCATTTATATGTATTCAGAGGGCTCTGACTTTCACATACTCTGGAATGAGATGATTTGTGTTAAATCAGATCATATCAAGGACATTTGCTGATCACAGCATGTTTAAAGTCCTTTATAAGTGGTGTGTCATTCTTTAAAGTCACATATGTATGCACATTAATGAGGCACTGTCCAGCTGGCTAACACTGACCTGTCATCACTGTCAGGTCACGGTCATGCAATATTTTGCTCTGATAAATGAGTTTGGAGAGTCTGAGTCTTATGCATCTGTCCAGCAGATTATTTCACAACCTATTCCTCTCCATGACCTTCAAAAGTCCCCATACTGTCTTCCCTGACCACCACATGCGCCGTTTTATTTTTGGAGAAGTCTTGCACATGGGTTGTAGTACATTCATGCTACTAGATTTCTTTTGAGCAACTTTAAGGAGTCAGTCAATATCAAAATGAGACACCCTCATGTCATTTCAGACCTGCACAACTTGTTTAGTTGTGAGCTGAAAAGCACAATAGCGTCTTATAAATAGTCCACATGATTTATTATATGTATGTGTGCTATATTTCAACTGCTATCTTCCTCTTCACTGTTACTGTCAAATCTCATTTACACTTCTGCATTTTTAATGCACATTTAACATTATTAACATAAAAGCATGCATGCATATCTTGTGCCAAGTTGAATATATGCTTGCGTTGTGTGAAAAGATCAGTGTGAACATTATTCGAAACATCTCCTTTTGTATTCCACAGAAAGTCACACAGATTTGGATCGACATGAGAGTAATGTTTATCGAATAGATATCACCAAACTTTCCCCAGTTGATTAATCACAGTGCATTATTGTTTTGTATTTGTATTATTATTATAAGTTTTTGTTTTGATTGAAATCTACAGATGCAAATAGATAAAGTGCAATAAAATAAACACTTAAATGTGTATTTGGGATAAGCTAAATCTTTTGCCTGTGGTTTCTTGCCTGATGATACTCATATACTCATTTTTGATTAATTAGCTATATACCACTTATCTTGCCATATGATGAAAAATATAAAAGTAATTTGCGGCTGAAACGGTTCAGAAAAACAGTACTCTGATGTCCTACTGCCCTGTCTGGGACACTTGATCTTTGGTTAGGTAACGTGTCTTATCTCAGCAGTTAATGACGCAAAATGGTTTCAAAAGATTAGACTCTTACCTGAAACCACTGAGCTATAAAACACACTTGGATCGGATCTACTAGGGCTGCTCGATTATGCCAGAAAATCATAATCACGATTATTTTTGGTCAATACTGAAATCATGATTATTTGTGATTTGTGATATGTGATATGATCTAGGGAAACTAATGTCAGGAAAAAGGTCCTCAGAATAATTACATTAGACAAATAAACAGTCAGCAATACGATAAGAACAGAGAAATGAAATACAACAGAACAAAATTACAAAAATAAATAAAAAGTGTTTTAAGTTTTTCAGGAAGTAACAGCGGTATTTGGATAAGTAATAGCCTACAACACAAATGTAAAATAACACTGCATAGTCTTAGTGTATACATTAAATATAGATTAATCCTAATTAAAGCTACTTAAGTTATTCAGTAAAGATCAGTGAGTGATTTTCCTTTGTCATTTGTTGTTTGATTATCATTAATGACAGACTGCAGCAGGTTTATTAGGCTGCTGTCACTTTAATTTACTTCAGAATTCAAATTTCCTGATAATTTACTCACCCCCATGTCAACAAAGATGTTCATGTTTTTCTTTCTTTAGTTGAAAAGAAATGAAGGTTTTTTGAGGAAAACATTCCAGGATTTTTCTCCATATAGTGGACTTCAATGGGGTTCAACAGGTTGAAGGTCCAAATGTCAGTTTCAGTGCAGCTTCAAAGAGCTCTACATGATCCCAGACGAGGAATAAGAGTCTCATCTAGAGAAACCATCGTTACTTGCTAAAAAAAGAAATAAAAATTATATACTTTTCAATCACAAATGCTCATCTTGCACTGCTCTGTGATGCTCACACATTACGTAATCACGTTGGGAAGGTCACGCGTGACGTAGGCGGAAGTTAAGAGCTAATGCACTGATCCAATATACTGTTACACATTTTTTACTGTTTTCTTTCTCAACTGTTTACATTTACTTTAAGACATAACCCACTGTGTTTACGTGAATGCTCTCCAAAAAGGGAGAAACTATTGTGTGTATGTGTTTTGGCGCGAAATCTGAAGCCCATTTGCTTATCGTCCGACTCAGAGCGTGCGCTTGGGGTACAGTTTCTCTTTTGCAGCTTAATGCACTTTTAATAACACTGTTTAAGATCAAACGTCCCTCAGATTAGCAACAGTAGACTGCATTTTACAAGTTACAAGACTAATTTATTCAGCTGATTTAGATGTTAAGTTTAGGCTTTTAGGAAGGAACGAAAGTGCACCGCTGTGAAGGAAGGGAAGGTGCGTGGGACGGAATGCGGCAACGGCACAATAATCGTTTTACCTCAATTGTCTTGTTTTCATAATCGTAAGCCAAATTACAATTAATCAGACAGCCTAGGATCTACTCACAAAACATTTCGAGATTAAGCTTATGACAATTACTGACTGCTTTATTTCCTCTCTCTTTTACAGGTTGGAATGGGCATTTCCCTGAATCTCTTCTGCTGACCAGTCAGATGCTTATTTTCCTATGGGGGTCGTTACCACTATGGACCCGGATTCGGGCAAGTTGGGTAAAAGTGGCCATGCTCTGATAGGAGCCAGTGTGGGCGCTCGAGGAAAGCACTACGTGTGCGGCTCGTTTGCCGCTTTCACCAACATCATCGTGACCTTCCCAATTCAGAAAGTTCTGTTCCGGCAGCAGCTTCACGGCGTCCGAGCGACCGAAGCCGTCCGTCAGTTGCAGCGGGATGGGTTGAGGCGTCTCTACCGAGGCCTCCTGCCTCCCCTACTGCAGAAAACCACCACCGTGGCCATCATGTTCGGCCTGTACGAGGATTTTTCACGGCTGCTTTTGCGGCACGCCCGTGGCAGCGGTGCACCCGAGCTTGTTACTCGGAGCACCGCCGCTGCACTGGCCCGGTACGGCCGAGGCCGCCCTCACGCCCTTCGAACGGGTGCAAACGCTGCTTCAGGACCACCGGCACAACGGGCGCTTCAACAACACCGCCCACACCTTCCGGACTCTTCTGCGGGAGTATGGTGTTAGGGAGTGCTACCGCGGGCTGGTCCCAATTTTGTTGAGGAACGGACCTAGTAACGTTCTGTTCTTCGGGTTACGTGGGCCCATTAAGCAGCGGCTGCCCGATGCCCGAACCCGGGTGGGTCACATAGCCAATGACTTTGTGTGCGGCGGTCTGCTGGGCGCGGCCTTGGGCATCATGTTCTACCCGCTGAATGTGGTCAAATCCCGAGCGCAGGCTCAGGTCGGGGGCGAGTTCGTTCCCTGTCGGCAGGTGCTGATGACGGTGTGGCGGGAAAGAGGCGGCAGCATCGTGCTGCTCTTCCGCGGAGCGACACTCAACTACCACCGATCCTTGCTGTCCTGGGGGATCATCAATGCAACTTACGAGCTTCTCCTGAAAGTTTTCTGATGGATAACGCAGTGCACTTTTCCAAACCTAGCCAAAATTGAGTGCGTTTTCCCTCTTTAAAAGAGGTCTAGACACTGCCAGCGACACTTAAATGTATAGTCCACTTGAAAATGAAAATACTATTATAATTTACTAACCCTCATGTTGTTCCAAATTTGCATTACTTTATTTCTTCTTTGGAACACACGTATTTTGAAGAAACCAGTTTTGGTTCCGACTGACTTGAAATGTTTGGTTTTCAACATTCTTTAAAATGTCTTCTTTTGTTTTCTGCAGAAGAAAGAAATGCATGCTGGTTTGGAATGACATGAAGGTGATTAAATGATGATGGTATTTTTAGGTAACATCTGCACTTAATGATCTGTATATGGACGCCGTTCATGTGCCGATGCTGACATATAAAGTCCGCCCGTATTGCTCGGCTACTATAAGTGTTGTGAAATGTATCGCCACAAGTCGTGGTTCTCGTATGTTTTGTATTGGCTCTTTTACTCACTTTTATGGGGGTCTGTGGGACACGGATGGAGAAAGCACAGTGTTGCACTACTGACAGTACATTTCTACTTATTCTTGTGGTTTTGTTTGAAAACCCGATGCACAAACTCTGGACTGGAGTATAGCAAGCCATGCGTCTTCGTGAGTGTTGCGTGCAGGTTGACTGAGCGTTCGTACATGGGTGTGACATGTGGACCACACAGAGAGAGATGTCTGTACAAGCCCATGATATGTTATATTGTTTTTGCCAATCAATCAGAAAACATCTAGATGTATTCAAAGATTTGTGATCATTTTCATGAAAAGCTATTTTTATGTAAGTGTTTTGCGACATAAATGAAATGTTCACATTGTTGTGGGTGGAAAGTAAACAAGTAATTCCTTTAATTGCATTCTGGGTGTCATTATTGAACAGTTTATGATGGTTTAAAGTCAACATGAGATCAAAACAGACAGTATTATTAGGGGTTCAAGCGTGTAGCGCTCAAACCCTTTTGTAATTGTTAAAATTTCCAAGGATCATTGTCTTCTAAAAGTGGTCAGGCAAACCAAACCGTAAGTTGTAGAGACTTGAACCTTTGAGGTCTGGTAGTACTTACACCGTCACCAAGGCTCGTCCCAATTGGCCCAATCGGACCAAACCAGTGCAGCGAGATTCTCCGGAGTCTGATTGTCAGTAATTATCAAAAAACCTTGAAGTTTCGATTCACGGTCTCTAGGGGCCGCCAAAACGTTTGAAGTGGGTGGAGCCACTTTTCCTAAACTGGCTATAACTCGTGAACGGAATGAGATATTTTCACCAAACTTGGCACACCTCTGTAAGAGCTCATTCTGTGGTCACATAAAAAAGGACACAGAGATTTGTCACATGGTGGCGCTATAACAGGATAAAAAAACATAAAAATGGCTATAACTACTTCACCGTTAGCCCGATTGACTTGAAAATTGGCATGCATTGTCTTTGTCCGAGGTGCCATGATTGTCTATGAGGACAGTGACTTATTTCAAAAAACATGGCTGCATCGGCCAATGAAGTTTGAGCAGCTATTAGACAAGGGTAATGGAAGCCGATCGGAATTAAACTCTCTGGGCCTGTTTTGACTTACGGCCCTAGAGGCCTGTGAGAAATTCGAAAGAAATTGGCAACCCCCACGAAATTCATACCACATGGTAGAACTCCTCTTTCTGAGCAACTTTGACTCTAGGACCGCCACTGTCCATTGAATCTTTTGTAAAAAATACTGGAGATCATTTCAAAAACCTACTTTGGCGAACTAGTCCTAGGTTTTTGGCTCAACCTCGATAACTGTTAAAAAGCTTTAAAAACTATATATTTCCTATGGTAAATTGCCTGTATTGGCTGTAAATGGTCTTTTCCATCGATGATCGAGATGGTTACAGGCTTGCTAATTAAAACATAATACCTTTTTACACATTTGCTTAAAGGCCTTAAAACGCTCGAACCCTGATAATTGCTGCTCGCAGCTATATATATATATTTTTTATTATCCATTCCTCGTCTTGTAGCAAACAATTCGGTGCATGACATTATTTTAATTTTTTTGTTTTTCCACCTGTCATAAGAGATCAATTTTCATTCATGATACATCAGTTCCCAATTGATAAAATCAAGTAAATCCATTTTTGTTTTGTTCTTACAGAACTGTCTCATTTGAAAAAGTTACATTATAACATTATTAGTTCCTTGTTGACTTTAAAAAAAAGTATTGGTGTAAAATAATAATAATACAAGATGGTGTAGAGGAATATATTTAATTTAGTATTAAACTAAAACTTTCAGTGTAATTGACTATTTTGCCTAGTATTTTGACATAAATATCAGGTGTATTATGGGTATAAATATTATGTATTATGCTTTTAACATGCTAACACCTGGCACTTGATCTGAGACATATTTGTCAAGTCAGGTTTACAGACAGCAAGGGAGGTGAACTACATTTTAGAACAGCTCCTACACTCTTAGGTGAAAAGGTTCTATATGGAACCTTAAAGGGTTCCGTCAGGCACTTCATATATAGAGTCAAGAACCCTAGAGTTCTATATAGAACCCCATTTTTTCCCAAGAGTGTAATTCTATTAAAGCTGGATTCAGTTAATTAGCAGTATATCAAAAAGTCAAGAAGACACACTGATAGAATTCAAGTAATTCAAAACCTTTCTGTCTTAATTTTGCATTTGTTTTCTCTGAGTGCAGTTTTTCTCTTTCTTCGAGCCTTTCTGCATTTACACACTGAAGTTGTGTTCTTCCCTCAGTTCTGCTAAAACAGAATTAACCTCTGGTGGACAGAGGAAGACAGAAATGTCACCTTACAGGATAAAATGGCATTTCAGGACAGATGCTTTGCTGCATGGCATCATGTGGGTGGCTATTCCTTATCTGGGTTTGGAAGAGTGGTTAGAACATTACAGGTTGATGGAGGCAGTAGACTGACATTTCATTTGAATTAAAAACATTAATATTGAGGATAGAATATACAGGATAACATGCTATCTCCCAGCTACAGGGCCATATTGAATGTTATTGAATTTATCCAATTCATTTGTTTACAAGTGGACTACAGCTGCACGATTTTGTTTGATCACGATTGTAAATCGATAACCACACAAAATAATATGTAATTTACTAGGGGTTCTGACAGTCTATTTAAAAATAGGTAATGAATTATTTGGTAACACTTTAGTCATTAATGAATAACTTATAAGTTTAATAATATTAATAAGTTATTCATTAATGATGGAACAGTATTCTAAAGTGTTACCAATTAATTTTAATGAATTAATGATTCAATGACTCACTCAAAAAGACTTCACTTGTTTAATTGCTGGATGAATCTGCGTTTTTGAGCGAATCTCTTGAGTGAATGATTCAATGATTTATACTCAAAGACTTGACTTGTTTCATTGCTGGATGAATGGGCGTTTTTGAGCGAATCTCTTGAATGAATGTTTCAATGACTCACTCATAAAGACTTTTTGTTTCATTGCTGGATGAATCAGCATTTTTGAGCAAATCTCTTAAGTGAATGATTCAATTGTAATTGATACAATCTTTATTTGAAACATCAAGTTACTTTCAAAAGGTGATTTACTTTATTTTGAACGCTACCTTAGACATCAGTGTTTATATCTGAACTATAAACTTTTATCCCATGCAGAATAATAATATCCACAATAATTTGAATTATTGTAACAGAAATAATAATACTGTGAGGTTGAAAAGACTGTTTGTGAAGCTGTTTGACTAAACAGTACATCTAGTTTGTCTAATATTTTTTTGTAATAAAACATCACTTGACTCTGAGTGTTAAATTACCTAAAGCACAGAGTTTCCTATGATGCATTTACAATTTTGAAGAGAAAAGGCTACAAAAACATCTTTCCGCGCTACTACATTTAGTCACTCCCTCTGTTCGTAAGCCACAGATTACAGCGAGCGTCTGCCAGTAAACAGCTCCAGCAAAATCCCATCATTCCCTCATTTTGAACTGTGAAATACTTCGACTGAGTTTAATCCAAGGTCTAATCTGTAATCTCCTCCTGTGAACTCAAAAGCAAATACAGTCTGACTGACAATTTACTGTTTAAGTAGGTGTGTTAAACTAGACATAAAGGTGCTGGTCATATAATTAGAATATCATCAAAAAGTTGATTTATTTCACTAATTCCATTCAAAAAGTGAAACTTGTATATTATATTCATTCATTACACACAGACTGATATATTTCAAATGTTTATTTCTTTTAATTTTGATGATTATAACTGACAACTAAGGAAAATCCCAAATTCAGTATCTCAGAAAATTAGAATATTGTGAAAAGGTTCAATATTGAAGACACCTGGTGCAACAGTAATCAGCTAATTAACTCAAAACGCCTGCAAAGGCCTTTAAATGGTCTCTCAGTCTAGTTCTGTAGGCTACACAATCATGGGGAAGACTGCTGACTTGACAGTTGTCCAAAAGACGACCATTGACACCTTGCACAAGGAGGGCAAGACACAAAAGGTCATTGCAAAAAGCGGCTGGCTGTTCACAGAGCTCTGTGTCCAAGCACATTAATAGAGAGGCGAAGGGAAGGAAAAGATGCGGTAGAAAATAGTGTACAAGCAATAGGGATAACCGCACCCTGGAGAGGATTGTGAAAAAAACCCATTCAAAAAGTGGGGAGATTCACAAAGAGTGGACTGCAGCTGGAGTCAGTGCTTCAAGAACCACTACGCACAGACGTATGCAAAGACATGGGTTTCAGCTGTCGCATTCCTTGTGTCAAGCACTCTTGAACAACAGACAGCGTCAGAAGCGTCTAAAGACAAAAAGGACTGGATGCTGCTGAGTGGTCCAAAGTTATGTTCTCTGATGAAAGTAAATTTAGCATTTCCTTTGGAAATCAGGGTCCCAGAGTCTGGAGGAAGAGAGGAGAGGCACACAATCCACATTGCTTGAGGTCCAGTGTAAGTTTCCACAGTCAGTGATGGTTTGGGGTGCCATGTCATCTGCTGGTGTTGGTCCACTGTGTTTTGAGGTCAAGGTCAATGCAGCCGTATACCAGGAAGTTTTATGGAGATGCAGATTTTCATTTCAGGACTTTGCACCTGCACACAGTGCAAAGCTACCAGTACCTGGTTAAGGACCATGGTATCCCTGTTCTTAATTGGCCAGCAAACTCACCTGACCTTAACCCATAGAAAATCTATGGGGTATTGTGAAGAGGAAGATGCGATATGCCAGACCCAACAATGCAGAAGAGCTGAAGGCCACTATCAGAGCAACCTGGGCTCTCATAACACCTGAGCAGTGCCACAGACTGATCGACTCCATGCCACGCCGCATTGCTGCAGTAATTCAGGCAAAGGAGCCCCAACTAATTATTGAGTGCTGTACATGCTCATACTTTCATGTTCTACTTTTCAGTTGGCCAAGATTTCTAAAAATCCTTTCTTGTATTGGTCTTAAGTAATATTCTAATTTTCTGAGATGCTGAATTTGGGATTCCTTAGTTGTCAGTTATAATCATCAAAATTAAAGAAATAAACATTTGAAATATATCAGTCTGTGTGTAATGAATGATATAATATACAAGTTTCACTTTTTGAATGGAATTAGTGAAATAAATCAACTTTTGATGATATTCTAATTATATGACCAGCACCTGTAAGACTGTTAGAAAGACAAAATATTGTAGCCTAAAATAACAGATGTGACAGTCTTGGGAATAGAGCCCTAAATATATCAAAATCACTCAACACAGCGATTTTGTTTATTCAAAACTCACAAAACCTGTCAAGAACAGGTAATATTTAACCCCAAAATCAAAAGAAAGATATAAGAAATTAAATGGTTTCTAAAGAAAATTAAAAAGCCACACAATAATAAAAGCATAGTTCCACAGCATTTGTCATTCAAAATCAAAACCTTTATTATCATGAAACAGTAGAGGGAATGCAAAACATACTCTCGATTGTCCTTCTCATTTCATCAGATGTTTGCCTTCATATTCACGTACAGCCACATTAAGATTACTGTTTGCACACTTTGAAATGCAATTGTCTGCATACACATGTCTCAATACATAGGTCCTTACAAGCAGTTTTTTTTTTTTTTGCTTCATATTTGCTACAAATGAATGGCAGTTCATTTTAGTCTTCATCATTCATAGGACCTTCATATTACAGGAAGATTTTATACAGAAACATGTTTGATCTTTGATGCTCAATATGAAAGTAATTTCTGTGAAAAGTATGAATGATAACAGATTTCATATTAATCTCTTTCCTTCTTGTGACTTTTCCCTCAATGCAAACTAGCTTTGTGTCTTCTGACTTGATAACCACAATCTGGCAGTGTGTGTGTTTGTATAATAGGGGTGGAGTGTCTAATATGGGTGATATTCTTGCCATCTGGAAGCACTTCTCTAATGTCAAGTAACTTAGTTGAAACTGAACAAGTATGATGTCATAATCCATCCAGTGACCTCAAGTTGGTCATGTGATCTAGGCGATTTAAATATGTATTCTGGGTGTAAGTTTCCCTTTTAAACCTGATCTGGAAACAGATAGAATTTTAACCCTTGACTGTTATACCACAAAATACTGGTCCGAGATCAGGGCAACTGAATCTGCTCGAGTACTCAAAATTCAGAGGATAGATCTTTGAAGATCTCCCCAATCATATTTTTCTGAATAATGACAGCTAAATCCAAAATGAGCATTTTAGTACCTGAAACAAACTCCATGCACACATGAATGATTGAGATCTGCACTGCAAGTGTGCGCTTCCAACTAACATACTTAACATGTTCTGGTGCATAAACAAACCCAGGGGGCGATAGAGTTTCCTTCAGATGTCGGAGTTGTTGTTATTCTGCTAGCTGGCTATAATAACTTGCTCAGCAAGATTCTCTTTAAACTGTTGCTCAGCCATGACATTAGGCCGTTTACGCTAATGTTTGCAATGACACCTCTTGCAATGATGCTAAACAGGCAAAGCAACTTGCACCGCATTGTTTTTTACGCAATGAAATTGAGCTGGTGTCATTAGAAGCATTTGCATTCACATATTTGTATGGAGTATGTTTCTGGCCTTCCTCAAAGATGATTTACACTAATGAGAAAAAATATTTAATGTATACTAAATATGGTGCTTTTCACTATGGAAGCTTGTTTCCGCCACAGAATAAAAAAAAAAAGATAAAAAATCTTTTTATCTCAATTCTGACTTTTTTTTCTCACAGTTGTGAGTTTATATCTCACAATTCTGACTTTTTTTTCTCAGAATTGTGAGTTATAAATTCAGAATTGTGATATAAACTCAATTGCGAGTTATAGTAAGAATCGTGTGATATAAACTCACTATTGCGAGTTATAGTCAGAATTGTGTGATATAAACTCACAATTGTGATTTATATTCAGAATTGTGTGATATAAAGTCAGAATTGTGTGATAGTCACAATTGCGAGTTATAGTCTCAATTGCATTATAAAGTTAGAATTGCGAGTTTATATCCTGCAATTCTGACTTTTTTCTCGCAATTATGACTTCTTTTCTGAGAATTGTGAGATATAAATTTGCAAATTCTAAAATATATAAAGTCCAATTCTGAGGGGAAAAAAATTCTCAGAATTACGAGAATCTCACAATTCAGACTTATAACTCGCAATTTGGCTTTATAATCACAAATCTGACTTTATATCTCGCAATTATGACTTTATAACTTGCAAATCTGACTTTATAACTCGCAATTGTGTTATAAAGTCAGAATTGCAAATTTATATCATGCAATTCTGAGAACAAAAAGTTAAAATTGTGAGATAAATGTCTCATTACCTTTTTTTATTTTATATTCAGTGGCGAAAACAAGCTTCCATAGTTCACCACTTGTAAAAATGAAAGGAAAAACATTTCCTGAACCTTTTTGTTTAAATGAACAGAAGGCAAAATAAATATATTCTCTGCATTTGCATAATGATGCAATTGAAAAAACTTTCACAACAATCCTCCAAGATAAAATATAAGGCCTAAGTTTGCCAGGGAAGTCCTCTAAAGTGAAAATATTAGTGATTTACAACAAATTGAAAATTTTGATATGTATAAAATGTAAGAAAGTATAATACGTGGAAAATTTTGAATATAAATCGTGAAGCTTGCATAGTCAAAAATGAGGGACAAGTGAGAAATTGTGTGGTTTGGCTATCGGTGGGATTGGTCACAGGGTGCTACAGTAACATGGTGACAACTTTGTTGTGTAAACACGCCCCAATTGTGCTATTACGTCTTTGGACCACACCAAACTCTGTGGTTAACAGTCAGCTGAAAAACCAATATAAAAACTAATGTCAAAAGCCAAACTTGACACGCCAACATAGAATTACAAAAATCCCAAACAGACACACTTCTATTGCCATCAACTCTCATTCTGTATCGTAGACTAAAGTCCTTTGGATAGTCTGGTGAAACATTACTGCATAAGTATTTGGGCTTTTTAGTGTTTTGTCCCAGCATCTATTGTTAGGGGCTAGTGGAGTGTCTGTTCACTTTGTTCCTTCAATCTGTAAAGAGCAGCACAACTAAACTAAACGTGAAAAACGAGTGAAGCTTCATAACACTGTTTATCTCAGTTAGAGCAAGAGGTAGGGATTCACATACACCCAAAACTAAAAAACAGAAACAAAATGCAGGTATGGCAGATTAGAAACCACGGTGCACATATACTGTATGTAAAAAATAAATACATACTACAGACTGTACATACAACTGTTAGAAAATAGCTATGTCTGAATGCATAATTCCAGTACGTTTATAGGGAGACTTGGCAAGACAAACAGGTTAACATGTAACAGTTCTCACTTGTTAGTTCGCTAACTGTGTGTGTGTTCACGGCACTTACTATTATTTTTGTGTGCCAGCACACAATCAGTTTTTAGATGCCAGAAATTTCTGGCATCGCTACTTTAAGTACAATTCTATGCTCACACTCTACGATCCCTTAAGAGGGTGCCGGAAGGTAAAGTTTAAAAGTTCAGAGGTACATTTCCATTGTCTATGTCTGGTGTCCGTGTCCGAAACAGCTGTGTGAGCGAGAAGACTGTTGAAATAAGAACAGTGCACTGCTTGGCCAAGAGCCTGACACCTTCGCCCTCTCTTGCCGTTTCTACAGCACCTACAAATTCCTTATACAGGTCCACGATCTCCTCAAGTTTCCCCAGAGCCTCATCTGCATCAATATCCCCATGACATCCTCCGCAATCCGAACAGGGAACTCGCATGCAGGTTGAGGCGAGCTGCACTAGGGCTCCAAAGCTGTTTCCGAGTGACAGAAGAGCATCGTCAGGTGCCCATCCTACCCGTGTGGCTCTCTGGCATCCTGATGCCAACCTCCGTGCCTCCGTCTGAACCAGGCATCTCTCAGTCTCTGAAAGCGATTGCCTATTCACATTGTCGTTTTGGCATTCCCCCCCTTGTGGGTTGGAGGGTGTACAGCAGAAGGTCCTTTCTTCAACACCAAAAGAAGTTCATCAATGTCTCGCTGCAAACAGGCATAGCCGTCTTTAAGCCCTGTACCTTTCTGACCCGTAACATAATGGCGGCCTTGCAGAAAGCGGAGCGGATTATCTATTGGTCCGTGGTCTAGGGACAGAGATTCCAAAGGTCTGGGTGGGATCAGGAGTGGACTGAGTTCTGAGGATGTGGATAGGGGACGAGGGGAATCTCTGAGTAGGGATAGGACATTTGGAGAGGGACCAGAGAGGGTTGCAGGGGAGGCAACAGGGGTGGGTTGAGGTGGTTTACTGACCCGGTTTCGACGGGAGAACTCGTAGACGGTCAGATCATCATCAAAGCCACAGTTGTCCTCTGTATCTCCGCTGAAACAGTTGGCGTAGACTGTATGGCAGCCACATGCATCACGATGAGTAGGACTTACAGAGGATAGAGAGGAAGCATTGTCAAGTTGAATCTCTGAATGGTTGCCTTTGTGTGATTGAGGTTGTTCTGACTTGCAGGTCCCAAATTGCCGGTGCAACTCTGTGGCCTCTGTGGACAATTTCTGCCTCAGGTCAGGATGGCTTGATGACATTGGGAGGTTTCCCATTGGTGTCCTTCACGGGAGTTGGGGTCACTTCCTCCGGTCCATCTTTGAGCTTCACAATGACTACTTCTGCATCTTTCTCTTTCCAGTTAATCAAAGATGGCACTGAAGTGGCTTTGGGGGACACCTTGGATTCTTGATTCACACCTGTCTCATTGGTTGCCTTATTGCCTGTTGAT